>JAGXJF010001264.1:0-462614 GCA_019208055.1 Stipa capillata
TGTCGAACCCCAGAATTCATAACAGAGAGGCTTAAGAGAAACCACCCGCTAAGTCGAAACGTCAACCCCGACCTCAACTCCTGGGTGTCAATTCCAAGAGGAGTGGAGTGATATGGCTCCGAATAGCCCGAGACGGCAACCCCGAAGCTTACTCTGGCGAGAGCACAGAGTAGTAGGGTGATATGGTCTCCTCACTCTTGTCCTACCGAGCCGGAACATCAACCCCGAACTCGTCCCGGCAAATTAATGCACGGCTGGAGTAGGGTGATATAGTTCCCAATCTCTCAGTAGTAGAGTCGCTTCACAGGGGTGATTAAACTTAATGACTCTATGATATAAATCCTAAAGTCCTACCCACAACATGCGCTTCATCACATACACGCACGGCACATGAGTGGGCGAAAACAACCAGATCTCATAGCAGTGACTCTACGACAGAAACTGCAATATTATAAGTTTGAAACTTAACAAACATATATACATACAGCGGAAGAGTATTAACGGCTACGAAGCCAACAGTAGGGCCAACAGTGGCAGCGAAAACAAACCAAAATACCGACCCAGGGCAGGATCACTGCCTGGGATTTCCAGCGTCTAGGCGTCGTCGGTGTCGAGCTCTAAATAGAAACCACCCTCGGAAGGGGTAGCTTCCTCTGCAACGAAAACAACAACAATAGCAGGGTGAGTACAAATTGTACTCCGCAAGACTTACAGTGCGGAAGTAGTAGTGATTGTGCCAGGTATCAACAAAAGGGTAATTGTGGACTAATTTGCGGAAAGCCGAGTTTACCTTTATCAATACAATAAGTAGATTGAAATTCGACTACTAGAATACCTTTTCCAAAGGGGAAGAGTCGACACTTCGCGAATATTCCTTACTGCAGATCACCACACCTGAAAACCCTCGACCCATCCTCAACCACCCTGGGAGGAAGCTGTCGCTAACCACATCCTTAGAGTTGGCAAGTTTTAGAGTTGGTTATAGTTGTCTAATTCGATGCAAAATCTTACCAAGTTGTCCATAACCGCGGACACGGCTGTTCAAACAGTTCTAACCCTGCAGGGGTGTACATCTTTACCTACACGCATTGATCGTCTCTTAGTGCTAGGCCAATTACACACTTCACGAGGTGTGCTAGCAGAGGGTGATCAATCACGACCGTTACAATGCTGTCGACCTAGGTATGAGCCACCCGTACGGGCTAGTCCATGTGCATCAGTCCGGCCGTAACTGCGACACGGTCCCATGCGTTGTGAATCGAGGTACATCCCCGGTCTCCCAGACCGTGTGTCCACCCACCCTTATATGAGACCACACACCACATCCCCTTTTTCACGCACACGCAAATGGAAACGGCAAAACTAATGCAGCTCATACACTAAGTCTAAGCAAGTTAGTGAGTCGTGGGTGGCCCCATAATCCACCCGTGTAGAAGTACGCGAATCTTGGTTCGAAGGGACACCGGTAACCGGTCCTTGCGGGAAGACGAGACAACCCACCATGCTCCCAGCCATGGCCTCTCGTCTAAACCCAGATATGATTAAGCAAGTTCATTAGTTATCCCGGTGAACACCCACCTACCACGTAACCCATTCCCAGTGTTGATTCATCTGCTATCCCAGGAATTACGACTTCTACAAGTCTAAGCATGTCTAAGCATAAATAGCATAATAGCATTCGAACCGTGGATACTAGACTACGCTAGATAGGTTAGGTTAGTGGTGGAGTTGTTTAAGCGACAAGGTGAGTCTTATTCATCGGACTAGGGCTTTTCTTAGCGGAAAAATAGCAGTTGAACGCATACGATAACGAATTTAAAAGCAACTAATACTTTGCAAATAATAGGAGCTTTGCAATGTGACCAAAGGGGCTGCTTGCCTGGTTGCTCTGCAACGACACCCTGCTCTTGATCGAAACTCTCGCTCTGCGGATCTTCCGGCTCTATCGAGGAAAAACGAAAACACCGAAAACAAGGGTATAACAGTAAATATCTAAATGCTGAACATCGGCATGAGATGACATGCATGCTATGATGTAGAGGATGCAAAATAACAACTAATGCAAGTGGAATCAATTTAATCGGAGTCCGGACGCATAAAATGTCGCGATCCGAAAATCCTCCGGCTAATCGGAAACCCTAATTTGAGTTTTTAGCAAATTGTATTATTCCTAGCATGCAAACATGTATGAAAATGATGTTTTTGAATAGATCTTCTTTTCTGAACATTTTGATATATTATTTGCAATTTTCTGATTAAAGATGAATTTTCTGTGAATTTTACAAGATTTAATCCATTTTCACCCTTTGTTATATTTTTCTCAGTAAAAATAATATTTAAATTAATTCAAAAGCACCAGAGGCTGACATGTGGGACCCTAGGTCATCTAGTCAACATTGTCTTGAGTCAATGACAGTGGGGCCCACTGTCACCTTTTTCCCTTTTATTTATTCTTTTATTTCAAATCCTTACAACTAGGACCCACATGTCATATAATTCCATTTTATTAATCTTTATTTTATTTTCTTACAGGTGGGGTCCTTATGTCATTGAAATAACTTTAATAAGCATATTTAATGCACTGTTTAGAGATTCATTACATCATTAACCAGCCAGTTAGCATTAATGACCACGGATTAGAAGCAATTATGCCAAACAATAATCCGGCACATTGATTATTGTATTAATCATTAGTAAGCATTGATGGCCATCACTGGGGTTAATTAAACCCTAATCCTGTCTGAACAGTGCAATTAAAAGGGCTTCAATGCCCTAACCGACGAAACCGTCGGTCGGTAGCCGACCGACCGTTGGCTCGGTTTAACCACGAGCTCGCCCGGCGCGGCATGGCCGGCGGTGAGGCCGGAACAGGGAAGGCGGCGGCGCGGCGAGGCCCTTACCGGCAGGGAGCGGCGGACCGGGACGAGGCGGCGGCTCGGGATCCGGTTGGAGCCAGGGGCGGCGCGACTCGGTGGAGGAGGAGCTCCGAGCGGCGGGAGAAGCTCGGCTCGGTGCTAGGACGGCGACCGGGAGCTTGGGAACTCGGGGATGGGCTTGACGCCGGGAAGAGCTCCGGCCGGCGCTTGGGATGAGGCGGAGCCTGAGCCGGGCGGCGTGGGATGCGGCGAGGCGTGGAGCGGCGGGATCTCCGGGGAGGCGAGCTAAGCCGGGGCGGCTCGGCCGGCGGGAGGAGCGGGGTGGGGCGGAGGACCGAGGCGATGGGGCTTCGGTGGCGGCCTGGGAGTGCGGTAGCGGCGCGGTGGGGAAGCGCGGCGAGGGGGCGGAGCTGGACGGCGGCGGCGCTTCGGGGCAAGCTCGGGAGCGACCGAGCAGAGGCGGAGCAGAGAGGGGGGGCTCGCGGCGGTGGGGCTTGGCGCGGTGGTGAGGGTGGCCGAGGCGCGCGGTGGGGCGGGGTGCGGAGGGCACGGGGAGAGCGGCGGATGGAGATAGAGCAAGGGCGGCGCCGGATAGGGATTAGGGGCACCGGGTGGATGAGGCCGACGGGAATGGGAGAGAGAGAGAGGAAGCGGGAGGGGATAGGGCGCTCGGCACCCAAAGCAGGAGGGGCCGGGCTTGCTCGGGTGCGCCACGGGGAGCAGGAGGTGGCGATGGGGTGGGTGACGGGCACTGGTGGTGGGGTGAGGAGATAAGGGAGATGGGAGGGAGGGTAGCTTAGAGGAGAAGGCATCCAGGTGAGGGTGGTAGCGGGCTGGGCCGGAAGGAAAAGGGAATGGGCCGGGGCAAGGCCCATTCGGCATGGAGAGGGGAGGAAATAGGGTTAGGTTTTGGTCTTTTTAATTTCCTGTTTTGATTTTCTTTCACTCCTTCGGTCCTTTTATAATGCTTCAACTTTTCAAACCAAATTACAGATCAAAGCAACTACAAGCTGAGAATTATTCTAACCAACATACAAATTATGGAATTAAATTCCATTAAACATGTTGCCGCATTACTTTAGATATGCAATACCTAAAAACATTCCCGAGCCAAAAGAATGAGAATAGGTTTTCAAAACTTCAAAATTCTTATCATTTCCGAGTTCGTGAATTCATGCCATGTGATGCAGATGATGCACATTACACGGTTAATGAAACAGGGACGTTACAGACCTACCCCCCTTACGAGAATCTCGACCCCGAGATTCGGATCAGCTGGAAAAGAGGGAGGGGTACGCTGATCGAAGGTGATCCTCGCGTTCCCAAGTGGCTTCTTCTTCAGAATGATTAGACCATTGAACTTTGAAGAACTTGACATTGCGTCTTCGAGTAGTTCGTTCCATCTCATCGAGAATACGGAGAGGGTACTCTTGGTAAGACAGATCTTCTTGGAGATCCAGTGTATCAACTGCTGATTCCGGGATTTGATCTTTGAAACACTTTCGAAGTTGAGAAACATGGAAGACATTGTGGATATTGGATAACGACGGAGGTAGTTCCAACTGATACGCAACTTCACCTCGTTTGGAAAGAATGCGAAAAGGACCAATGTAACGAGGTGCCAACTTTCCTTTGATGCCAAATCGGCGAACACCCTTAAAAGGAGTGACCCGAAGGTAGACTTTATCGTTTGGCTCAAAGTGAATCTCACGACGATGAAGGTCGGAGTAGCTCTTCTGACGAGATTGAGCAGTTTTCAACCGCTCTCGAATGATTCGAACTTGATCCTCCGCTTCTTTGATCAAGTCGGGTCCAAGAATTTGTCGTTCTCCGGTTTCGGACCAATTGAGTGGAGTTCGACATTTACGTCCATACAGGACCTCGAAAGGGGCCATGCCTAGGCTTGATTGGAAGCTGTTGTTATAAGAGAACTCAGCAAACGGAAGACACTTCTCCCATTTCGTGCCGAAGGATATAACACAAGCTCTAAGCATATCTTCAAGAATTTGGTTAACCCTTTCGTTTGTCCACCGGTTTGGGGGTGATAAGCTGTACTGAACGAGAGATGAGTTCCCATAGCAGCTTGGAGACTCTCCCAAAACCTAGAGGTAAACAAGGCACCACGATCGGAAGTGATCCGCTTGGGGATCCCATGGAGAGATACTATCCGAGCGATATAAAGATCGGCCAATTGACTAGCTGTAATCTTTTCTCGGACAGGAAGGAAATGGGCAACTTTGGAGAGACGATCAATGACCACAAAGATGGAGTCATTTCCTTTTTGAGTTCTTGGAAGGCCCGTGACGAAATCCATGCCAATTTCGTCCCACTTCCATTCGGGGATAGGCAACGGTTGAAGTGTGCCGGCGGGTCTTTGGTGTTCTGCCTTAACACGACGACACACATCACACTCAGAGATGAAGCGGGCGATCTCTCTTTTCATTCGGGTCCACCAGAATCTCTGTTTCAGATCTCGGTACATCTTTGTGCTACCCGGATGAATAGACAACGGAGAGTCGTGAGCTTCACGAAGAATGGATTCTCGAAGATCGTTGTCCTTCGGCACAACTAAGCGCTTGCCAAACCAAACAACGTCTTGATCATCGATTGAGAAACATTTAGCAACTCCGCTAATAATGTTCTCTTTAATCTTGCGAATACCCTTGTCTTGCTTTTGAGCGGATTTGATTTGATCTTCAAGAGATGATCGGACTTCAAGGGTATTAAGGAAACCACTTTGGACGACTTCAAGATTAAGCCGTGCAAATTCCTCGTAGAGGGGCGGTTGAGATTCTCGAACCATAAGATTATTGCAGTAAGTCTTCCGGCTAAGTGCATCCGCCACGACATTAGCCTTACCGGGTTGATAGTGAAGACCCACGTCGTAATCTTTGATCAATTCCAGCCATCTTCGTTGCCTGAGATTCAGGTCGGGCTGGGTGAAGAGATACTTCAGACTTTGGTGATCGGAATACAGCTCGCAGCGATTACCGATAAGATAATGCCGCCAAATCTTCAGAGCATGAACCACCGCAGCAAGCTCTAGGTCGTGAGTTGGATAGTTAGCTTCATGCGGCCTTAGCTGACGAGAAGCATAAGCTACCACATGCCCTTCTTGCATCAACACACATCCAAGACCTAGGCGAGAAGCATCGCAATAGACGTCGAAATTCTTGTGAATGTCCGGGAGGACAAGCACAGGAGCGGAGGTCAATCGGCGCTTTAGCTCTTGGAAGCTTTCTTCGCACCTTTCCGTCCACTCGAACTTCTTTTCTTTCTTGAGGAGCTCGGTCAACGGTTTAGCATGCTTGGAGAAGTTCTCGATAAAACGGCGATAATAACCGGCCAGACCAAGAAAACTCCGTACTTGCGTGACCGATTTGGGTTGTTCCCAATTGAGAACAGCCTTGACTTTACTAGGATCCACGGCGACACCTTTCGCCGAAAGCACGTGGCCTAGAAAAGCGGCTTCTTCAAGCCAAAACTCACATTTAGAGAACTTGGCATAAAGCTGATGTTCACGAAGCTTTCCCAAGACAAGCTTCAAGTGCTCGGCATGGTCTTCTTTTGTCTTGGAGAAAATCAGAATATCATCGATGAAGATGATCACGAAGCGATCCAGATACTCCATGAAGATGGAATTCATCAACCTCATGAAGGTAGCAGGAGCGTTGGTTAACCCAAAAGACATCACGGTGTATTCATACAACCCATAACGAGTCGTAAACGCCGTTTTTGGAATATCTTCAGGTCGGATCTTGATTTGATGGTAGCCCAACCTCAAATCAATCTTGGAAAAGACGGTTGCTCCGGTTAATTGATCGAACAGATCATCAATCCGTGGAAGCGGATACTTGTTTTTGATCGTCACCTCGTTAAGAGGTCGATAGTCGACACACATCCGCAGGCTTTTATCTTTCTTCTCCACGAATAAAGCAGAGCATCCCCAAGGAGAGGAGCTCGGTCGAATGAAGCCTTTTGCTTCTAACTCTTGGAGTTGCTTTCTCATTTCCTCCAATTCATCTTGAGTCATCCGATAAGGGCGACGATAGATTGGAGCGGTCCCGGGAACCAATTCGATAACGAATTCAATATCTCGATCCGGTGGTAAACCTGGAAGCTCGTCGGGGAAGACATCCGGGAAGTCACAGACTACCGGAACATCTGGAAGATCAGGAAGGGATTTGCCTTCAAGAGCACAAAGATGGGACTCGACGAACTTTGGAGCAAACTGAACGGTTTCACCGGAAGGATGAGAAAGAACCACTGTCTTCGTCGCACAATCAATCAGGGCTTGATGTGCAATTAACCAATTCATTCCAAGAATGACATCGATGTCCGTGGAGACCAAAGCAATTAAGGTGGCGAAGAAATCCAGATCGCCCACCTTGATACAAACATCACGGCATTCTTGGGAGGCTCTCATTACCGATCCCGGAGAGATTATAGCCAGGGAGTTGAGCATAGCCTCATAGGGAATATCATGCTGATCCGCAAACCTCTTGGATATAAACGAATGCGAAGCCCCTGAATCGAAAAGAACTGATGCTGGAACTGAATTAACAAGGAGCGTACCAATCACGACATCGGTTGCCTCTTGAGCTTCTTCTGCGACCACGTGAGTCACGCGACCGCGGTTTACGGACTGATGCTGCGGGTTCGCCTTCTTGGCGGGGACATTACCACGAGATTGACCTTGCGCTGGAGCAGGATTCGGCGCAGGGTTCTGTCGCTGAGGACAGTCACGAGAGCAGTGACCAGGCTGGCCACATTTAAAGCAAGCCCCAAACGGAGGTCTTGGAGCAAACTCAGCAGATTGTCCTCCCATTGGCCTCGGCTGGAAACTGGGAGCTGGAGGACGAGGCACAAAACCGGAGGGTCTTGGAGCGGGAGTAGCGCGATTAAACGCACTGGCAGGAACCCAAATACGCCTCTTTTGCGGATTGGAAGAAGAGGGCTTCACTGCATCTCGAGCACGCTTTCTAGATTCTTCAAGAACTAGCTTGCCGTGCTCCATCTTGACAGCCTTGTTCATAAGAGCCTGAAAGTTGGCGAAGTCAAAAGGAAGCAGCTCATAACGAAGCTCCGGATTCAAGCCTTTGCGGAACTTCTCCTGCCTGTCCGCATCGGTGGTAACGTCACGAGGAGCATAACGCGCCAAGTGGTTGAAGGAGTGGAGATACTCGGTGACGCTCTTTCGTCCCTGAGTTAGATTGCGAAACTCCTCCTTCTTGATGTCCATGACACCTTCGGGGATATGAGTTCCACGGAAGGCGTCGCAGAACTCCTGCCACGTAACCACGTGACCTTTCTCCTGGATGGCGAGGAAATTCTCCCACCATGATGCGGCAGCACCTTCAAGCAGATACGCCGCAAGATCCACGCGATCCGCCGCGGGGATACGCGCGGTCTCCAATTTGCGCTCGATGCTACGAAGCCAATCATCAGCTTCGATAGGATCTTCTGAACGGCTGAATGTCGGAGGCTGCGTTCGAAGAAAATCTGAAAGTCCAACTCGAGCTTCGGGTTGGGGAGCAGTATTCCGGACTAGATGCTCCAGAAGGCGAGTCTGGTCCATCCGATTCCGCTCGATCTGCATCAACACCTCGGCCATGGATGGCGGTGGAGGAGGAACATTATTGCGACCAGAGTCACGACCTTGATTACCAGCAGCAGGCTGGCTACCTTCCGGATGTTCGGCCATCTGAATCAAGAAATAGATATGCCACAAAAACATGATCAGATCATAAAGAAACTTGAACGGAATTACTCGAATGAATTTCACGATTTACAAGATGAACAGAATCTGAACATGTCAATGGAGTAATCGGTAGAGTCGGTAATAACCGGGACAAGGTAAGAGGGAAGGTAAGGATTCCCTGCACACGTGAAGTCTAACTTTTGAACAAGACAAGAACGTAGTAAATTCGTTTTTCAACCAAACGAAGAGGTAAGGAGAAGAACTAAGATCGGAAAGGATAAGGAGAAAACAGAACCACTACTTATACTTTTCGCAAATCATTTTTGAGTTCAAATAGTTTTTGCAACTTCTAGACCCAACAACGGCCAAGACAACGGTCATCCTACAGTCAGCCCTGCTCTGATACCAAAGCTGTCGAACCCCAGAATTCATAACAGAGAGGCTTAAGAGAAACCACCCGCTAAGTCGAAACGTCAACCCCGACCTCAACTCCTGGGTGTCAATTCCAAGAGGAGTGGAGTGATATGGCTCCGAATAGCCCGAGACGGCAACCCCGAAGCTTACTCTGGCGAGAGCACAGAGTAGTAGGGTGATATGGTCTCCTCACTCTTGTCCTACCGAGCCGGAACATCAACCCCGAACTCGTCCCGGCAAATTAATGCACGGCTGGAGTAGGGTGATATAGTTCCCAATCTCTCAGTAGTAGAGTCGCTTCACAGGGGTGATTAAACTTAATGACTCTATGATATAAATCCTAAAGTCCTACCCACAACATGCGCTTCATCACATACACGCACGGCACATGAGTGGGCGAAAACAACCAGATCTCATAGCAGTGACTCTACGACAGAAACTGCAATATTATAAGTTTGAAACTTAACAAACATATATACATACAGCGGAAGAGTATTAACGGCTACGAAGCCAAACAGTAGGGCCAACAGTGGCAGCGAAAACAAACCAAAATACCGACCCAGGGCAGGATCACTGCCTGGGATTTCCAGCGTCTAGGCGTCGTCGGTGTCGAGCTCTAAATAGAAACCACCCTCGGAAGGGGTAGCTTCCTCTGCAACGAAAACAACAACAATAGCAGGGTGAGTACAAAATTGTACTCCGCAAGACTTACAGTGCGGAAGTAGTAGTGATTGTGCCAGGTATCAACAAAAGGGTAATTGTGGACTAATTTGCGGAAAGCCGAGTTTACCTTTATCAATACAATAAGTAGATTGAAATTCGACTACTAGAATACCTTTTCCAAAGGGGAAGAGTCGACACTTCGCGAATATTCCTTACTGCAGATCACCACACCTGAAAAACCCTCGACCCATCCTCAACCACCCTGGGAGGAAGCTGTCGCTAACCACATCCTTAGAGTTGGCAAGTTTTAGAGTTGGTTATAGTTGTCTAATTCGATGCAAAATCTTACCAAGTTGTCCATAACCGCGGACACGGCTGTTCAAACAGTTCTAACCCTGCAGGGGTGTACATCTTTACCTACACGCATTGATCGTCTCTTAGTGCTAGGCCAATTACACACTTCACGAGGTGTGCTAGCAGAGGGTGATCAATCACGACCGTTACAATGCTGTCGACCTAGGTATGAGCCACCCGTACGGGCTAGTCCATGTGCATCAGTCCGGCCGTAACTGCGACACGGTCCCATGCGTTGTGAATCGAGGTACATCCCCGGTCTCCCAGACCGTGTGTCCACCCCACCCTTATATGAGACCACACACCACATCCCCTTTTTCACGCACACGCAAATGGAAACGGCAAACTAATGCAGCTCATACACTAAGTCTAAGCAAGTTAGTGAGTCGTGGGTGGCCCCATAATCCACCCGTGTAGAAGTACGCGAATCTTGGTTCGAAGGGACACCGGTAACCGGTCCTTGCGGGAAGACGAGACAACCCACCATGCTCCCAGCCATGGCCTCTCGTCTAAACCCAGATATGATTAAGCAAGTTCATTAGTTATCCCGGTGAACACCCACCTACCACGTAACCCATTCCCAGTGTTGATTCATCTGCTATCCCAGGAATTACGACTTCTACAAGTCTAAGCATGTCTAAGCATAAATAGCATAATAGCATTCGAACCGTGGATACTAGACTACGCTAGATAGGTTAGGTTAGTGGTGGAGTTGTTTAAGCGACAAGGTGAGTCTTATTCATCGGACTAGGGCTTTTCTTAGCGGAAAAATAGCAGTTGAACGCATACGATAACGAATTTAAAAGCAACTAATACTTTGCAAATAATAGGAGCTTTGCAATGTGACCAAAGGGGCTGCTTGCCTGGTTGCTCTGCAACGACACCCTGCTCTTGATCGAAACTCTCGCTCTGCGGATCTTCCGGCTCTATCGAGGAAAAACGAAAACACCGAAAACAAGGGTATAACAGTAAATATCTAAATGCTGAACATCGGCATGAGATGACATGCATGCTATGATGTAGAGGATGCAAAATAACAACTAATGCAAGTGGAATCAATTTAATCGGAGTCCGGACGCATAAAATGTCGCGATCCGAAAATCCTCCGGCTAATCGGAAACCCTAATTTGAGTTTTTAGCAAATTGTATTATTCCTAGCATGCAAACATGTATGAAAATGATGTTTTTGAATAGATCTTCTTTTTCTGAACATTTTGATATATTATTTGCAATTTTCTGATTAAAGATGAATTTTCTGTGAATTTTACAAGATTTAATCCATTTTCACCCTTTGTTATATTTTTCTCAGTAAAATAATATTTAAATTAATTCAAAAGCACCAGAGGCTGACATGTGGGACCCTAGGTCAATTCTAGTCAACATTGTCTTGAGTCAATGACAGTGGGGCCCACTGTCACCTTTTTCCCTTTTATTTATTCTTTTATTTCAAATCCTTACAACTAGGACCCACATGTCATATAATTCCATTTTATTAATCTTTATTTTATTTTCTTACAGGTGGGGTCCTTATGTCATTGAAATAACTTTAATAAGCATATTTAATGCACTGTTTAGAGATTCATTACATCATTAACCAGCCAGTTAGCATTAATGACCACGGATTAGAAGCAATTATGCCAAACAATAATCCGGCACATTGATTATTGTATTAATCATTAGTAAGCATTGATGGCCATCACTGGGGTTAATTAAACCCTAATCCTGTCTGAACAGTGCAATTAAAAGGGCTTCAATGCCCTAAACCGACGAAACCGTCGGTCGGTAGCCGACCGACCGTTGGCTCGGTTTAACCACGAGCTCGCCCGGCGCGGCATGGCCGGCGGTGAGGCCGGAACAGGGAAGGCGGCGGCGCGGCGAGGCCCTTACCGGCAGGGAGCGGCGGACCGGGACGAGGCGGCGGCTCGGGATCCGGTTGGAGCCAGGGGCGGCGCGACTCGGTGGAGGAGGAGCTCCGAGCGGCGGGAGAAGCTCGGCTCGGTGCTAGGACGGCGACCGGGAGCTTGGGAACTCGGGGATGGGCTTGACGCCGGGAAGAGCTCCGGCCGGCGCTTGGGATGAGGCGGAGCCTGAGCCGGGCGGCGTGGGATGCGGCGAGGCGTGGAGCGGCGGGATCTCCGGGGAGGCGAGCTAAGCCGGGGCGGCTCGGCCGGCGGGAGGAGCGGGGTGGGGCGGAGGACCGAGGCGACGGGGCTTCGGTGGCGGCCTGGGAGTGCGGTAGCGGCGCGGTGGGGAAGCGCGGCGAGGGGGCGGAGCTGGACGGCGGCGGCGCTTCGGGGCAAGCTCGGGAGCGACCGAGCAGAGGCGGAGCAGAGAGGGGGGGCTCGCGGCGGTGGGGCTTGGCGCGGTGGTGAGGGTGGCCGAGGCGCGCGGTGGGGCGGGGTGCGGAGGGCACGGGGAGAGCGGCGGATGGAGATGGAGCAAGGGCGGCGCCGGATAGGGATTAGGGGCACCGGGTGGATGAGGCCGACGGGAATGGGAGAGAGAGAGAGGAAGCGGGAGGGGATAGGGCGCTCGGCACCCAAAGCAGGAGGGGCCGGGCTTGCTCGGGTGCGCCACGGGGAGCAGGAGGTGGCGATGGGGTGGGTGACGGGCACTGGTGGTGGGGTGAGGAGATAAGGGAGATGGGAGGGAGGGTAGCTTAGAGGAGAAGGCATCCAGGTGAGGGTGGTAGCGGGCTGGGCCGGAAGGAAAAGGGAATGGGCCGGGGCAAGGCCCATTCGGCATGGAGAGGGGAGGAAATAGGGTTAGGTTTTGGTCTTTTTAATTTCCTGTTTTGATTTTCTTTCACTCCTTCGGTCCTTTTATAAATGCTTCAACTTTTCAAACCAAATTACAGATCAAAGCAACTACAAGCTGAGAATTATTCAAACCAACATACAAATTATGGAATTAAATTCCATTAAACATGTTGCCGCATTACTTTAGATATGCAATACCTAAAAACATTCCCGAGCCAAAGAATGAGAATAGGGTTTTCAAAACTTCAAAATTCTTATCATTTCCGAGTTCGTGAATTCATGCCATGTGATGCAGATGATGCACATTACACGGTTAATGAAACAGGGACGTTACACCGAAGCGCGGTTTTCGGCACGATCAGTTCCATCGCGTTTAATGCGGACAGTTGCTTTTTTCCGCCTACGGGGTTTTTTGCGGGAAAAAGAGGGTCTGACAACCCACGACCCGAACGAGCGCGCTGTGGTTCAGCACACGTTAACGGCACAATGGCGCAGAGAGAGAAAATATTCTTCATCACCACGCGAAATCTCCGCCACGATGGTTCGGTTTCCTAGAAATATGCCAGGCGGACGCGTGGCCGTGATCAACGGATCAGATCTGATCGGAAAAGCATTCTGGATTTTCCAAAGGAATATTCTGATAAGATTTCTACGACTACTCGGTAGAGATTAAGTCTACTCGGGGAAGTCATCGACAAGGACCACTTGGGTCGCCTATTCGGAATTCCTCCCCGACAAGGGTAGATTTCCAACAGAACCATCATGACCTCACTTCACGCACTGATGGGGGACTTGATGATGAATAGTACGGTATCCCACATATTAGGGGTATCCGTGTACAGTTCCCCGGGACTTTAGGAAGGTGCAACGTATCTGATAAGGATCCCCGGACGATAAGGTAACCCCTCTAAAGAGGGGAAGGCTCCCCTTAAACTAGGAAGTCAATCCCGACGTTTGAGGAAGCCAGAGTCATACTCGGGCGTGAGTCCACGTCCAGTACGACCCTGGGAACGCCCTATATAAGGATCAGCAATCCCATAGGGGAGGACAGGTCTTTCTAGTCGCAGCACAAGCAGCATAGGATCTCAGGAGGCGAAGCCATAGAAGACCCGCTGCCTCGAAGGAATCGAGCCCAGCGGTTTAGCCAAATTAGTCTACGATTAGGTCTAGGGTAGCCACTAACATACACCCCCTTTGTAAAGCGTGTTCTCCATCAATATATAGCAACAGGACGTAGGGTTATTATCCTGAGGGAGGCCCGAACCTGTGTAAAAACGGCTGTTCCCTGCTGTCAGAGCTCCTGGCACTTGGGCCCTAGAGGTCCCTACCCCCCAGTAATCATCACTCCACGAGTACCGTAAGATCGCCGATTCACCGATCGTTGACAGGAATGTAGCTCACCTTGGCGTCCTCACGAAGGGAGAAGTGGCAGGCGCTACGAAGTTGGCCGGCCGTCGACACCTTGAGCGTGTAGAAGTACCGGAACGACTCGACATTGGGAGTCGTCCCGACAAAAGCTTCGCAAAGGTGCGCGAAGATAGCAAGGAAGAAGATCGAGTTGGGTGGGAGGTTTACCAACTCAATCTCGAAGAAAAAAAGGATGTCGCGTAGGAACTCGGACATTGGAAGTCCGAGCCCGCATTTGAAGAAGTCGAGGAAGACGACCAAGTCCTCCTCCGAGGAAAACGGCCGGGACCGGTCGGCTGGAGATCGGAAGGCCACCGACTCGGGGAGCTCTCCCTCGCGCACCATGCGCGAAATGTCCTCCGGGGTGACACGGGAGGCAGGCAAGTTAGCCATCCCCGGGAACGAGCTGGCTCCTCCTTCCGCGGTGGCCGATTGTGATCTTGGACGAGATGGGGTCGGAACTTCTATCGCTGGCGCCTTAGCGCGAACTGGGTCCCGAACCGGCGCCGTCACCAATGAAGCCTCGCCAGCCGGAGCTTCGATGGCCGTCTCCGCAGGCCCCTCCACCGCCGGCCTGGTCTCCGCCGCTCTCACCTCACCAGAAAGGGTCTCCATTGGAAGAAAGGAGCAACTTTGTGGTGGGATGTGAGAGAAGGAACTTGAGCAATCAACTATGGGGTTTTTCCACACCAGGTGAACGAAAGGGAGATGAAGTGATGGAAGACACGAGGAGACGAATGGAATGATAGAGGGGAAAGGAAGTATTAATTTATGGCCTCCTGCCATAACATTTAAAGCGCACCACGCCTAAAAAACTACAACCACCCTGACACTTCGGCGCACTACGCCTGGAAAATTGCGACCATTCCGGACAGGTTCAAACTACAAGGACGGACTAAACTTGTCGAGTTCCACAACTCGGGAAGGCCGAGGATAATATTCTGAGTACATCAAACTCTACGTCTCTTGTCCGACTGAGTCGCAGGACCACTGCAACTCGAGTTGACCTGAACCCGTCTCGACTTCATCACGCATAATGATGGGGGGCTTGATGATGGGTAGTGCTACCACCATGGGCTCATGACCAGGCCCACGAGTTCATCAGTGGGCCTCCAGGAAGGAGCTGCAGCCCGAAGGCCTGATCCAAAGAAAGCGTAGGCCTCAGGTAAGTGAATCCTTATCAGGATGGGAAAGCAACACTTGACACGTCCACTACCTCAGGAAACACTTCTTCTACAAGACAATCACTGACGGGCACGAGGAGGCCCGTCATTGATTAGAGTAAACACTGACGGGCGAGTACGGGCCCGTCAGTAGATGTGATGTAGAAGGCGAGGCAGCCAACTTCTACTGATGGGCCCAATACCTGCCTGTCAGTAGAAGTGGGTGCAGAGGAGAAACTTGCCATCTCTACTGATAGAACCCTTCACTGACGGGTGCTCCAGAGTTTCCCGTCAGTGAATGTAGCATTTCCACTGACGGGTCAACTAAAGTCCGTTAGTGGAAGTTTTCTCTAGAATAATTTCGAGGGCATACTTATCACTGACGGTCGACCTTTTTGTGCCCGTCAGTGATAGTTCTGCACTTATATAAGGGAGGCCGCGCCCGCAGCTGGCCGTTGAGCTCACGCGCCTCACACGGCCAGCTGCAAGCTCCGGCGCCTCACTGGAGATTTAGCTAGGCTGCTGCTCTCCTTCCTTGTCCCCCTCCTCCCTCCCTCCTCCTCTAGATCTAGATCTAGATCTAGATCATTAATTAATCCTCTCCTTCCTCCTTTCCACCTCTTTTTCTCTCTCCCCTCCCCTCTTCCCTCCCTCCCTCCCTCCCTCCTCGTCGTAGATATACAATCTATATCTAGATCTCTTTTAACCCTCCTCCCTCGCTCCTCCCTCCTCCACCCATTTTCCCCTCTCTTAATTTCCTCCCCTCCCCTCCTCTCTCTCCTTACCCTATTCCGAAGGCTAGCGAGCTCTCTTTGGTACGATGTAATACATGAAAGAAAATAATAAATTTTATGTTTATTCTGTTAATTTGAACTATAATCAATCAGTTTGTTATTCTAGGGATCGATGGATCGAAGTTGGATGTACGGCGAAAGGGCAACACGGAGTTTCGTCGATACTCTGAATAAGTTTCTAGATGTGGCCGAGGAAGATAGGGAGAAAAAGGGTGCGAACAATATATGTTGTCCGTGTTTTGTGTGCAAGAACACGATAATGTTCAGGGAGAGAGGCATGTTGTAGCTACACTTGTTGACTAAAGGTTTCATGGAAGGTTATACGTGTTGGACAAGTCACGGTGAGGAGACAGAAATTTTAGCTACTCCTGAATGTTTAGAAGAAGAGGCCATACATGGAGACGCAGAAGAAGATGAAGACCATATTTCTGAATGTAGGGATAACTTGACGGGAGAGGCGGGGAACAATTTGGCTGGAATGTTGAGGGACAGTCACATGGCGGACCAGGTGGTCGCAGACCCCGAGGATGAAAGAGAGGTCGCAAAGTTTGCGAAACTAATGGAAGACTCGACAAAACCACTGTATCGTAGCTGCGATCCTGAGCACACGCGTCTATCAGTCACGCTAGAACTTCTAAGGATCAAGGCAGCCCACAACTGTCTAGACGCAAGCTTCGATGAGACACTAGCTTATCTTGCAATGGTTTTTCCAAAGGAGAACGTGTTGTCTACGAGCACCGAGGAAGCCAAGAAGGTGGTCTGCCCCCTTGAATTGGATGTAGAGAGAATCCATGCTTGTCGGAACGACTGCATTATTTATCGCAAGGAGTATAAAGAGCTGCACAAATGTCCGGTGTGCAACACATCTCGATATAAGCGAGGCAGAAACCAAGACGATGATAAGGAAGAAGTGACGAGTGGTGCCCCTGCAAAGGTTGTATGGTACCTTCCAGTCCTCCCCCGTTTGAAGCGTTTATTCGGTAACAAGAAGGAGGCAAAGCTGCTACGTTGGCACGAAGAGGGGCGAAGAAAGGACGGGGTGTTGAGACACCCAGCTGATGCTTGTCAGTGGAGGGCAATCGACGCCGAATACCCAGAATTCGGTAGTGATCCGAGGAATATCAGGTTTGGTATGAGTACGAACGAAATAAATCCATTCGGCAACATGAGCAGCAGACACAGCACATGGCCCATTGTTCTGTGGATCTATAATCTCCCTCTATGGTTGTGCATGAAGCGGAAGTACATGCACCTATCTATTTTCATTCAAGGGCCAAAACAACCTGGAATGGATTTTAACGTGTATCAACAGCTACTGAAGGATGAACTAGCTACGCTGTGGGAAGAAGGGGCTCAGGTCTGGGACGCGGACAAAGAAGAGTTCTTCACTTTGAAAGGCCTGTTGTTCACAACGGTGCAAGATTATCCCGCGTACGGGAACAATGCGTGTCAGTGCACCAAAGGATACGAAGCATGTGTTGAGTGCATGGAAGAAACCACAAGTGCTTTCTTAGAGGGCTCTAGAAAAATTGTATTCATGGAACAAAAGAAATCCGTCAACAGACCTGTCAGTCGGACCCATCACCTGGCAGGGGCGATAGCCAACGGGGCTTTCGCCTGTGCGGATGGGGCCCGGCCTGACCATCATCATGTCCTCACAGGGCTTAGAATCTTTTGTCGAATTGACGGGCATTAAATGCCTCTGCCAGGGCTGAGGCTTGCGGGAGAAGCTAACCGCGTCGACGGCGTGCTCAGAGGAGGGCCCCACAGGGGGACCCGACGACCCCCGAGCACTCCGACCCCGAGCAGCTCCTTCAACCGGGAGGGGCGCCAGCTGTCCCAGGTTGCCCCCCGGGCGACCTCGAGCGCTCGGGGAGCACTCGTTGGAGGGTCGCTCGGGGCCCCTTACGGGTGGAGCTCCAGGAGGAACGCTCGGGGGGACATCCCGAGCACTTCCCTGGGCCCCACATCCCTCGGGACGCCAGGCGCTCGGGGAAGGGCCCCGAGCGCTCCCTCGATTCCTGAACCTTGGACTCTCGGGAGCCCAAGGCCCTTCCAGGCTGTTTGCGCGGGTGCGATGCCCGGGGAAGGCCCCCGAGCACCTAGGCTTGACCGCCGGGCACACTTGGCTACCGGGGCAGGGTCTGCACCGACCCGGCCGCCACGTGTCTCGCCCTGCGGCATCTGGTTGGCCTCCGCCGGCGGTTCGGGGGACCCTGGGCCCCATTCCGCCGACAAGTATTGTCGGAGTCGATGGTGTAGTTGACGAAGAGGACTACGACTAACTCGACGATCTGGACACAAAAGAAGAAGATGTCGATGATCGAACGAGCAAAAGGCGCAAAGGTACTCAGGATGCGTGTCCCTACATAAGACGCAGTCACGTCGAACGACTGACGTATACCAGCAAGAAGATCAGTGGGCCTCCAGGAAGGAGCTGCAGGCCGAAGGCCTGATCCGAAGAAAGCGTAGGCCTCAGGTCAGTGAATCCTTATCAGGATGGGAAAGCAACACTTGACACGTCACCGGGAGGGAGTCCAACTCGTGTACTACGAGGACTCAAGATATGGCAACGAGAAGGAGTCCGACTCGTGTACTACGAGGACTCGTGACAAAGTTACCGCCTTACTCCACCTATGTAAGGAGCACCCAGCCCTCAAGGAGGGGACAAGCTGAATTAGATCGAGAAGCCCTAGTCGTCTAGCCGCCTTCGAGATCCATAGCCTTAGCATACAACTCACCGAGTTCCCTACTCGCCGAGTTCCCCTTGTAATCCGATCTCGCCGAGTTCTCTTTGTAATCGCCTGTATACCAGGCCGCATATCAATTTCATCAAGAGCAGGACGTAAGGCTATTATCCATCTCGGGGACCTGAACCTGGGTAAATCGGTGTCGAAATACCAAGTTGACCTGAGTTTCCGCCCCACTACTGTATAAGTACGTGCTGTACGAGTACCCCCCGCATACCATACATCGACAACAGGTAAAACTATAAGTAATATGTTATTTATAACGGATAAAATTGTAACGAATAAAATTATAACGGCTATTTTTTGAACGGCTAAATTCCAACGAACTATTTCTCTCTTATACTATCAATATGATGACACACTTCTGTGCTACAGCATGGAACTAATAATGCTACTCTTCCTTGAACCAATGATCATTAATTGGAACACAACAGACAAATATAAAATTCTGAAATCCATTAGCAAGATGATCAACTGTTGTACAAAAGAAATGGTGCATCAACATACTACACATTAGCCAATAATATATTACCTACTAATACAACCCGTATTGTAGCACCAGTGCCCTCCTGGATTGCCTTAATTGAAGCACCTTGCTTCCCAATTAAGTTAATTGCTTGAGCTCCAGGAACCAACAATCGGGCAGCACATACACCAGGTGCAGCAGCTGTCTGGGTTGTATCTTCAGCAGCTCCATCTGTTATTCCATTGACACGTTTAAAAACTCTTATCAGGGCGTCCATAGCTGGAGGCAGCTCCAAGCCTGGATCTTCTTTTGCAGACACCAAAACCTGGAATACCCAAGAACCATGATTCAGCCAATGAATCCAAAGGAGAGCATCAAGCATTGCAGTGTTTTCAACAAGTATCCACATAAGAACAATAAACAGAGCTACCCAAAACAAAATTTGAAATCACTCAGGGCACTAACAGGTAAGAGCATACGAAGATTGCTACTCAGCCTAGTCCTCCCAAAAGAAAAAACAATCACTTTCCACCGTTATAAACAAAAAAGGCAGATGAAACAATTGTACATGCACCACACTAAACAAACCAAACTGCCTATTCAGGAAAACATTGCGAAAGCCACCTGTACACATATCCATATCGTTACATTTTCACATCTGCCTCCTGTCCTAAGATAGAACAAACCTCCCTAGTAACTATGTACTACAATTCACCACAATAAACGCAGCATGAATCATATATTACATGAAAATGACATGTGCCCCAAAATGGTCTGAGCTTCCAATCATCCTAAGAAGATACCTTCCGCATCCGCCCTATGTTTATTTAGCATAACAACCGATTCAAATAACAATTGCAGTATCATAGAGACTCAGGCATTCCCACCACTGCTAAGAAAAATCATCTCACAGAGAACTCATGTAAAAGCACGCAAGCACCCAAGCTATTTCTCAAGATTCCAACAATCCTAGCTCACATGCAGCGCCCCGTAGACAGTTAAAATCTAACAAAATCATGATCCGCAATACTAAACAGCCTCTAGAAAAAAAAATCCTACCAGGTATTCCAATTTCCAACTACTCAACATCGATTCGTATCAGACAGAAAACAAACCATCTGTTCAAACGCTCGCTACGCTAAGCTGGTGGTCACTCACAATGCGTTCCGTGGCGCCGACGGGGCCCTCGAGGATGCGGACCCTGGCCTTGGTCTCCTCGACGAGGCGCTTGATGAGCTCGCCCTTCGTCTCAATGATGCTCCTAACCTTTAGCACCAGCACCACCATCTGGAACACGCTGTCCCCAAGCCACCCGGGCCACCTCTTCGCCTCCGTGGCCTCCGCCTCCGACACGGCCTCGGCCTCCTCGGCAGCCGGCGCGGGCAGAGACACGGGCGCCCCGACCTCGGCGGCGGCGGCTGGGTCGGCCATGGCGGTTGTGGCTGCTGTCGACGACGTGAAGGCTAGGGTTTGGGCGTGGACTGCGGAGAACGACGTGCGAGCGGGGGAGACGAAGTCCGCACGAGCGCAGGATGCAGGGCGGAGGAGCGATGAGGCCGACGGTTGATGGATGGGGAACGGGGATTGCTTCCTCAGAAATGAGGAACGACGGGGGTCGGATAGGGAAGCATTAGGGATAGGGAATGAGATAGGGATACGGTTGGAGGTATTTTTTTTACTGTTTTTACCTAAATTAAGTATAGGAAAGTAAATAAAGAACCGGTTGGAGTTGCTCTAAGGAAAAAAAACACACCAAGCTGGCGTACAGGTTGCCTGGTGATATGCACCACGGACAACCGTACGACAATCGCTTCTCCAAACTTCCAGCTCCCCATGCCTCCCAGATCCCACACGCCTCCACCACCTGGCGTCCTCATTCTTCCTACCTGATCTCCCCATCGTTCCCGTAGCACATGAGGTTTGCTTCCTTCCATGCTCTTTTCCAAATCATTCTCATCTGAACGAAGTCTCCAACACTGCACTGGGGTTTTCTACATTTCAATCCCTAAGCTCTCTACCATTTTGCAGGCTGAATCTCCAGGCCTCTAGGGGATGGCAGAGATGTCCATGGAGAAGTAACAGCCGGCACGGCCAGCCTCCCCAACAACCTCCTCATGGAGATCCTGGCGCGGGTGCCTTACAAGTCGCTCTACCGCTTCAAGTGCGTGTCTCTGTCATGGCTCGCCCTCTGCTCTGATCCCGACCTTCGCAAAAGATCGCCACGGACCCTATCCGGCTTCTTCAGCTACGCCCGCGACGACAACGACGTGGCAAGCATGAGCTCCATTTCCTCAATCTGTCGGGGAGGGGCCGACCTCTCGTCGACCCCGGCCTTCCCTTCCTGCGCGGTGTGTGGAGTGGATGCGTCCAAGCCGTGGACTGCCGCGGCAGCCTTCTCCTCTGCCGCTGCTGGAAATCATCGCCGCTCGACGCGGATTATATCGTGTGCAATCCCGCGACTGGGAAGTGGACAGTGTTACCTGGTAACAAAGCGCTACACGCAATGAACATCATCCGTTTGGGTTTCGACCAGGCCGTTCCCTCCTGCTTTGTGCTCGTGCAGGATCTTGTTAGTTTGCAAGTCACTGGAGTGGAGTTCTACTCATCGGAAACTGGACGATGGACTTATAAGCAGAGTGAGTGGGGTTATAGTACTTGTGTGGATGATCATGATCGGCCAGTTTTGGTCTTTTGGAATGGCACCCTGCATTTGATTACCCGTGATTCTTCAGTAGTCACGGTGGACGTAGAGGGGAAGACTTGGAGGAAAATCCGAATGCCACGCAGCATGGAAGACACAATGGAGTGCGGTTTCATCGGGCAGTCTTAGGGACGCTTATATGCTACGCATATAGATTATTCTGATGATTGCCAACTCTCAGTTTGGGTTCTTGAGGATTATGCTTGTGGGCAATGGACCCTAAAGCATACATTTAACATGTTGGAAATGTTAGGAAGGGATCATTGTGAAGACGATGATATCTATACATTTATCGCAATACATCCAGGATGTAATTTGTTTCCTTGCTGGCGGGGTGGAAGACACACTTATGTCATACGATATGGATAGCCGAAAAGTCCATGTTATCTCCAGTTTTGAACCATACTTAACTCTCCTATGTGAACCATATACTCCATGTTATGCGGAATGGTTGTTAGATGGTTACTAAAATCAGCTTCACCATTGCCAAGTTCGCAAATCACCGGTTCCTTCACAGAAATCATGTGTTGAATATGGGCCAGATCTACTAGTTTTAGGGTAGTGGCTTGGATAATTCTTGCATCTGCTCCAGTTTGGTTTTCTTATTTGTTGATCTTCAGGTGCGTGCCTTTTTGTGGCTTGAACAATGCTGGTTAAAAATGGAGAATCTCTAAGCTTCCCTTCACTGGGTACCGTCTGGTTATATAAAGGTACCTGGTTAGTAGTCACTGAATCTATTTGCCTTCATGTACTAGTTGCTGTGGTCACCTTGTTCACTCAGTGGGGTTAAATCTATAAACCTGAGAACAATTATCTTTGTTTGGAATTATCTGCATTTTCACCTCTTTCTTTCTATTTATTTCGTACAATTATCTGCCTCAATCATGTTTTTGTGTATTTGGAAATTGGAAGTATTACTCTCTCAGGACAAGGAGTGCGAAATGGTCTGGCCCTGCCTCACAGCGTGTGCAGCGCCTCCACCTGCAGCCACGCCGTCAGCTCCTTGGCCACTGACTCGAGCTCCTCCGCTGAGTCGAGGCCACTGCCGCTGTTCACAATACTAGCTTCTCAATACTCAGAACTAAAGCTTAGTGTATATGTTGGACTCAAATAGATGGGAACGGATGCGGAGTTGAGAATCGGAGAGGAAAAAAACATAAAAAGAGAACGGGAGTAAAGAATGAATGGAGGGTTGAGGATTGGAGAGGGAAAAATGAAAAGAGAAATAGGAAGTACTGTAAATGTGTTAGGTCGTGGAAAAGAATCAAAAGGTCGGAGGGAATGGCTGGAAATTGTTCAGCTTGGGTGATGAGAATAAAAGATAAAAAAATAAATTGCAAGAGATATGGTAGACACAAAAATGCTCGAAGAAAAACTACAATTTATCCATTATTATCTGATGACATAAAGTTATTACATTATTAAAACCTTGCACTCGAGTATGGAGTATCCTCTATAAGAAAGAGTATGGTAACTTGCATACAAATGTGCTACTCGACATTGAGATTCTCGAGGTTGCGCCACATAGTGTTGCTGACGAGCGGTGTTGTGCTGCCGATGGGGGGGTGGTCCATGAGCGCCTTGGTGGGCATGTCCGTGGCTAGCGCCAGCGCGCCCATGGTGTCCATGATCAGGTTCGCCCATAGGAGCTGCACGGTGGTCAGCGGCGTCTTGCCCGTGGTCACCGCGGACACGAAGTTGACAACGAGTGTGACGACATCGACGGCGAGCTGGAACTGGATGAACTTCTGGATTTTGTTGTAGATACCGCGGCCCCAGCGGGTGGCCGTCACCACCATGTTGAAGTTGTCGTTGAGAATGATGATGTCGGAGCTCTCCTTGGCGACCCTCCGTGCCCTGGACCCCCATGGACAGCCCCACGTCGGCCTCCTTGAGCGCCGGCGTGTCGTTGGTGCCGTCGCCGGTCACGGCCACCACGTGTCCCTTTTGCTTCAGCCGCTGCACCAGCACCAGCTTGTCCAGGGGCAGCGACCGCGCCATGACGCGGATGTTGTCCACGATCTCGAGCTGCTGCTCCGGCGGCATGGCCCGGAACTCGTGCCCCTCGATGACGATGCCGTTGGGTCGTTGCTGGAGATGATGCCGCACTCCTTGGCGATTGCGCGGGCCGTGAGGATGTTGTCGTCGGTGACCATTTTGACGGCGACGCCCGCCTTCGTGCAAGCTTTAATGGCTGCCTTGACCTCTGGTCTGCACGGGTCCTTCAAGCCGACAAAGCCCAGCAATGTCAGCCCCTCGTCATCAATCTTTGATTGCTCACCGTTGACCTGCTTGTAGGCGAAGGCGATGCACCGGAGGCTGCCCACCGCCATGTCGTTGATGACCTTCTCAAGGTTTCTCCTCTGCTCGACGCTGAGTTCCCGCACAGCTCCGTCTGTGTCCACGTACATCGAGCAATTCGCCAAGACTATCTCGGCGGCGCCTTTCCAGTGCGCGAGCACCGCGCCGGTCGCTTTGTCTCTGATCATCACGCCGCTTCGCTTCTTGTCGAAGTTGAACGCCTCGACCTGAATCACCTTGCAGCTCCTCTTCAGCGCGTCAGCGTCCATGCCGAGGTCCGCCACGGCCCACGACAGCAGCGCCTTCTCCGTCGGGCTGCCAGATATCTCCGGCGGCGACACGTTGTCCGGCTTGTAAACGCTTCCGGTGGTGTTGAGCCCAGCTCCCTGGCACAGCAAGTGCGCGACGCTCGCGGCGACTGCTGTGGCGGCTCTAGGCTGGTCGGTGCCGACCCAGAACGCGGTCACCCTCATCTGGTTCAGCGTGAGCGTTCCGGTCTTGTCGGTGCAGATAGCCGTGACGGACCCCATCGTCTCGCACGCCGACAGGCGGCGCACCAGCGCGTGCTCCTTTACTATTCGCTCCATGGAGAAGGCGAGCGTCAGCGTGATGGTCACGGCCTGCTGGAATATGCCGACGAGCGCGCTGAACACGGCGTCGAAGGTGACGTGGGCCCCTGTCGAACAGGGGCTTCCCCTGGACGTCCTTGGTGCTGCCGATGAAGTGGCGCGCGGTGAGCACGGTGAAGACGAGCACCGCAACGGCGACGCCCATCTTGCCCATGCTCGACGTGAGGCCCTCGGGGCGCTCCTGGAGCGGCGACGGGTGGGTGTTCTCCCTCGTGACGTTGCCGACGGCGGCCGACGGTGGTGTCGGTGCCGACGGCGGTCACGAGCATCCGGCCGTAGCCGTCGGCGACCTTCACGCCGGAGGTGAGGAAGGGGTTCTTCTCGGCGTCCGATCTCGATCGGGTGGGGCTGGTCGGTCATGCTCGACTCGTCCACCTGCAGCCCATGACCCTTAAGGAAGACCCCGTCTGCCGGCACAGTGTCGCCGATCTTCAGTATCACCACGTCGCCGACGACGACGTCAAATATGGACACCTCCTGCCTCCGGGCGGCCCGGACGACAGTGACGGCGACGTTTGTCGGACTCGCGGCGAGCTCGTCGAACCGCTTGGCCTGGCTGTGGTTGCTGACCGCGGACACGGCCGAGATGAGGAACACCGCGAGGAAGATGCTCACGCGTCGTCGTACCACCCCTCCTTGAGGCCGTGCTCCTTGATGCCGAAGCCGAGGGAAATGACCGAACAGACGAGGAGCACGATGAGGAAGACGTCGCTGAGCGCGTCCCAGACGTGGCTGAGCAAGCTCTTGTGCCTGGGCTTCGGGTACGTGTTCCCGCCGAACGCCTCCCGGCGGCGCCGCACGTCGCCGCCGTCCCCGCGGATGCCGCACTCCGCGCCGGACGCCAACGCGGCCGCGATGCCGGCGCCGCCGCCGAGGCGGCGGAAGCAGTCCTCGCGCTTCTCCTTGACCAGGCCCTTGAAGGACTCATCGTCGGCGGCGACGGAGAATTCCGCGGCCTTGGACGCGCCGCCGCCATTGCCGGATGACGAGTCGGCGTCATCAGAGTCACTGTCGTGGTGGATGTTGATGGCGACGTGGGAGGAGCTCCGTGGCAGGATGCCGGCGGTGGAGAGAATGCTGTGGCGCGCCAGCCTGTAGCACGTCCGTATGACGTTCATCGCCTTCCGCCATAGACAGGACACAGTCATGTCTAGAGTGGCAGTGAGAATGTTTGGACACGTCTCCTGCGTGGCCTATAAGTAAATAAACCCCGCGCTCATCGCCTGACTCGCAACACCTCGAGTCATCTGCCTCCAGTCATCTGCCTTTTGTTTTTCTTCTTCATCTGTTCTTGCGTGGTTGCTGCAAACGGCCGATCGATGGAGTCGGGGCGGCGGTCGGTTTCGTCGTCGTCGTCGTGGAAGTCGGCGAGGCAATGGCGGAAGGCGATGAACGTCATACGGACGTGCTACAGGCTGGCGCGCCACAGCATTCTCTCCACCGCCGGCATCCTGCCACGGAGCTCCTCCCACGTCGCCATCAACATCCACCACGACAGTGACTCTGATGACGCCGACTCGTCATCCGGCAATGGCGGCGGCGCGTCCAAGGCCGCGGAATTCTCCGTCGCCGCCGACGATGAGTCCTTCAAGGGCCTGGTCAAGGAGAAGCGCGAGGACTGCTTCCGCCGCCTCGGCGGCGGCGCCGGCATCGCGGCCGCGTTGGCGTCCGGCGCGGAGTGCGGCATCCGCGGGGACGGCGGCGACGTGCGGCGCCGCCGGGAGGCGTTCGGCGGGAACACGTACCCGAAGCCCAGGCACAAGAGCTTGCTCAGCCACGTCTGGGACGCGCTCAGCGACGTCTTCCTCATCGTGCTCCTCGTCTGTTCGGTCATTTCCCTCGGCTTCGGCATCAAGGAGCACGGCCTCAAGGAGGGGTGGTACGACGGCGTGAGCATCTTCCTCGCGGTGTTCCTCATCTCGGCCGTGTCCGCGGTCAGCAACCACAGCCAGGCCAAGCGGTTCGACGAGCTCGCCAGCGAGTCCGACAACGTCGCCGTCACTGTCGTCCGGGCCGCCCGGAGGCAGGAGGTGTCCATATTTGACGTCGTCGTCGGCGACGTGGTGATACTGAAGATCGGCGACACTGTGCCGGCAGACGGGGTCTTCCTTAAGGGTCATGGGCTGCAGGTGGACGAGTCGAGCATGACCGACCAGCCCCACCCGATCGAGATCGACGCCGAGAAGAACCCCTTCCTCACCTCCGGCGTGAAGGTCGCCGACGGCTACGGCCGGATGCTCGTGACCGCCGTCGGCACCGACACCCCGTCGGCCGCCGTCGGCAACGTCACGAGGGAGAACACCCACCCGTCGCCGCTCCAGGAGCGCCCCGAGGGCCTCACGTCGAGCATGGGCAAGATGGGCGTCGCCGTTGCGGTGCTCGTCTTCACCGTGCTCACCGCGCGCCACTTCATCGGCAGCACCAAGGACGTCCAGGGGAAGCCCCTGTTCGACAGGGGCCACGTCACCTTCGACGCCGTGTTCAGCGCGCTCGTCGGCATATTCCAGCAGGCCGTGACCATCACGCTGACGCTCGCCTTCTCCATGGAGCGAATAGTAAAGGAGCACGCGCTGGTGCGCCGCCTGTCGGCGTGCGAGACGATGGGGTCCGTCACGGCTATCTGCACCGACAAGACCGGAACGCTCACGCTGAACCAGATGAGGGTGACCGCGTTCTGGGTCGGCACCGACCAGCCTAGAGCCGCCACAGCAGTCGCCGCGAGCGTCGCGCACTTGCTGTGCCAGGGAGCTGGGCTCAACACCACCGGAAGCGTTTACAAGCCGGACAACGTGTCGCCGCCGGAGATATCTGGCAGCCCGACGGAGAAGGCGCTGCTGTCGTGGGCCGTGGCGGACCTCGGCATGGACGCTGACGCGCTGAAGAGGAGCTGCAAGGTGATTCAGGTCGAGGCGTTCAACTTCGACAAGAAGCGAAGCGGCGTGATGATCAGAGACAAAGCGACCGGCGCGGTGCTCGCGCACTGGAAAGGCGCCGCCGAGATAGTCTTGGCGAATTGCTCGATGTACGTGGACACAGACGGAGCTGTGCGGGAACTCAGCGTCGAGCAGAGGAGAAACCTTGAGAAGGTCATCAACGACATGGCGGTGGGCAGCCTCCGGTGCATCGCCTTCGCCTACAAGCAGGTCAACGGTGAGCAATCAAAGATTGATGACGAGGGGCTGACATTGCTGGGCTTTGTCGGCTTGAAGGACCCGTGCAGACCAGAGGTCAAGGCAGCCATTAAAGCTTGCACGAAGGCGGGCGTCGCCGTCAAAATGGTCACCGACGACAACATCCTCACGGCCCGCGCAATCGCCAAGGAGTGCGGCATCATCTCCAGCAACGACCCCAACGGCATCGTCATCGAGGGGCACGAGTTCCGGGCCATGCCGCCGGAGCAGCAGCTCGAGATCGTGGACAACATCCGCGTCATGGCGCGGTCGCTGCCCCTGGACAAGCTGGTGCTGGTGCAGCGGCTGAAGCAAAAGGGACACGTGGTGGCCGTGACCGGCGACGGCACCAACGACACGCCGGCGCTCAAGGAGGCCGACGTGGGGCTGTCCATGGGGGTCCAGGGCACGGAGGTCGCCAAGGAGAGCTCCGACATCATCATTCTCAACGACAACTTCAACATGGTGGTGACGGCCACCCGCTGGGGCCGCGGTATCTACAACAAAATCCAGAAGTTCATCCAGTTCCAGCTCGCCGTCGATGTCGTCACACTCGTTGTCAACTTCGTGTCCGCGGTGACCACGGGCAAGACGCCGCTGACCACCGTGCAGCTCCTATGGGCGAACCTGATCATGGACACCATGGGCGCGCTGGCGCTAGCCACGGACATGCCCACCAAGGCGCTCATGGACCACCCCCCCCATCGGCAGCACAACACCGCTCGTCAGCAACACTATGTGGCGCAACCTCGAGAATCTCAATGTCGAGTAGCACATTTGTATGCAAGTTACCATACTCTTTCTTATAGAGGATACTCCATACTCGAGTGCAAGGTTTTAATAATGTAATAACTTTATGTCATCAGATAATAATGGATAAATTGTAGTTTTTCTTCGAGCATTTTTGTGTCTACCATATCTCTTGCAATTTATTTTTTTATCTTTTATTCTCATCACCCAAGCTGAACAATTTCCAGCCATTCCCTCCGACCTTTTGATTCTTTTCCACGACCTAACACATTTACAGTACTTCCTATTTCTCTTTTCATTTTTCCCTCTCCAATCCTCAACCCTCCATTCATTCTTTACTTCCCGTTCTCTTTTTATGTTTTTTTCCTCTCCGATTCTCAACTCCGCATCCGTTCCCATCTATTTGAGTCCAACATATACACTAAGCTTTAGTTCTGAGTATTGAGAAGCTAGTATTGTGAACAGCGGCAGTGGCCTCGACTCAGCGGAGGAGCTCGAGTCAGTGGCCAAGGAGCTGACGGCGTGGCTGCAGGTGGAGGCGCTGCACACGCTGTGAGGCAGGGCCAGACCATTTCGCACTCCTTGTCCTGAGAGAGTAATACTTCCAATTTCCAAATACACAAAAACATGATTGAGGCAGATAATTGTACGAAATAAATAGAAAGAAAGAGGTGAAAATGCAGATAATTCCAAACAAAGATAATTGTTCTCAGGTTTATAGATTTAACCCTGAGTGAACAAGGTGACCACAGCAACTAGTACATGAAGGCAAATAGATTCAGTGACTACTAACCAGGTACCTTTATATAACCAGACGGTACCCAGTGAAGGGAAGCTTAGAGATTCTCCATTTTTAACCAGCATTGTTCAAGCCACAAAAAGGCACGCACCTGAAGATCAACAAATAAGAAAACCAAACTGGAGCAGATGCAAGAATTATCCAAGCCACTACCCTAAAACTAGTAGATCTGGCCCATATTCAACACATGATTTCTGTGAAGGAACCGGTGATTTGCGAACTTGGCAATGGTGAAGCTGATTTTAGTAACCATCTAACAACCATTCCGCATAACATGGAGTATATGGTTCACATAGGAGAGTTAAGTATGGTTCAAAACTGGAGATAACATGGACTTTTCGGCTATCCATATCGTATGACATAAGTGTGTCTTCCACCCCGCCAGCAAGGAAACAAATTACATCCTGGATGTATTGCGATAAATGTATAGATATCATCGTCTTCACAATGATCCCTTCCTAACATTTCCAACATGTTAAATGTATGCTTTAGGGTCCATTGCCCACAAGCATAATCCTCAAGAACCCAAACTGAGAGTTGGCAATCATCAGAATAATCTATATGCGTAGCATATAAGCGTCCCTAAGACTGCCCGATGAAACCGCACTCCATTGTGTCTTCCATGCTGCGTGGCATTCGGATTTTCCTCCAAGTCTTCCCCTCTACGTCCACCGTGACTATTGAAGAATCACGGGTAATCACGGGTAATTTTCTCTGGAATTCTCCGTCGCCGCCGATGATGAATCCTTCAAGGGCCTGGTTTTTGGAGCTGCATCTCATAGCTCGCCCTCTCGCTATCTCTCAAACTCACTTGTCTCAAACGAGCACACACACGCCAAGGAAGAAGAATACAAGCGACGTTCCTAAAATTCATTACTTCCCAACTGTGCATAGCAAATTGCACTCAGTCAATAAATCGAGAACGAGTTTTAAACAGTGTCTAAAAATATAAGGAAACAAAAGGTCACATAAGAGACTCAACAACCAACGAAATACCTCCTCCAACCCTAACGAAAGAATATAAGGCTATAGTGCGACACCATCATCAAGTCTGGGTAGCTGCCTCCACCCACTAGACGAGAACGTGTATAGAACCACCCGTCTCAGCTTGTCGCTCCCCGCTTCGAATGATTGTCAATGATCCGCCACTTGCATCGATATCCATGTATGCAGCAGAGAAGCACATAGGAACACCACTTGATTTGGATGATAAATAACTTTTTGTCAAAAATTACATCGTTACGACATAGCCAAGTGACATAGCACATAGCCACGGTTCCAGAGAAAATGAGATTTCTGAACTTAGGTTCGAAAGAATTACGCCATGATCCCACCATATGAGTAATAGACCGAGGTACAGTTAAATTAAAAGCTATTTGTACCACATGCCAACAAAATTTAGCCACTTTACAGTGAAAGAAAAGATGTTAGATTGTTTCATCATGCGTACAAAAATAACAGGTGTGACTACCATTCCAATTTCATTTGATGAGATTATCTTTCGTCAAGACGACACCCCTACCCAAGTACCATAAGAAAATCCTAAATTTGAGGGGTACCTTCAACTTCCAAAAATGCTTACGAAGAAATTGAACGTTAGAATTCATTGAAAGTTGATATAAGGACTTAACAGAAAATTGTCCAGTAGAATTAAGAACCCATCGAACTTTATCTTGGCTAACCCCAACATCAACCGTGGCCAAGTCATCCATCAGATTATTCCATTCCACTAGCTTAACTCTACTAATCGCTCTGCGAAACGTCAAATTTAAAGGAAGGGACTGGAATACTGATGCGACCGTCACCTATTTATTCCGTGCTACATTAAAAAGTCTCGGATATCTATCCTTCAAGGGAGTGGCGCCATTTCATATATCTACCCAAAAACTAGTTTGGCAACCATTACCGCTGGAAAAAAAAATCCTTTACCACCATAAGATCAGCCTAAAAATGAGAATCACCCGGCTTGAACTCAGCCTGAGATAGAGTTTTGGGCCGAAGATATTTGTTTCGGAGCAGATGCTACCATAGGCCATCTTCTTTTGAGAGCTTAAATAACCATTTGCAAAGTAGCGCCTGATTTTGTTGCTGTAAATTAAGAATACCCAAACCGCCTTGGTCCTTGGGACAACAACAAATACTCCATTTAGTTAATCTATATTTTTGTTTTACATCATCACTTGTCAATAAAACCTAGAGCGATAGAAGTCTAAACGCTTTTGAACACCAACGGGTATTTCAAAAAAGGATAGCATAAACATTGGTAGACTAGAAATCACCGAATTTATCAAAACCAATCTACCTCCCACGGAAAGATTATTCCCTTTCCATGAGCTTAGGCGCTTTTCAAAGCGATCCTCTATATGCTTCCAGTCAGAGTTACGAAGATGTTTATAGTGCATTAGAATACCTAAATATCTGAAAGGAAAGGAACCCAATCCGCATCCAAAAACGAGTGAATAGTGCCCTTCGAAAAGCTTCACCTCTCCAAAACAAAAGAGATCACTCTTATGGAAATTTGTCTTCAAGCCTGACAATTGCTCAAAAAGACATAGAATGATCTTGAGGTTGGTAGCCTGTTTCATGTCATGTTCGAGGAAAATAATCGTATCATCAGCATATTGTAAAATAGATAGCCCACCCTCCACTAGATGCGGCACCAGGCCCTCAATGAGACCTGACTCACTTGCTCTTTTAAGTAAAATAACGAGCATATCCGCAACCAAATTAAAAATAATGGGAGACATAGCATCTCCTTGTCGAATGCCTTTCCTATTTTGAAAAAAAGGGACAACTTCATCATGGACTTTGACATTGACACTTCTGGCGACTCTTGCCAAATGGCGAAAAAACCTTTTAGTTCTAATGTCTTAAGCAGAAATGACCATTTAACCTTATCATAAGTCTTTTCAAAATCCAATTTCAAAATTAACCCATTAGATTTTCGCTTGTGGATTTCATGAATAGTTTAATGTAAAGTGATCACACCTTCATGTTACAACCAGATAAAAAAGCCATCTGGCTAGGTCGAATAACTTTATCTGCCACTGTCGCTAGCCTGTTAGTGGTGAAAATTTTGAAGCTAACGTTAAGAAGGCAAATGGGCCGATAGTGTTCGCATCTTCTTTCTTTGGTAATAAGGTGATTGTTCCAAAATTAAGAGAATGCAAAAGTAAAATCCCAGAATGAAAAGCACTAAACAACGCCAACAAGTCTCCTTTGATCAAATCCCAGAAGACTAGATAAAATTCGGCTAGAAAACCATTGGGTCCTAGGGCCATATTGTGCTCCATAGCGCAAATAGCATCGTAAACCTCCTTCTCCGTGAATGGGGCCATGAAAAACTCGCTTTCCTCTTGAGAAACTTGAGGACAAAATTCTCCTCAGGCTGCCCAAAGAGCCGGGAGTAATAATCGGTAATATAATTTCTTAAATTAGCATCACCACAAATTATACTATCCTCCTGCTCTAGTTGGTAAATCATTTATTTATGATGAATTGTTATCTCCCTCAAGATAAATTTGACTTTAGAATGCTGATACCATTTAAATTCCTCTTCTCGAAGAAGGGAGGTCAATTTATCATTGGCGTCATGTTTTAAAGCAATCTCCGAAGGAAGGAGCTGACGGGATTCTGCTCCCAAATCTAATTGATCGATAGTGTGGAGGAGGGAATGTTTTATAAGTCTATTAGTGCCACTAATGTTTTTGGCCCAACCCCTAAGAAATTGGCGAACGTCTCTAATCTTCTTCTGCCAACGTGTCATCACGGAACCAACAGGCCGCAACTCATTCCAAACGTTGGACACCATCTCAAAAAAACCATCATGCTGCAACCAACCTAACTCAAATTTAAATGTAGGCGGCTTACGCGGTCTGATGTGTGGCCCAAAACGGAGCAAAAGAGGAGTGTGATCCGATAAAACTCGCTCTAGCGCCGAAACCGTGACGAGCGGAAATTTGAATTCCCAATCAGAGCTCATTTACACTCTATCTAGTTTTTCATAAGTGGGATTGGTCAGACTATTAGCCCAAGTAAACTGCCTTCCTGAGAGATCAATTTCACGTAACTCTAAAGTCTCAACACAACAGCAATAAAAAGACAAGGCCATCTATCATTAAAATTATTATTATTATTTTCCGTGCTGCGCCGAATAATATTAAAATCCCCCCGATCAGAATGGATAATCTATCATGACTGACCATCCGAACTAACTCAGTAAGAAACAAATCTTTCTCTTGGTCCTGGGCAGCCCCATATAACGCCATCAACACCCAAGTAAAACAGTCATCTTTAGAACACAATTTAAATGTTATAAAAAAGTCACCATCATTAATAGAATCAACATGGAATGCCAATCTATTGACACCTAACAGCATCCCCCTAGAGCGCCCCCGAGGAGCAGTCCAATGCCACAAAAAGTCCCTGCCACCACTTAAAGAACTCAACTTTGCTTGTCTAAAAGAAATAGTTGTGGTCTCTGAAATTGCCACGAAGTCCAAATGATTTTTTTAACTAACTCTGAAATCCTACGATGCTTAGCAAAGTTCGTCAAGCCCCTGCTATTCCAAAAGATACCTCTCATTGTGAACTTAAATTAAAGTTGGTATTGGAACGCAAGGTGCAAGGATTTTTCAAAACCTTAGCAACTTTAACGAGTCTCTTTTTAATTTTTTTTGGGGAAGCTTTAAAGGAGAGGCAGGTGCATTGGATAAAATTGCGCCTTCCCCTGCCACACTATCATCTAAATCTGAGCACAAGTCATTCAGCGCAGGGAAATTTATCAACTCTGAAACATCAACATTGGAGGAGACAATTTTGCCATTGGCTAAAGCAGCGAGCCTGTTAGCTTCGGCCTCTTTCAACCGTTTAATCGAAGAGCAAATTTCAAAACTACTTGATCCTAAAGATACCCCGACATCCGAAGCAATATTTAAAAAACAAGAATCAGGTAAATGAATAAAAGATGTAGCCTTAGAACTGGACATACATGTAACGGGTTCAAGATTTTTAATCTTCGCCCAAAGCTGAGCCCGCTCCATGCAGTCCAAATCAGCATTTTGTTGCACACTAAGACGTGCGCTATGATGCGCCTCGGCCCCTTGGGAGGACGGAGCGGACAGCAGCGTGCCTCCTTTGGACATTGCCGGGACACCCTCCAACTGTGACTCGGCTACCACAATTGTGCCCCCAGGAGGTGGTAACACCAAAGCAGCTGGCTGCTCCTGAAATGAAGCCGCAGCCAGCTGATTGGGCGACACTGCCAAATGCAACGAGGTCTCCAAGACCAGCTTAGCCACCGGCTGTTTTAAAACAGCAACCTGAGAAATGCTTGCACCCAAAGAGTTATCTTGTCCACTATTTTTATTAGCATCAAAAAGTAGCCTCATTTTGTTAATCTCAATTTTTAAGTCTTTTAGAATCCCGATCCCCCATAGAAGCATCACCATCCCGATCAAAATCAGCATGATCATTGTCCAGGAGATCATCATCATCAAAATTCTCAATCCCCTAGACATCATTATTTTCACCTTCAACTTCGATAAAAATGGTGTATACCCCGGAACCAACCACAATCTCTTCTTTTTTGGGGATTTCTTTTGGATTAATCACACCAACCTGCAAACGAACCACCTCTTCTTTACGAGTAGTCACCATGTCAACCTTAGAAGTTTTTCCAATAATTGAACCTACTGCATGGAGACTTATAAAGTCCCTAAGCTCATATGGAACCCATAAATACGCACCACGCATTAATCAATAAAAATTTGGTTCAATCTTTGGCATCCATTCTTCTATCATAATTTTAGCTTCATCAAAACCGAGTGGCTTAACTTGAAAAAACCAATTCGGTTCAAACGAATCAACTCAATCTGAGAAGGGAACTTGGCCAAAAAGTCGTTCCCCTGCTCAGTCACTTCCCATTGCCATTCCACTGGAAAAAGACGCTCAAGCTCTGTTGCTATATTTTCTTTTGACAAATAATCGTCGAGCACACGAATTATGCCCATTTTATTATCATGTTTCTTAGGGGAGCTGGCTATGCCTTTTGCTGGGAAGGGGATGACGAAAAAAAGCCCCGACTGACAGCCATAGCCACAAAGTTGAGCAACCGGTTTAGGTGCCCTTAAAAGAGGGCATTCTTTGGTCAAATGGCTAGTATTTTCATAGACGTGGCACAACAACACAACCGGGCAATCAGCAAAACAATGATCCAAAGAAAAACAACGAGAGCAACTTTTACCTCGCTTTTTTGGCACCTCGATCACCGGCTCGGCCACAACCTTTCCCTTCTCCGCAGCCGCGAACCGCTACACTCGATTAACCAAACCATTGCCATCTTGCTGCTGAATCGGACCGAAAGCAGTAGCTTGAAAGAGCCCAGCCCCAGGACGAACAGCAGAACCAGCCTCAAAACGATCTGTCGTACCTGCGGCAGCTGCCGAAACAGCCCCTTGCGCACCACGGCCAGGCATGGCCTGATTCGAGCCCTGCCCAAAACTCCCAAGGGCGCCGCCGCCGTGGCCTACAAAGCTGCCACCACGGCCCTAGCCACCATGGGATGCACGCGCCGTCGACACCACATCACGAGAGCGCTGGCCGCCACCGTGATGAGCACCAAACCTACCGCCGGCGCCGCGCGACGCCGAAGCAGCTCGGGCCAAACCACCGCCACCGACACCACGCCGAAGACGAGCAGGAAAGTTCCTACCCTTGTACCCGCCACCACGTCCATGATCAGCACCGCCAGAATCCATCACGACTTCCGCGTAAGAACAAACTCAAGCACAAGCAGCCAAAAAATTCTCTGCCGATAACCCCTAAACAGGTCCAACAGCTTTTGGGGCCGTTGGATATGCGATACGTCGACATGAGGCCGCTGGATCTTCATCACCTCGCTTCCCGGTGTCAGACGCGGAGCAGCCAAGCTGGGCCTAGGCTCCTGAGGCCCAGCAGAACTCGAATCTGGCGGAGACAGCGCGGACTGATCTGAAGACTGCGCACCCGCGCGCGAACTCGGCGCTACCTGCAGAACCGAACTCGCCGGCGCCATTGGCCTTGCCAAGCGCGAGTCGCCAGCAGCCTTGACCACAGCATCCGCTAACATCATCGGCGGCGACAGCCTCGCTGGCGGAAGCAGACCCGTCCACGGCCGGACTACCACATCGCGACCTCGCTCCAAGCGGATGCTCTTTTTCTTCGCCATGACCCGTGTCCAGCCTTCCTCTAGCTCCCGAGACGCCGCTGCAACTGGTGACGCCCTGTCTGCCCAAAGAGACCAAGTGTAATGCCGTCGCGCCCACTCTGGGTCCAGCTTAGTTGCCACCTCAAAGGCCTCCGATCGCGGGAACCCTTGCGAGACCAACGACGCATAGACCTTCGACGGCAAGTCCGAGGCGATCGCCGACACATCCTCTTCTCATCCTGCAAAACAGAACGAGAACCAGAATTAGCAAGGATACTACCTCCCTTACCGCAGAATGCGCCGGAGCCAAAGTTAGCCGCCAGCGGCTCAAATCACTATTCTGACCTTTTCTGGATACTTCATCACGAAATGACCTTAGTTCGAACTTTTTCGAGATCTGACCCTTTTGGCTAACGCCACCCTCCGTGGCGTGTGACTGGGTGAGCTAACGCCACGATCAATGGCGTTCGGCCGCCGGTCCACGATCCGCCATTCGCGCTGACCTCGCTGATGTGGCGAAGTACAGAACGCCACGGTCACTGGCGTTTTGAACGAAACGCCAAGGGTTCTAGCGTTTACCCCCAAAGAGATGGGCCACGGGTGGGCCCCACCCACCCATTCAGCCCCCATTCTTCTTCCCCCAGCGCTGTTCGTCCCGGACGATGGCGTTCGCACGGTGAACCAAACGCCACGGGCTCTGGCGTTCCGGTGTCAGAACATCCGAGGCTACCACTTCGCGAGGACAGAAGCCAATCTCGGAGTCTCCGATTTCATCTCGGAGCCTCCGAGATTCCTGAGGCCAAGTCGGACATGCCGCGAAGCGAGAACAGAAGGCGAACTCGGAGCCTCCAGTTTCATCCCAGAGTCTCCGACTTCATCCCGGAGACTCCGAGATTCCGCCTTGAACTCCGGTTTCATCCTGGAGTCTCCGACTTCATTCCGAAGACTCCGAGATTCCGCCTTCTCCGGGATGAAACCGGAGGCTCCGAGTTCGCCTTCTGTTCTCGCTTCGCGGCATGTCCGACTTGGCCTCGGGAATCTCGGAGGCTCCGAGATTGGCTTCTGTCCTCGCGAAGTGGCAGCCTCGGATGTTCTGACACCGGCGCTAACGCCAGAGCCCATGGCGTTTGGTTCACCGTGCGAACGCCATCGTCCGGGACGAACAGCGCTGGGGGGAAGAAGAATTGGGGCTGAATGGGTGGGTGGGGCCCACCCGTGGCCCCCACCCCCCCTCCCCGCCAGTTAACTCTTGGGGATAAACGCCAGATTCCTTGGCGTTTGGTTCACCGTGCAAACGCCAACGGCCGTGGCGTTCGGTACTTCACCACGTCAGCGAGGTCAGCGCGAATGGCGGATCGTGGACCGGGGGCCGAACGCCATTGACCGTGGCGTTAGCTCACCCGGTGGGTGGCGTTAGCCAAAAAGGTCAGATCTCGAAAAGTTTCGAACTAGGATCATTTCGTGATGAAGTATCCAGAAAAGGTCAGAATAGTGATTTGAGCCGCCGCCAGCGGGGTCCTCGGCGGCCCACGTCGCCACTCATTCGTCCCTCATTTCCGGCATAGCTGGTTCTTTAACTTTAGTGAAACCAAATTCCGGCTACATTTTTTTGGGTGCCCACAGGCTTATCTTTTCATTACACGATAGAAACTATTTATACTAAGAGACTAAGTAATGCATCGTACTAACACACCACCATGTCGACCACCTGGAATCACTCCAGGATCCATATGACTCGGCCAATCGGCCATTACTCGGACGACCATTGCATGATGTGGTCCACTAACTATCTAACTACATGCAACTATTCTCATGCATCCACTTCCTTCAACTCTAGATGACCAGGAACTAACGACTAACTAGTTTCACTAAGCAACTACCATGAGACACATTCACGAGTCACGACAACTAACAAGAAAATAACGTGCATACACTTTGCACATGTACATGACATGGATATAACAAGATTAGTTCCAACACTGGTCAAGGAGAAGCGCAAGGACTGCTTCCACCGCCTCCGTGGCGGCGACATGGTGATACTGAAGATCGGTGACACTGTGCCGGCAGACGGGGTCTTCCTTGAGGGGCACGGGCTGCAGGTGGACAAGTCGAGCATGACCGACGAGCCCCACCCGATCGAGATCGCACCGAGAAGAACCCTTCCTCACCTGCGGTGTGAAGGTCACCGATGGCTACGGCCGGATGCCCGTGAACGCCGTCAGCACCGACACCGCGCGGGGCGAGATGATGAGCATCATCACGAGGGAGAACACCCACCCGATGCCGCTCCAGGAGCGCCCGGAGGGCCTCACGTTGACGGGGTCTTCACTGTGCTCACCGCGCGCCACTTCACCAGCAGCACCAAGGATGACCAGGGGAAGCCCCTGTTCGACAGGGGCAACGTTACCTTCGACGCCGTGTTCAGCGCGCTTGTCTAACCATCACGCTGACGCTCACCTTCTCCATGGAGCGGATAGTGAAGGAGCATGCGCTGGTGCGCCGCCTGGCCGCGTGCGAGACGATGGGGTCCGTCACGGCCATCTGCACCGACAAGACTGGAACACTCACACTGAACCAGATGAAGGTGACCGCGTTCTGGGTTGGCACCGACCAGCCTAGAGCCGCTACGGCGGTCGCCGGGAGCGTCGCGCGCTTGCTGTGCCAAGGAGCTGGGCTCACCACCGGAAGCGTGTACAAGCCGGACAACGTGTCGCCGCTGGAGATATCCAGCAGCCCGACGGAGAAGGCACTGCTGTCGTGGGCTGTGGGCCTGTGGCGGACCTCGGCTGCAAGGTGATTCAGGTTGAGGCGTTCAACTCTGCCAAGAAGGGTAGCAGCATGATGATCAGAGACAACGCGACCGGCGCGGTGATTGCGCACTGGAAAGGCGCCGCCGAGATGGTCTTGGCGAATTGCTCGATGTACGTGGACACAGACGGAGCGGTGCGCCAACTCGGCGTCGAGCAGAGGAGAAACCTTGAGAAGGTCATCAACGACATGGCGGTTGGCAGCCTCCGGTGCATCACTTTCGGTCTTTCGCCTACAAGCAGGTCAATGGTGAGCAATCAAAGATCGATGACGAGGGGCTGACACTGCTGGGCTTCATCGGCTTGAAGGACCCGTGCAGACCAGAGGTCAAGGCAAGAAGCTTGCACGAAGGCGGGCGTCGTCAAGATGGTAACCGGCGACCACATCCTCACGGCCCGTGCAATTGCCAAGGAGTGCGGCGTCATCTCAAGCAATGACCCCAACGGCATCGTCATCAAGAGGCACGAGTTCTGGACCATGTCGCCGGAGCTGGGGCTCGAGATCATGGACAACATCGACGTCATTGCGCGGTCGCTGCCCCTGGACAAGATGGTGCTGGTGCAGCAGCTGAAGCAGAAGGGACACGTGGTGGCCGTGACTGGCGACGGCACCAACGACGCGCCGGCGCTCAAGGAGGCCGACATGGGGGTCCAGGGCACGGAGGTCACCAAGGAGGGCTCCGATATCATCATCCTCAACGACAACTTCGACACGGTGGTGACGACCACCCGCTGGGGCCGCTGCATCTACGACTACATCCAGAAGTTCATCCATTTCTAGCACATCGTCAACGTCGCCGCGCTCGTCATCAACTCCGTGTTCACGGTCACCACGGGCAAGATGCCACTGACCACCGTGCAGCTCCTGTGGGTGAACCTGATCATGGGCACCATGGCCGCGCTAGCGATGGCCACAGATATGCCAACCAAGGTGCTCATGGACCGTCCCCCCATCGACCGCATAGCGCCGCTCATCAGCGACGCGATGTGGGGCAACCTCGATAATCTCAACCTCGGGAATTTCGACATTGAGTAGTATCCCTATATGTAAGTTACTGTATTCTTTTTCTTACAGGGGTACTCCATGTTGGAATGTAAAGTTTTTAATAGTTTTCCCTGGGTATTTTTGTATCTATCGTATCATTTGCAATTTATTTTTTAATTTTTATTCTCATAACCAAAGCTGAACAATGTCCACGCCATTCCTGTTAAGTTTTTGATTATTTCCCGGTCCCTAACATGTTTACGGTAGTTCGCGCTTATCTTCATTTTCCCTCTCCAATTCTCAACTCTCCATTCGTTCTTTACTTCTTGTTTCTCTTTTCATATTTCCCTCTTCAAGTCTCAACTCTCCATTCGTTCGGTCATTTTATCCACTAGCATGGTGTCCCGCGCAATTGCGCGAGAAACGTTCTTAATTATCTTTATTTTTTACTTATATGTGTGATATTAGATCAGTACAGAAAATAAAATTTCAAATCGCGAGCCTGTCGTTGTACTGAGCCGTCTATTTAGGTACAATTATGATGATCTATCGGATGTGATCTGTTTAATTATCCATATTTTTTACCTGTATGTGTGATATTAGATCAATACTAATTGTGCAGGAAATATTTTTAATTATCTTTTCTTACCTATATGCGTGATATTAGATCAGTGAGAAAATAAAAGTTCAAATCGCGAGCCAACCTGCTAGTCATTGTACCGAGCCATCTATTTAGGTATAATTATGATGATCTATCGGATGTGATCTGTTTAGGTACAGTTATGAAATCTATCGGTTGTGATCTATTTAGATGCAGTTATGAAGATCTATCGACTGTGATCTATTTACGTACAGTTATGAAGATCTATTGGATGAGATCTGTTTGTTTAGATGCAGTTATAAAGATCTGTCGGCTGTTATTTGTTTAGATGTAGTTATGAAGATCTATCGGCTATGATCTATTTAGGTATAGTTATGAAAATCTACCGGTTGTGGTTTACTAATAATAAAAGAGTCCACCAGATTAACAGTCGGATGTTTTGCTTTTTTATGAGAATTTTTATTTTTGCTATTGTGTTCTACTTTAGTATATAATAGACAGATAGATTCTTATGTACCGAGTGAGGACCAGAGAGTGGGCCTGAGTAAAAGAGAGCAGAACACACGCGTGAACGTGAACAGCTGCAGTGGTCTCGACTCAACGGAGGAGCTCGAGGCAGAGTTGACGCATGCACGGGCACGAGATGACGCGTGGCTGCAGGCAGAGGCACTGCGCGCTGCACGCGCTACAGGGGCAGGGCCAGACTATTTACGATCCTCGTTCTCGCAATCGCCGCGCCGCAGTGCCGCGCTGTGCGAGCTGGCGCACGCGGACCCGTTGGCAGCTGACGGTGGCGGCGTGCAGCTCACACGCCACCCATCCTCCTCGGCTAGTCGGCCACGGCTAGGCCACTAGCTTGCTCCAGGATGGATTGTGGTCAAGGAATAGAACTCGCCCCTGCAGCGACAATGCCTCCCAAATAGTTCCTGAACATTGGCAGTATGCATTAGGTCCACTGTCCACTGCCATAATCCTCAAGAACCCAAACCGAGAGTACGCAACCAATATGGTGATCTATATGCATAGCATACAAGCGTCCCGAGACTGCATCATGGAGCCAAAATCACTGTCATGGTATGACATTCGAAATATCCTCCAAGTCTTCCCCTCCGTGTCCATTGTGACTAGTGAATAATCAGAGTCACAGGTCAAATTGTCATAACAAATAGAATCACAGGTAGAAGAATCGAAGGTAGTCAAATGAAGACGCATTTTTTTTTCTTTTGAACAGTTTTCATCCACACAAGTTTCGTGGCCCCACTCGCTCTTCACGGTTTCCGATGAGTATATCTCCATTCCTATGATTCAGCCATCAACTGGAGAACTCTGCTCGAGCACAAACACCTCGAAGCGGAAGGGGACGGCTGGGTCGAAACCCAGACGGATGGTGAACCTGTTGGAACAATGCAACGCTTCTGTGGCGGGCAACACGGTCCACTTCTCAGTCGCGGGGTTGCACACGACCCAATCTGCGTCCGTCGGATGCGGAGAGGTCTTGAAGCATTTGCCACTGACTAGCGTGCAGCTCCTGTGGGCAAACCTGATCATGGACCCCATGGTTGTGCTGGTGTTGGCCACAGACACGCCCACCAAAGGCGCTCATGGACCTCCCCTCCCCGGATCGGCTGCACAACGCCGCTCATCAGCGACACCATGTGGCACAACCTCGAGAATCTTGACATTGAGTAGTACCCTCATATGCTATTTATCATACTTTTTTTCTTACAAGGGATACTCCACGTTAGAGTGTAAAGTTTTCAACGAGGCAATAACTTTTTACAATTAGTTAATGATGAGCAAATTTTAGTTTTTTCTAAGTATTATTGTGTTTACCGTATCACTTGCAATTTTATTTTTTTATTTTTTATTCTCGTCACCAAAGCTGAACATTTTCACGCCATTCTCTTTGATCTTTTGATTCTTTCCCACTCCCTAACATATGGACACTACTTCTCACTTCTCTTTTCATTTTTCCCTCTCCAATTCTCAACTCGCCATTCGTTCTTTACTTCTCGCTTCTCTTTTCATTTTTCCCTTGCCAATTCTCAACTCTGCATTCGTCTGGTCGTTTTATCCATTCCCATCTATTCGAGTCCAATGTATACGCTGAGCTTAAGTTATTGAACATTGAGAGAGAGAGAGCGAGAGAGAGAGGGGGGGGCTGAGTAAAGGAGACCAAAACACATGTGTGAATGGTTGCAGTGGCCTTGACTCAACGGGGGAGCTCAAGGCGGAGCTGACGCGCGTGCAGACACGACCACAGGTTGAGGCGCTGCATGCTACGACGGTAGGGCCAAGCCATTTCACACTCGTCGTCCTCCTCGCCATCGCCGTGCCGCGATGTTGCATTGCGTGAGTTGGCACAAGCGGTCCCATTGGCCGCAGACGGTTGGGGGCTGCAGCTCATGCACCACCCATCCTCCTTGCCTAGTCGGCCATGGCAAGGCTGCTAGCTCATTCCAGACCTAGCAGGGTCTGCGGAGGCCCACGGTAATGTAGTCAGCATCGGCGAGAGCCATGGCCTCGGCGTTGCGTCATTGCAACACCAACAGACTGGTGTCGTCGTCCACGACGCACTCGCCACCAGCCTCCTCAACATCCATTCGCACCTCGATGGACCGTATCCAAGTCGATACGGCTCAACAACGACATGGCGTGCCATTGAGTCGTGCTTGGGCCTCGCCTTCTGCGTGTCATGCCAGCATGGCACGACATGATGAGTTCACCGGGCCGGGTTGGCCTGGCTAGCTACGTCTCGGAGCATGTTGGGCTTAGGACAGGCTGACCCAGCACGACCTGAGTCCCACCTTTATTGTCCCCCTCCTTCCCACTTGTGACTTGACCACACGCTCTAGGCTAAGCACTAGGTAGTAACTAGCAGAGCAAAGCAGGATATTTCCACACAAAAAAAAGCAAGATAGCAGTGCATGTGCGGCACTCGAATGTTTAGGCACCCACACCACTCTACCTTTTTGACCCTGACAGGAGTGCATGCGGCACACCTACGCGGCCCACGTCACCTACCCAATTGTCCGTGCCTCTACCAGGCCACTGGGCCTCTTCCAGGCAGTGTGTGCTTATCGGGCCTGCGGGCCAATCCCGTGCCGGCAAAGCACGAGCATAGCCCATAGTGACGTGTTGGGCCGTGTTGCCCATTGTGCCTAGTTTCTAGGCCTGGCCCGTTTTGCTTTATGTCGTGTCGTGCCAGCTAGGTCTTGAGCTGGCCGGAAAAAAACCTGGCCCAAGTCCCACCTTTAGGGGGCATTGACCGACAGTCGTGCGAAGTGGTACTACTATAGTGCGTTTGTCATTGAGCCCTTTGTGTTTAAAATAAATGGAAACGGTTTGAGTATTTTGTTATTTTTGGATGCTAGCCTTTGCTTTGGACCTATGGGAGAAAAAAATTCAAGGGAAATAAGTAGTATTTTCCTACCAAAATTCGGCAAAAAATGACGCTCTGGCTGTAGTTTAAACAATATTTCCTAGTTTTATTTTTTCAATTAGTCCCCTCCATGCCCACCGTACATCGAACCGGTACCACATCTGCTTCTCCTTCTCTCCCCGTCAAAATCCCTAAATCGATCACGCCGCCACATTCCCCAATTGATCATCCCCAATTCCTCTCTTGCTAGGGCCACGGATGCTACATGCGCGACACAAGAACCTTATTGGTATACCAGACACACAACTCCATTTGTCAGCCATGCCTCAACCCTGGCACGAGCACGCTATCCGTAGTCTACTGTTAGGAACCAGATTTTATTCGATTAAATGAGATAGCAATGTATTGAGGTTGGTGATCCAAGCCGTTAATCATACAAGACACCGCTCGTATGTGCTCACAACGGCCTGAGGTCTGAACCAAACCCGCTCTACACATGAACAAGTCGTATGGCTCACATCGGTTCATGGTTCTTACTCACCCAACTCTACATATGACACAAATGGTATGACTCACAATTGGTGTAAGACCGAATGACAATTTACATCTCATAGAACTGAATAAAATTTTGAAACCTGTAAAGACTTAGTGCATTTGGAAACTGAAAGTTGTGCTCTCTCATTTATCATTTGAAATGGTTTTATTTTTCTGTAGTTATATAATATTGCAATTTGTGGTTAACTTTTCTATGTTGTTGCATATACACATAAAGTGAAGAAATGTATGTTCTTTTTAATGAAATCTGCATGGTGTTCCACTGATGTGTCAACTGTCAAACAATATGCAGCATCACAGGGTTCAAAAGAAAAACAAATAAATCACCTTGCCCTAGGCCTAGGCTATAGAACAAATACTTTCTTTCCTTCGAGGGGTAATGAACTAAAGCCTACTATCTCCACCAGATTCGCATCCTATATTCTTTCTCCTCTTCACACATTACAGAAAGTTGTAAAAAAATTGATAAAAATTCAAGAATGTTCATCATGATATAAGATGTACACGTGCAAAATTTAGTATAAAAATATGATCATATGCATCTTGCACATATGCTATTCAGAAGTGCAAAATTTATTTTTATTGTGCAGGACGCATGCTATCATATTTCTATACTAAATTTTACAAGTATACATGTAATAGCATGATAAACATTGATATCTTTTTTATATGTATTCATATTTTTTAGTGTGTGAAGAGGAGAGAAAATATAGTATACGAATCAATATTGGTGGAGATAAGCATTTTTGTTAATGAACAGCATAAAGACTGGTTATGAACTACCATAGGAGTATACCATCAGTATGACTCATGCACCCTTTCACAATCTTAAAATTTTTGTCTGGACTGGTATACCATCATCAACCACTAGGTTTGTTATCCTACTAATCCATTCTTGAAGCATATTTCTCTCTTAAATTTGTTTGTCCAGTGTAACTTACCAAAATTTCCTGTCCACTACCTACCATCCGAAATTATGTAGATGACAAAAATTCAAGAATGATATAAGATGCATTCCAATTCTCCCCTAAACATAAGAAACAAGATAGCTAGCACTGGACTTGTTCTCATCAACTTGCTGAGTAAACTGGACTAGGATGTTTAAACTAAATTATTCATGAATTTTTCTGTCTAACTACGGAGAAAGATTGAGTAGAGGAATATTGATGACATGGAAATGACAAGATGGATGCTTGCAAAATTGTCAAAAGTTTTATCCGGAATGATGGAGAAGGTAAGCATATTCGGATGGAAAATGTAAGCAAAGGCAAAACCAATTCAGATTGAAAAGCAGTTTTCTGAAAGAAACATTTGGAAATCACTGTCTAAGCTTAGCGGCAAACCTAAAAATGAGCGGATCCTTGTGCCGAACATATAGAGCGAACAAGTTCTTGTGATTAACAGCTGGATTTTCAATCAAGGAAGCCCAATCAGACTAAACATTCAGGAACATTGTCTAGGTCTCGTTCCAGAGTTCAAACCTAATTATGCCTTGATCCTTCTGCCCAACATCTAGGACAAATAGTATGTTACGACTGACAACAAGAACTGCAATTTGTTCCCTTGGTCAAATTATTCCCAGGCATGTTTCCAGCTTGAGATACTATACTAGAAGCATTTGCTGTATACAGGTTTCTCCAGTCATATTATACATGACCCACTGCATGATGGAAACACGGCTGCCAACTTGCCATGTTTCGATTTGAAAATCATTCTGAAAATTGCTGCAACGTTGGTTCTTGTAGAACTGTAGTGGTTAACAAGCACTCTGAGACTGATCTGAGAATTACAGATGAACAAAAGAAGTATATTTATTACGATCCAACAATTTCTGAATAACAATATATCAAAGAATCACCTAAGCTATGTGAAATATGAACAATGCATGACGGTTACTTATGACAATTTCCGGCTTGTCAAGATGCCGTGAACGGGCCGGTCCGGCACGGGGATGAACTTGACCACCCAGCCGATCGGCCACGACACGGCGGCGATGGCGATGCAGACGCCCCACTGCCCCAAGTCCAGCCTCTCCGTGCCGGCGAACCTCGTCAGCACCTCCACCATCACCACCTGCAAGACGAGCGTCAGGGCGATGATTGCGAGGAACATCCTGTTCCTGAGCACCCCCGCGAAGACATTCTTCTTCTCGATCTCCCGCGCGTTGAACTCGTTGAACACCTGCAGAGCACGAACGCGTTGAAGATCATGGTGCCATTGGCCTTCTCGTCGGTACCGAAGGCGTCGCGGCCGCGGTACTGGAGCGCCAGCAGCACGGCGACCTGGAAGGCCGCCTGCGCGGCGAGGTTGCGCCACATGGCGTTGCTGATGAGCGGCGCTGTGCGGCCGATGGGGGGGCGGTCCATGAGCGCCTTGGTGGGCGTGTCCGTGGCCAACGCCAGCGCGCCCATGGTGTCCATGATCAGGGTTCACCCACAGGAGCTGCACGGTGGTCAGCGGCATCTTGCCCGTGGTGACAGCGGACACGAAGTTGATGACAAGCGCGGCGACGTTGACAGTGAGCTGGAACTGGATGAACTTCTGGATGTTGTTGTAGACGCAGCGGCCCCAGCGGGTGGCCGTCACCACCGTGTCGAAGTTGTCGTTGAGGATGATTATGTCGGAGCTCTCCTTGGCGACCTCCGTTCCCTGGACCCCCATGGACAGCCCCACGTCGGCCTCCTTGAGCGCCGGCGCGTCGTTGGTGCCGTCGCCGGTCACGGCCACCACGTGTCCCTTTTGCTTCAGCCGCTGCACCAGCACCAGCTTGTCCAGGGGCAGCGACCGCGCCATGACGCGGATGTTGTCCACGATCTCGAGCTGCTGCTCCGGCGGCATGGCCCGGAACTCGTGCCCCTCGATGACGATGCCGTTGGGGTCGTTGCTGGAGATGATGCCGCACTCCTTGGCGATTGCGCGGGCCGTGAGGATGTTGTCGCCGGTGACCATTTTGACGGCGACGCCCGCCTTCGTGCAAGCTTCAATGGCTGCCTTGACCTCTGGTCTGCACGGGTCCTTCAAGCCGACAAAGCCCAGCAATGTCAGCCCCTCGTCGTCATCTTTGATTGCTCACCGTTGACCTGCTTGTAGGCGAAGGCGATGCATCGGAGGCTGCCCACCGCCATGTCGTTGATGACCTTCTCAAGGTTTCTCCTCTGCTCGACGCCGAGTTCGCGCGCAGCTCCGTCTGCGTCCACGTACATCGAGCAATTCGCCAAGACCATCTCGGCGGCGCCTTTCCAATGCGCGAGCACCGCGCCGGTCGCTTTGTCTCTGATCATCACGCCGCTTCGCTTCTTGTCGGAGTTGAACGCCTCGACCTGAATCACCTTGCAGCTCCTCTTCAGCGCGTCAGCGTCCATGCCGAGGTCCGCCACGGCCCACGACAGTAGCGCCTTCTCCGTCGGGCTGCCAGATATCTCCGGCGGCGACACGTTGTCCGGCTTGTAAACGCTTCCGGTGGTGTTGAGCCCAGCTCCCTGGCACAGCAAGCGCGCGACGCTCCCGGCGACCGCCGTGGCAGCTCTAGGCTGGTCGGTGCCGACCCAGAACGCGGTCACCTTCATCTGGTTCAGCGTGAGCGTTCCGGTCTTATCAGTGCAGATGGCCGTGACGGACCCCATCGTCTCGCACGCCGACAGGCGGCGCACCAGTGCGTGCTCCTTCACCATCCGCTTCATGGAGAAGGCGAGCGTCAGTGTCACGGCGAGCGGGAGGCCCTCAGGGATGGCGACGACGATGATGGTCACGGCTTGCTGGAATATGCCGACGAGCGCGCTGAACACGGCGTCGAAGGTGATGTGGCCCCTGTCGAACAGCGGCTTCCCCTGGTCGTCCTTGGTGCTGCCGGTGAAGTGGCGCGCGGTGAGCACGGTGAAGACAAGCACCGCGACGGCGACGCCGATCTTGCCGATGCTCGACGTGAGTCCCTCGAGGCGCTCCTGGAGCGGCGTCGGGTCGGTGTTCTCCCTCGTGATGCTGCTCATCATCTCGCCCCACGCGGTGTCGGTGCCGACGGCGGTCACGAGCATCCGGCCGTAGCCGTCGGCGACCTTCACGCCGGAGGTGAGGAAGGGGTTCTTCTCCGGCGTCGATCTCGATCGGGTGGGGCTCGCCGGTCATGCTCGATTCGTCCACCTGCAGCCCGTGCCCCTCCAGGAAGACGCCGTCCGCCGGCACAGAGTCGCCGATCTTGAGTATCACCACGTCGCCGACGACGACGTCAAATATGGACACCTCCTGCCTCCGGGCGCCGCGGACGACGGTGACGGTGATGTTCTCGGACTCGCTGGCGAGCTTGTCGAACCGCTTGGCCTGGCTGTGGTTGCTGACCGCGGACACGGCCGAGACGAGGAACACCGCGAGGAAGATGCTCACGCCGTCGTACCACCCGTCCTTGAGGCCGTGCTCCTTGATGCCGAAGCCGAGAGAGACGACGGCGCAGACGAGGAGCACGATGAGGAAGACGTCGCTGAGCGCGTCCCAGACGTGGCTGAGGAAGCTCTTGGGCCTGGGCTTCGGGTACGTGTTCCCGCCAAACGCCTCCCGGCGGCGCCGCACGTCTCCTCCGTCCCCGTGGATGCCGCACTCCGCGCCGGACGCCAGCGCGGCTGCGATGCCGGCGCCGCCGCCGAGGCGGCGGAAGCAGTCCTCGCGCTTCTCCTTGACTAGGCCCTTGAAAGACTCATCGTCGGCAGTGACAGAGAACTCGGCAGCCTTGGACGCGCCGCCGCCATTGCCGGATGACGAGTCGGCGTCGTCAGAGTCACTGTCGTCGAGGATGTTGATGGCGACGTAGGAGGAGCTCCGTGGCAGGATGCCGGCGGTGGAGAGAATGCTGAGGCGCGCCAGCCTGTGGCACGTCCGGATGACGTTCATCGCCTTCCGCCATTGCCTCGCCGGCTTCCCCGAGGCGATCAAGAAGTCGGCGCACTCCATCCGTTTGCAGCAATCAAATCAAGCAGCAGCAATGCAGACCACGCAAGAACGGTAGGAAGAAGAAAAACAATCGATGGATCAACGTGTGCGGCGAAGGATAAGGAGGCCGGACTGTGCGATGGATCGTAGGACTAGCTCGGAGATCAGGCGATGCTGGGATTGCTGCAAGAACAATTGGATATATAGGCGTTTAAAAGGAAGCTTCCTGGAAATTAGACTGCGAAACTGAACCGCGGAATTGGTTTGGTTTCAGTTACATGCAGGGGAAACGGGGAGGAACCCTTCACTCGCACCAAAATACGAGTATATATATACGAAGGGTTAACTTCCAGTTATAAATTTTTACTTGTTAATTTCATGTAAGTCTAGACACCGATGGTAAGTGAAATATCTTGCCGGATTAGATTGACAGACGGAAAGTATCGAGCAGGGGTGGAAAACGCACCTTTTTATTTTATTTCATTTATTTTAAGTAGGTAGACGTTTCCTATTTCATTTCGTATGAATATGGAGATGCGGCCTCTCCGATGTTCATTACGTACGTGTTTCTTGTAGTCGAGTTGAAACGATGTTGTGTTTCCTTACGTTGAAGGCTCGATCAAGACGGCGTGTTTCCTTATGTTGGGAAGTGCACGGACCCGTACGTATTGGATACGACGCAGGAGATAAAGCTCACAATTTACCACTACGTGATGTAATCTTATCGATATTAGATGACACTCCATCTGTCCGTAATAATATATATATTTGTCAACCTTAGATCCGTGCATTCAGTCTTATATGAAATATTATCACCAAGATTCGTCTCGGAGAATACTTCTTCATATACTTTTATCATTTTTATTAGTAAATAATGATAACCAATTAATAGTGATGACTAAAGTCTTGCGTCAGAGTACGTACCTAACGAAACCAAACACGACACATGGTAATGTCTGGACCCAGATCGAATGCAACCCAAACCGGCCAAATTAGTCGAACTGCCAACCCAACCCAATCCAGAAAAACAAATTTTTCAATCCAAACCGTACCAAACCATGGGCGACTTCCACCTAAACTAAACCAAACCATTTCATCATTATGGACTGAAACCAATAGCTCAAACAAAACGAACCTATGGATGTTAAGCAGCCAACAACACATCAACATTAGGCATGCAACCAGCTCTATACATGAATCAGCTTGGCCCTATCACCAGCATGAAGTAGCCGGCGGCGAACCCGTGGTGCACAGAGAAGCAACTATCTCCATCCCTTGGGCTAGCTCGACTGCGTGGTTGTTGCTCAGCAACGTGTGCTGGCAGCCCATGTTCTAATCCCATTACCAGGGCCTTGGCGATGCAGATGTCGAAAGCTGAGCAGTGCTGGTAGAACTAGGACTTGACCTTGGCGATGTGGTATGGGTTGAGGTCGACGGTGAAGTGGCGGAGGTCGAGCAGCTCCAGCTTCGGCACCGGCGTCGGCATCCTGGGCGGGTAAGGGATGAGGACGCGCGTTCAGACCGGGGACATACGGCGCCTAGGGAGCTTGCGTGCGTTGTCTACCACCACATTGATGAACTGCCTAGCGTTGAGGCCATCGGTGATGGTGTACACGGAGTTCAGCCGAAAATGGTGGAGAGATGAGGGGTAGGATGCTAAAACACGGGAAATATGAGTTCTACCCACGGTCTCAACCCATTTCCTCCTCTAAAAACTAAATCCAACCCAAACCGCTCCTATCCGTTTTATCAACTTCTCCAAATCGATCCAAACCGTTCATTTGATCCCATCCAAAGCCAAACTCATTAGTAAACCCAACCCATTTAACCCGAAGAAAATCGGGCCATTAGCACCCTAACACATAGCACAAAAGGAAAGAAGGCGTACTACACATACAAGCACACAGCAGCTTTACACCTTTTCATTACTCCTCCGTTTAGGAATATAAGGTATATTTTGATTGGTTATATGTAATTTATGTGATAAAATTTATATTATTATATTTATATTTAAAAGTACTTTCTTATAATTATAGTTTTATATTATCGTAAACTGTATATTAAAATAATTATTAATTAAAATTTTATCTTAGCAAATTAAAATATATGACAGAGAGTACACGTCCGTCCATGCAACGTACGAACGGACATTACACCTTACTAGTAGCTAAGATATGTACGAGTGTTGATGTCGATCAACTTTTCGGCGATCGACATGCATGCGTGCGTGCGCGTACGCACTAGAACGCGGCGCCGCGTCAACTCCGACGTTGGGCCTGCAGTACTGCATGCGCATGCGCCGTGTGGCCACGGCGGCAGGAGCGCAGAGGCCGCCGTGCCGACGCGCACGATCGCCGGAGCCGAGAGCTAATTAACAGTGGCCAGCCAGCGCGTTGAGGACGACGTAGTTAACGTAGCGCCGGTCGATCGACGCGGTTTCCCCACCACCTGGGAACAGCAGGAGGATCCAGGAGTGCGCGCACAGCAAACCAGGTCTGATTCATAACAATGTCCTCCCGCATTAGGAATAATGGAAAACGGATTTCCATTCATATTAAGAGAGTTCAATCGTTCAACTTTCTCAATTTCCAGGCATTTTTGCGGAAACCCAGGCTTGTGAAGAAGTTTTCGTCTGTCCATTTGCTGGCAATAATCACTTCCGTCCCCACACGGGATCGCCAGGTGTTTTCTGCTGCACGGACGATGTAACTAGAAAATAGAAATATGAGACTAGAGGGAACAAAGTGAGTCTCAAGGTAAAGTCGAAAGACCGAACTAATTATGTGCAGCGGTGGGCGTAAGGTCGCCAACTTTTTTAAAAAAAATATTTGCCAAACTTTCTGCCATACCGATACCTTTTGGTGCACTTCCGATGCATTTCTTGTCAATCTTAGCCAACAACCAAAACCTTCGTCAAAATTTTATCCAGCCAAACTTCTGGTAGGTTTTACTTGTTACCAACCAAATACACCATAGCTAAGAAAGTTCTGCCTTTGGCTACTTAGTACTCTCTCCGTCTAAAAATGTAAGCCGTGTACATATCTCAAGATTAATTTACAATTAGACCTATAATATTTTGGTTATATGACACAAAAGTGATATTATTAGATTAGTTTTCAAAAGTACTTTCCAATGATATCATTTTTGTGTCACATAACCAACATATTATAGATCTAGTTGTAAATTTTGGAATACGTACGCACCTTACATTTTTGGACAGACGGAGTAATACAGGCAATTTCCTAAGGGACTTTGGCATGTATTTGCGGTTGTTGTGCAATGGTACATATTTTAGCATGTGAAATTTGTACTAACCAGAATGGACCACACGTCTTGTCGTGGAAATCTTACATTGTTTAACGAAGAATATCTAGTTATGGAAAATTAATTTAGAGTACATGGTATATATGCATCGTGCATGACTTGATTGAGAATATATGTAATTGTATTTATTATTTTTAAATCATCTAAAAGATTATTATTTCTAAGTCGATTAAGTTATACATCAACAACTTTAAAGTTACATTAAAAATTAAAAATAATTTTTAATATATATAATATTCAATTTTACCTTTTTCCCGTGCGCTGCATGCATCATTTCCCACCGGATGGACTCGACGATGACATGCGAGAATCAATCATTAACAAAAATCAAATCCATCGCCTCGTGTCCCAAAGAAAGAAGAAGAAAACGAAGCGCGTGCCTTCCTTGATCCTGCGGTTCACGAAGCTGACTCGAATCCTGCACAGGGATGTTCGGCAACCGTGACAAAAACGCGCGGGGTGACAAAAGCATGCAGAGTCATATGGCTCTGAAGTCTTGTAAAATTCTTTCATTCTATGTACTTCTTATTATTTGTAATAATATATTATGGATAAAATTACGATTAAAGTCCTGTATTAGAGATTATGAAAAATCAAAAATGATTTATATTTACCATCGGATCGGAGAGAGTAGCTTGCTTCACCTGAAATTTTGCTTCATTGAACTCCTGTGGAGATTGCACAGCAGTTGCGTCAGAGGACTGACCAGACTGGCCACCAGGTCATTTTCATTTCTTGTGTGAGATGTACGTACGTACTCAAGTCAGGTCAAATGGATCTCGACATGTTAATGTGACTTCAAATACCGTGTACTTTTTTCCTGACAGTCAAATACTGTGCACTTCCGTTAGAATTTTGCCTCTCGATCGGACACATGCATGACATTTACGCGGCGATATGCATGTACGTACGTAAACGGGAAGCCTCTTGGTCCTCAAGAAAATGACCAAGACTAGTGGACCAGGTCATCGCGTTGACGCTTTTATCCGGCTGCTTCTTTGCAGGTCAACGAGCGGTCGTCCCGATCGAGTCTTGTACTTGGCTTTCGTTCTCGCGTGGCCATCACTGCTGTTAACTTGTCCGTGGAAATGCACAAAGAAACTCATCAGAAATATTCGGCGTCGACATCACTAGCGGAACCGAATGTATGTATACGTACGCAAGGCCATCTCGACTCTGAAGGAATATCGTCAAGTCATCACGTTCCTATCTGTTCAAGTCGTTTTGGCATGTTCGGCCGTTTAGGGCTCTAGTATGTACGGAGTATGTACCTAGTTCTTTGCGTCCAAAATACCAGGCAAAAGAAGACAATAATCATATACAATTACCTGCTACAATACAAGGTATGGGAGTAGATTGATGACGACTCTGTTAGCGCTATTTTCATGTTGTCCATGTAAACTTAGAAACTCAGTTTTGAATACTTGATGCGTTCTAAACTGAGAACTCTCGTGGGGTGCAATGGACGTGCAAGGTTGTGAATCCACATAATTTCTTACTTATTTTCTTGAATTTTTCTTCATTTTTAAATATATTTTTATATTTATAGAACATATTTTTTATAAATATTTAGATATTTTTTTTAAATAACATCTGATATCACATCACCGGTCAAAATAGCTTTGAGTGGAATAAGGGACCAAACACATCCGATTATAAATGTTTGGAGTTAAGTTTTATCTAGTTTTAGAATTTCAAGATAAAAAATTCGACCAATAATTAAAGGATAAAAATAAACTGTTTTCTCTCGAATCTCGTTTCCAAATTATATTAAAGTGTGGAGGAATGATTTCCGACCGATGCACATAGTAAAATGTTCCCCAGAACCACAAAATGCTGGCGTGGAACATTAGCCAATTATAGCAAGCGTTGTTTGCAAGCTGTGTACTGAGCAATTAATCTGTCGAAGCAAGCTCAACAAAATCACAAAACAGGCACGCGTGAATTCACGCGGTGCACGTCATCTATGCTCTCGACAGTTTTCCACCGCACGTGTACCGTGTACCAGCGAATAATTTGCTGCTTATTCACCCCAAGCAAAACGCCATGCATTTCCATGTGAAAATGCTTGCAGATGCGAACGTCTCCGAGACACGCAGCGCCTCAGCTCTTGCGTCTGACAAGACACCGCTTCAGACCAGGGGTAAAAAATGCATTCAAGTCAAAGTAAGAACGAGAGGTCCGTACACACACAAACGAGCCAACTTTGATGCTTCTTGGTTTCGCGCAGCCCAACCAAGCGGAAGTCAACCAGCCAGGTGAAAGTGGAAGTGAAAGTGACTCCAGAATATCCAGATCACGGGCCTCTACTGGCGGACAGTAGACCCCCTCTACTGACGGTCCGGGGGCCCGTCAGCCTGGGAATATCAGTGGAGGGGCGTCCTCCACTGACGGTCGTGCCGCCCGTCAGTAGTATGCATGACTACTAGCGAGCGTAATCTGCCCGTCAGCGGAAACCCCTCCAGGGTTGGCCGGCGAGTATCACCACTGTGTCCACTTCACTGACGGGCATTTTATAAAAGCCTGTCAGTAGTGTGGCCATTGTGCAGTTTTATTCAGCACCAATTTCACAAATATATTCACAAATTTCACAAACATTCACAATTTTACAAATATTTTCAGCACATAGTCAAAGCTCATAATCACATAACACATTCGTACGTAATCACATAAAAGTTGACATAACACATTCATAATATCATAACACTTCACATAACCATTAATCACAGGTATGAAATTAAGAACACAAGTATGTACGACGAGCGACATAATAGAGTTGTTAAGTCTAGAAAGAACACAGTGGCATTCCATTCGTCAATTTTAGAAACAACAAAACTATCGTGAACAACTTAAGTTTGGCTTCGGAAATTGGGGGCCGGCGTAGAATTCACCCATTGGATTGATGACTTCAAGGTTGATGACTTTGGCGAAGATTCTTTGGATGCGGGCAAAGTCCTGGCGCCAGTCATACAGGTGACTTCCCAGCTCAGACCAAGTCTTCAGTTCTTTCATATCTTTCCAATGCTTGTTCTTGTACCGGACCCAGCAGTCCATATGGGCACAGGTGTAGTACCCACATGTCACGCTATTTTCTGGCTGAATTCTGCAAGGGAATTTGTAATGGTGTACCATTTTTGTCGCTTTTGAAGGTATTTTACTATGACCCGTGAACTTGGCTTTGAAAAAAGCTGTATCCAAAATATTAGTGATATTGCTGAAGTCCGATCTCTTGCTCTCGTCGGAGTCAAAGTAAAATGCCTTGGCCCAGCATGGAACGATCACAATGAGGACCCAGTGGTCGCTGCGTAAATGTGAGCAAATGGACGTAAGCGGGCAGGCGGAGATACGTGCGTACAAAACAAAAAAAATTCTCACGGTGCTAAGTTAAAGGACTTATGGAGGGTTGTAGGGGGCTAGTAGGTAGTCCTTGTCCTTATGAACGATGAACGCACGCGTAAGGTATTCTTCCAGAAAGACTCGACCGTCCGGGGTCGCAGCATAACCTTCGTTCATGCATATCGGATCGATTATTTCAAGATTGGAGTCACGTAGACGTCTGCACTCTTGGGCTTGGTAGAGAGCCCATAGCCTGACTATCGTGGTGTCGAGCCTATAGAGGTTGTACATATTAAAGAGGTCTTCAAAGTTATGTCGAAGGTGTCCTGGTCGTTCTCCATGAAGAAATTGTAATCTCTTGGCACCTTGACCTTCCAATATTGGTAAAATGTTTGCGGATCTCTGGACATCTTTAGGTAATCTTCATGCAGCGACTTCATGTCCTCTGAAAGATTGTCCAACTCATCCTGCGGGAGCAAATCTTGACCTGGATAGAAAACCTCTCGCCAGAGACCCATGCTCCGTGTAGATAATTTAGATGATGATGTTGAGAATGGATAAGGATTTCTTCATCTGCTTTTGCTCCTTCCTTTCCTTCTCACCGTGCCGGCCCGTCTCTTTTTTCCTTTCTTCCTCCTGTGTAGCGCTCGAGGACTCTTGCCTGCCGCCATCGCTGCTTCCAGTGTTCCGACTAGTGTGGTGGGAGAAATAATCTTCCCTCTGGGTTGATCCAGCAGGTCGCCTTGAGCCTCGGAGCGCCTTTCCAGTGGATCGTTGTTGGGTTCCTCGGCTCCATGCACATGGTCCCCAACAAGATGGTCTTCCAGGTCTTTAAACGATGGAGGCATTGGCTGAGTCCCAGCGGAGATCGTCCGACTGATGGAGAGGGGGTCATGCGAGGAGAGGGGGCCGTGCGAGGAGAGCCCGCCGCAGATAAAATACTTTAGCTCTTCGGCCACTGGATGAAGTAGTTCTTGCACTGCCCTAACTTCGTCAGTTCCGCTTCAGGGGGACTGGGACTAACACATCATTGTAGTTGTTGAGGACGACGTCCACCTGCACCTTCGCATGGTGCTCCCGCATAGAAACACAGTGCATAATTGCCCCCTCTGGCGTTGGGAAAACCTGGCCTTGCGCAACCTTGACCTTCATGCCAGGAATTTACACCGTGAGTGTGCATCTAGTGGCTTCCTGCGAAACAGAGGATAGATGTGCCGTCCTCATCTAGTGGCTTCTTGGCCTCCATGGGTCATTCTGTTTTAGCCACCTTCGGTGGCCCATGAACACGATTTTTTTAGAGCCCTTTAAGTGTAAACTCGTTGTAAACTCCAAACACTTAACACATCCTTTGTATCCATGAACACACTCGCAGGATTGATATCCGTATGCGAGATAGTCTTGGACCGTCGTAAATAATAGCGCTTTCAGATTGAAATATTCTTCTTGGTAAGCGTCCCAGACCTGGGCCCCTGGTTCCCATAGTGTAGCTAGTTCTTCGAACAACAGCCGTTGATACGCGTTCAAATCGTTCCCAGGTTGCTTCGGCCTTTGAATGAGAATAGAGAGGCGTATATACTTTCGTTTTATGCACAGCCAAGGAGGAAGGTTGTACATCCATAGAACCACGGGCCAAGTGCTATGTCTGCTGCTCATGTTGCCGAACGGATTGATTCCGTCCGTACTCATACCGAACCTGATATTCCTCGGATCTTTTCCGAAATCATCGTATTGGGCGTCGATTGCCCGCCACTGTGAAGCATCGGCAGGGTGTCTCATCGCGCCATCATCAGTTTTTCGCCCCTCGGCGTGCCAACGTAACAGTTTTGCCTCCTTCTTGTTAGCGAATAAACGCTTCAAACGGGGAAGGACTGGAAGATACCATACAACCTTTGCCAGAGCGCCACTCGTCACTGGGTCCCTCATCTTCCGCTTGGTTTCTACCCCGCTTGAATCTGGATGTGTTGCACGTAGGACACTTGTACAGCTTCTCGTACTCCGTGCGGTAAATAAAGCAGTCATTTGGACACGCATGGAACCTCTGCACGTCCAATCCAAGAGGGCAGACAACCTTCTTGGCTTCATAGGTGCTCGTAGGCAACAAGTTGTTTTTCGAAAAAAAATTGCAACATAAGCCAATGTCTCATCGAAGCCTTCGTCCGGACAATTATGGGATGCCTTGATCCTTAGAAGTTCCAGCGTGACCGACAGACGCGTGTGCTCTGGATCAGAACCGGTATACAACGGGGTTTGCGAGTCTTCAACTAGTCTTGTGAACTTAGCAGTCTCTCTTTCATCCTCAGGATCTATCACCACCTGCTCCACCATGTGAACGTCCTACACCATATCGGCCAAATTGTTCCCTGTTTCTTCTTCGGCGTCAGGTTCGAAACTCCTCTCGTCTTCTTTGTCTTCTCCGTGTTCGCATCTTGCTGTAACACTTGATCTTCCTGCTCCTCACCGTGACATATCTAACGTGTATAACCTGACATGAAACCCTTAAGCGCCATGTGTACCGTCACCCTCTCTCTCGTATCAAACATTACCAAATTTTTACAATCGCGACACGGACAACAAATCTTCATGCCAACTTTTCTCCTCATATCTCGCTCGGCGACATCAAGAAACTCATTCAAAGCCATAGCCCAACTCTCTGTCGTTCGGGATTGTCATACATCCAACTGCGATCCATTGATCGATCTCTACGACACGAAACTGATAAGTTCGACGAAAAAGAACAAAACACTAGGCCTCGGCTCAATGACCGGAAATCACATCAAATACATATATAAAATGAAAAGAACACTAGCGAGCATTATTACCGAGCGCTAGCGATCTTTTCGGCGAGGAAAGAGAGATCTATGGAGAGAGTAAGAGGAGGAGGGACAGATAAGAGATCTTGTTGGGTTGGGGAGAGAGAGAGAGAGAGAGCTAGAAATGGGTGAAGAAAGGGAAGGTTTAGAAAGAAAAAGAGAAGATCTAGATCTAGATCTAGAGAGATCTTGAGCTTGGGGAGGAAGAAAGGAGGGATAGGAGGAGGATTGGGGAGAGGGGAGGAGTCTTTGTGGGTGGGGTGGGGGGGACGGCGGCGGCGGCGGCAACATATGGGGCGTCTTTGTGGGTGGGGGGGCGGCGGCGGCGCTCGCTGCTGGCCAGTGGGCGCGCGAGCACTGGCCAGCAGCGAGCACCGCCTCTGTTTTATACAGCGACATCACCACTGACGGACCCATAAAACGGGACCGTCAGTGATTCTGTAGTCAGCCCTGGACCTATGGTCGCTGACGAACGCGCACGGTGCCCGTCAGTGAAGGCTACATCTCCGCTGACGGGCGCTTACCTACAACCCATCAGTGAAAAGACACGTCATCTGTAGAACTCTTTGTCCATCTCCACGGGCGGCTTAGCTGACCGTCAGTGGAGACGTCTTCTCCGCTGACAGGCGCTTAACTACCGCCCGTCAGTGAAAAGGACGCGTTATCTTTGGCACTCTTGGTGCATCTTCACGGACGGGCTGTTTTGTTGCCCGTCAGTGCTGGTCCTCACGTCCAGCTTGGCTGTCTTCTCCGCTGACGGGCGGATAGGAGTCCGTCAGCGGGGATCCCCTCCAACGATGGTCGTTGTGTGCCCATCTGTGGAGGTGGTTCAGTAGAGGGTCAATCTACAGTAGTGCATGACCTGAATTCATCGAATGATTCAGGCATTTTCTACGTGCTATCTTAAGTCGTTGCAGAGATGTCAGTCATTCAGGTCACCTTTGCACATATGCGACTCAAATTCGCGATAAGATGATCAAATAAGGACGCAATTAAACGTTCTTATGTGCCTACTAATACCGCACTTGCAAGTCTGAAATTAACTACTCAGTACCAGTCAGGTGGGATGTCATCTTAGACTGTTTCGTAGAACCATCTAGGACAGATGTTGTGTGTAGGATAACTATTTTTATAGTAGCACAGTTAATATTGAAATATATGTATAACTAATTCTTTCCAAATATTTGCTGGAGGCCAAATTCCGAGAAGTGTCTCTACACTATTATTATCGTTGCCGTGCAGTTGGAGCGTGATATCATTACGCGGCATCTCTTTATATGACCTGATCGATCATGACAGAAAAAGCTAGCTCGCACGGTCACCACCACATCAGTCCTTTGGTAAGGTACCCACGTCTCGTGCCCTTTAAGAAAAGAAGAAGAAATTGTAACTAGCTTAATTAGATCAACGATCCGCTTAAGAAACCGACTCCGTCTCTCCGCGCGCGAACATTGATTATGTTGACAGATTTAAATGACATGGGTATCATGAACGCTTGGATCTGAAGGTTTTTGATAGATTAGATCACTAATAAAGGAACGCGTAAGCATTTGCTAGCTTGGAGTTAAAGGTTGGATGAGAATGAAATGATGGGTCAATCATTGAGAAAGTGTGAAACAGTTGCGGTTTCTTCCTTCGAAAGATTAACACAGTAGGCGTACTAGTTTTTTTAGCGTACGGATTACTAGTTTATGTTTAAGGAAGTAACATGTCGAATGAAGGAAGGATCGGAGCATGCATTTTCGATCGTGTACTCACTCGTAAAAACATAAAGAATCGACGTGTCCTTACGTGGCAAATACAAATGGGAGACGTCGCTCTAAGAAAATGACGTGCAAGTTACTTTCATCCCTCCTAGCACGATGGAATTAATTTAACCTTTTTCACTTAGCACAATGGATCTGAACGGAGTAATTCTGCTAATCAAATGTCATGCTCCCTGTGATCGATGGAAGTGTTGAGTGAAAGATAACTCTCAGCTTCTCGGGAGTTCAGACAATGCGAATACAAGGGAGGAATGGTGGGCATGTCGACCAGCAGATTTCTCGTTATCCAAAAGACGTCGACCAGATGCATGGCTATATATCCGTGCAATTCAGTCAATTGTTCATCGTCACCCCCATGCGGCCGCCGACAGCTAGCACCGGTGCGTCACGTGCGTTCATATAGGCGCTTACATGCATGCAGCGAACCTGATGAATTCCTCCTGCAGGAAGGTAAGAGAGACCCGGTAGGTAGCTGCACTCTTACGGTTGACACAATATATATCTGAACCACTGAAAGCCTGAAGCGTGTACGCGGCAAATAGCTAGGGACTCGCCTCTCTCAAGAGCGCGACTGGAACTGGAGCTTACGCTGCGTTGTGTCGTCTTTATTGTCAGTCTTCTATTGCTTCTTCAGTCAGCTTGCTTCGTCAAGTCCTTTCCTCCAGAGTGAAGCTAATGAAGATCGGACGGCTCAGAAGAAGTATTACCAATCGTGAGCTTTATCCTTTGATCAGGAACGCAAAGTACAATTCAGCACCTAAGTGCAATGATTGTAATTAAACTCTGCAAACTCGTGGCTCTGTGATGTTATATAAGTCACGGAGAGTGGGTGGATGGGTGGCACGAGATATCAAAACTCCTTTTTACCTGTTCCTTGTCCTGTTTTCAGCTTTCCCCATTTTACTCATATCGCTGTGCGCATCCGAAAATCCCCCAATCCAGTGCAACAATCACTCATTCTTGCTTGTTTCTACATCTGGATTCCGCCCGTTTCTGCATCGTATGCTTAGGAGCCTGACATTATCCTTCTCGATGGGCCGGTAGCTTCCTCGAAAATGGGTGTCAGTATGTACCAATGTACCGCAACTATTAGGTATAACCGAATTTCGTCGAGTTTCGGACGTTTCGGTCCGAATCCCCAAAACTATGGTGGCACGTCCAGGCGACGAATTAAAGAGAACAGAACGGCCGACGTAGTTAGAGCTCGTTTTCCTCTGCGTTCCGTTAGCAAACTATGATGGGCCCTCAGGGACGGTGGCACGTCCCAAACCATGGTGGCAGCGGAGAGGGACGGTGGCAGCCCACTGAGCAGGGAGAGAGGCGCGCAGCCACCTCGTCGCAGCGCGGAACGCTGTTCTAGACGGAGCGGGAGCCTCCTCGCACGGGCCCTGTTTCCTAACCATTGCGCGTGTGCGACTCGCAGCAACCAGATCGCTAAAGGTAGATGAGCGGGCTGGCGGCCCATTTTTTGCGTGCTTCACTCAGTGGTGCAGCCAACTACTGCGGCTTGGTTTCTCTCTCGAGATTAAAAAACTAAATTGTATTTTGGACCATGTATTATTAGCTTTATTAGTATATATTAAAAATTTGTATTTCGTATCAGTAGAGTCTAGATAATATTACAATTTGGACCATGTTTTACTAGTTCGAGAAAAATCAGCATATTCACTTATCAGACATTACTTGTGAGGTCTAGTTAGAGGCCACAACAGACCTCTTTCCGCCACATTCTTTCCTCGCTACCTCAGACTCATCTCCTTCCTATGCTTCTTCCTCTTCCCGTCTCTTTCTTCTCTCACCGTCCTTTCTTCCACTTGACACGTGCCTCTTGTCCCTTTAGCTCTGCATCCTTCCGCATCGCCAGTCCACCTCGAGCCCCCAGCCACCACCAGAAGCTTCACGACATCGATACCAACCTCATCCACAAATTCATCCTCATAGCCACCAGAGCATCGTCAACCGCCTCTTCTTCTCCAAGTCTGACCATACTCTGGCGAGCGTGATCTCTTCATTGGCTAGGTAATGTCTCAAACCCTTCTACAATCATGTTCCTGTAAGCATTTCTAGATTTCTATTCAAATAGAATTTTGATTCTTTCAGCCATTTGCCGCCATCTCGACGTGTTGCTCACCACTACCTCTAGAACACGTTGTTCGACTATCCACAAGTACATGCACATGAGACGTCACCACCAGAGTGTTCCTCGTACCGTCACAGTTCTATTTTCAGCATTTCTCGGTCCTTCCGCCACTTCCCTTGTCGGTGACCTCTACTCCAGTAGCCATGAACGAGCCCGGTGTTCATTCCTCTTTTCTTTGTTGGTGATTGTGGAAGTGCTCTCTTTCCCTACCTCCATCTCTCCCCCCTCCCTCCTCTCTAGATCCTAGATCCAGTGCCTATAATCCCCATAACTACCTCTTTGTGTACCATTCCTAGTGTACCTGTATGGCACCGCCTCCACCATCTTCTTTCTCTGACAAGCTACTCTGAACATCTATCGTCGGTGCTATCAGCAAGAGGCGCCAGAAGGGAGCACAACTATGGCAGAGAGAGATCTAGGGGAAGAGAGAGAGTTAAGGAGCAGGAAGATCAAGCATGGGAGAAAGATTTGGAGAACAAGCAATATGATCTAGGAGTGAGAGAGTTGGAGGAAGAAAGGACAATAGTGATGTGGCACCTAGCACGTGGTAGAGAGAGAAGGGAGGAGACGGTGACATGACACCTAACATGTGTGGGTCATATGGGTGAATCAGGCTAGGTTTTTTTTTAACCGATGAACCTAGTTCAAATTGCAATTTTATCTAAGCCCCGCTAGTGCAAAGTGCAACTATGACAATAATACATGATCCAATGTGTAATTTACTTTTAAAAAAAGCTATTTCAGTTTGGTCTAGGATGGTTGAGAGTTCGACTCCCAAATATGGCATTCTTTTGCTTTCATATTTGCTTTCTCAAGCAAAGAACAAACTAACATCATTTCACTAACCTATACAGATAAATTTAGTTATATATTTCTTCTTTTTATTTTTTTTCCTTAGTTGAAGTGTTCCATGTGTTATGCTAATTGTTTCTCAAGCAATGTTTGATTTTTGTACATTAAGTTTTTATTTTTTAATCATTCTTTTGTATTTGTTCCAATAGTAGCCTATGAGTTGTTGCATGAACAATTTTCTCAAGTTAGGTGAAATTATTTTGATCCCACTAGAACATTTCTCATGAACTAATGTAGAATTTTATTTATTCCTTGAAATAGTGGAGCATCTTTATTTGAATAACAAACCTTTTTCATGTCTTAGGTGAACATTTTTCTTGAATCAATATTCAAAAAAATTCATTTTGCAGGAACATATTTGTGAAGTATCTGAACAAATTTTGTGACCTATATGAACATTTTCTCGGAATGTAGTGGTATTTTTATCCCGAAATATCTTCTCTGTAAAAGTATTTTTTGTTAATTTAATCTCTGAAAAGTTATTTCCCTAAAACGTAATGTTTTTTCATATTGGGGACCTATATGGAATAAATCTTTTGACTTTTGAACATTTTTCAAAAAATAGCATTCCGTACCACGTTGGGTGCTTGTGACGGTCTTTCACGCTATGGGCTGGCCATTTTTGCGTAAGGCTCTTGAGCCAGTTTCTCCGTGATGGGTAAGCTCGGCCGGGATGTTTATAGGCCCAAGTTGACAACGGACGTGCTTCACGTTGCTTGAGTGATCGTTAGGAGCTCCCGCACAGGCCAAGCAGATCCCGTACGTACTCATTAAAAATCATGGAAAAAAATCAGGGAAAATTTAACGATACAGACACAATATTTATATACTATTCTTAAATTTTCAAATTCAGATTTTTTTGATAACTTTTTTTTTATCACACAGGTCCTAGAATAAAAAAGAAGAAGAAGAAGAAGAAGAAAAACACTGTTTGCATATTGGACCACGTGACGTAGGAATCATAAAAATAGCTCTTGGTGAATGTTAAATTTTCCTACTTTTTCTTTGAAATGGTATGCAAATGAAATTTGCATGTGTTTTCTATTTGCTTTCATTCATATGAACCAAAAGACGCTACATTTTAATTCTACCTTTTCTCTTCTTTTGTCTTCAAATCAAAGAGAGCTTGGAGTCATATTTTTCCTTGTTTACTCGCCAAATTAGCCTTTCCACTTCTAGCAAGGTTTTAGCCGTCCTTTTCTGCCATACTGCATTATCTTGCGCGCATGTGAAGATTGACGGCAAAAATATGGAACCCCTTAAAGTGGCCAACTTGGTTAGGCTCCACTTTTTCCTAACCTTTGTCTAATCTTGTAAAACAAAATGGTTCATGTGTCTATAATGGTGCATCTTCATCGATCACTTCTTCAGTAATTTTACCAAATATGTTCACTAATTATTCACGTCACTTCTACTCGCGAATCGCATTGACAATGTGTTGAAAGCTTCGATTCTTTAATCCACTTCACCGCTTTGTGCCGTCGACGTCGTTACTGTGCGAATACATTGACAGCCATTTTGTTTCCTGCAGGATAATATATAAATCTATTCTGTGGTTCAGATTGACCATGCTACAAGCAGTCCCATTCATGTTTATGCTTGTAATTAACCAAAACCTATATATATATATATATATATATATATATATATATATATATGCGTGTGTGGAAATTGCGCATTAACAAGTGATGAGCGTACTATGTGCCATACAGGTAGTTCAGTAGTCGATGCTTGGATAGTGACACGTTAGCTAGCTAGCTAGCATGATCTATAAGTGAAGCTTGGCTAAAGTTAATACAGCTGGATTAGCGTAATTCGCATGATGCTACAGTACTCTCAAGAGAGGACGTACAGCTGGTCTGCTACTGTTTTTTTCTTTTGAGAGATGGTCTGCTACTGTTAATACTGTACTCTACCTTCTTAGATCGAAAAACTGTACTCTACCTTCTTCACAAAGGAGAAGCTAAAGTACGTAAAGTGCAAAAACACTAAATGCAGAAATAATGCACTCATTATCTAAAAAAAAGAAATTACTGCACTGCTCAAAAGGAGGAACTGAGATAGGACTAGTTACCTGAGGTAATATCTCAAAGTAACACAAGCAGTGTTGAACCGCTAGTGGAGCTAGCTTTTATAAAACATGTCTATACGTGCCTGCCATTCCTTCAGAAATCATGCTATTTCAAATACTACAATTAATTTATTCTTTGTAAAAATTAATATGGTTGATTTCTGAAAATATATTTACTAGTGGTATATTTATATACTAGATAGAAAAAGCATTTTGATTTCAACAGACACAATAAAGCATTCCTTGTTTTATGTAGCACAAGTTAATTCATTAACTACATGGTGTGAGTAAAATAAAAACTGAAGGATAAGGGGCAAATCTAACACAGGGGTCTATGTGATGTCGATCTATACCTGCAAATAAGCAAGTCCGTACAAATATTAGTACTTCTGTGACTGCCAGGAATATTATTTTTTGTGACAGTTCCCATTTATCCCGTCAAGAAAAAAAATCAAAGTGGCCGGTATATCCCACTAATCGGTCATTCACAAATAATTAGGCTCTAGGTCTCCGAGGAGATTGACAAGTCCTATATAAATAGCAATCGAAGTACACTGTGTTTGCTTACTGATATTTCCAACAAAAATTGAACACATTAATTTTAGATTAATGTACACAATGTAGTGAAATTAGTAAATGAATATTACCAACTCATCTAATTATGGTTGTTTCTAATTTAATGTTGATCTGATGTAGAGTGGGTGCGTGTTTTCCCTACGCGTTATACTTGATGTTCCTAAAAAAAGATAGTCATTCTTCATTGGTTTATTTCGAAGACGTTGAAAAAAAAACCTGAAAACAACATTTTACATTACGATAGGTAGATCTGACTTCTGAGTAGTCGTTCTCCAAAATGTGGATCTCAGTACATGCATGCTACAGTTATTTAGCTTCGTCTCTAGTGCTAGCTGATTACTGATAAATGATGATGGACATATAAATAATATGATAAGATCCACTTGCCACCACATAATTACCGTGTTTGTGTTAAAACTATTTATTTAAACATTGTAGCACAAGATTTGACATACAGAATAAGCCAAGAACAAGTATATACTGCAGAAACTTGAATCTGGATATCATCATGGATTATTGAAGTACTCATTCATCATGCACCTGTGCTGATCAAATTAATCTACCTGCTAGATTAACATATGTACGTACCTACGTACGTGTATGGCTTCTTCCATGAACTCTTCACTGTTGGACAAAAAGCAGCAATTTTAGGCATGGAAGTACCGTCCCAGCTTGCATGTATGCTAGGATAGCCGCTGTAGATCTTGCAGAGAGAAGGTGCTGACTGTAAGCTTCTTGTGCTGCCATGAGAAGATGAACTGCCAGATGATCTGATGGCTTAATCCGAAGCAAGCTAGGCTGGAAATCTTCAGTAAGATCACTACATGTCAGATCATGCTGGCAGCTTCATCCACTTGTGGTGCACGAGAGAGAGGGTGAGGGAGAGAGGGGGGGTTGAGGGGGGAGAGAGAGAGAGAGCGCTGCAGCAATCATCCTTTCGAGAGAAGCGGGGGAGAAGAGAGGCGAGAAGATGTGGATGTGACATGGGTGATTAGGGCTTGTTATGGAGCCTTCCTTCTTGTAATGCCTGGATTGCTGCTAGGAAAGTTGATGTTAGAGAATAATTCAGGGATGTGGTCCATGAGAGCAAGGAAAATAGAATATTGACATGCTCACCTAATGTCATGCACGACCAATACTTTTCTATATGTAAGGCGGCCTTTCTAAAAGCTGTTATAAAGTCGGTTGCCCCTCTACGTATAAATTTAGATAAAATTTTATAATACTGTTAACATGAATTTTGCACACACGAGATACGTGTCGTTGTCTTAGCGACACAATGAAAAAAATAAAAAAGTATCGTATCATACTTTTAGTATGAATATAAAACACTAGTGATTACTTAGTTTTCCTTAGCGCTAGCGCAACATACCTTTTCCAATAAACCACCTGAAACTCAACACATAGTTCATATTTAAAGAAAGAAACATGATATCTAGTTTACTAATATTCCAGGTCACATGATGTAGAAGTAGAGATGATCAAATTTTGAAGCACCATTTTCACAAACATATTAATGATTGGCATTGTTGCATGTGTTTCGACCCAACAAAAACCAACGAATGTTGCGAATTGTGAGTTAACTAGCCAGTGATCCTAGAAATATCGCTAGACTAAAGAAAGACAGAATAGGGGAGCATACTTCTGGCACTTGCACTGTTGTTCCATGTGCAACTATGCATGCAAGTGTTCATCATCAAGAGAACAAAAGGCATCTCCCTGAATTAACATAAGCTAACAAGATCATGTGAGATCTACCTATCTCTAAGACAAGAAATCTGTTTTTAGTATTTCTTAGCTCTTGTGTCTCTCGCTTTTGTAGTACAAGGGATCTAGCGATGATCTGGATTGAACAACCAACTGCCTTTATTTTTTTACGAAGAAAGTGGTTAGGATAGTCAAAGTCTAAAACCAGCTTTCAAAAGCTTAGTTAAGTGTGTCGTACGCCATTTCCGTCTACCATAGATTACATGTTATTAGGCAATACCTTAATTGCGTGAGGCTAAATTACAGCACCATCTGCGCGAGGCTAAATTACATCATTACATCTAATTTACTATCTACTTTAGCTAAGTCTTGGCTTAACTGATGCTAACTGGGAGCAAAATGTAAAAGAAATAGACAATAAGAGTATAATTAGGAAGATGAGGGTTCTTTGAAGATTAGAGTATTAAGGAGTGAGATGTAGGTTAAAAGGAGCAGAAAATAGAATCAGGACGTCGAGACGATTAAAATGGATATATTATGTGTTTTTAGGGTTTGGTGAATAGTAACGGGCGGGGGAGGGGAGTGTGAACAGTAACATGTTGTTTACTATTTATTGTGGGTTGGGTCGGGTGAACAGTACAAACCCGATGCTATTCATTACGGGTCGGGTGAACAGTGCAAACCCGTTAATCAATGCAAGATTTGGACCATACACGGGAGATCCGATGACTCACAGTGTGTCACGTGGACAAGTTATATAGCTGGAATCCCATGAACTTTTATATAGAAAGATTAGTTCCTCCTCAAAAGACATAACTGTCTATATTTTGAGCATCAACGTTCAAATTTATACTTTGGAGCAAAAAAGTTATAGCTAGCTTACATCCTTAAAAAAGTATGATTGGAGAATCAAGATGTTGCTTGGCTGATTAGTGGAGGAGATTGCACCTTTTAGATCAAACCACATTTATGCTCCTTGTTTGTCTCACCAAGGATGAATTGTTTTTAATGGTATGTGATATACTTATCATAGCGAGATGCCTATGGTGATTTCGTTAATTTTCAAGCTCCACAAGTTCCGATCTCATGTGTGCTCAAGTGTGAGCGAGTGTGTTCATGTGTTTGCGTATGTGAATTGTACTGGATCTTACTAAAAGGAGTATTATTGAGTTTATAGTGAGAGTGGACTCCAGACTTCGAGCCATCCAGCCATAGGAAAGTAACAGCTCTGATTGATGAGGCCCATTTGTAGGAAAAGTTGAATGACCCAATGTGCCACGTGCGTGGTGCTTCGATACCACACGCCATCTTCCTCCTTCAAATGCACCATTTCCTCGACACCCCTTCTTTTCCTCTCCTCTACTGCCACACATTCTCTAGCAAGCTCCATGCACTACCCCACCTCCCCTTCTCCTCTTCCACCATTCGTGGCCAGCAGTGACCTCGCCTCGTTGCCTTCCTTGCCTCCGTATTTCCCCCTTGCATTTTGCCCTACCTCGATCACCCTAAATTTCGTAGGAAGTAATGTCATGTCACCCACCACCCACTAGTTCCTCACATGGAAAAGGCGGGAGGTTGACGGGTGGTGATGACAGGCATAGGGATAGCGGCAGGGTTAAAATTTGCTTGTTTTACATGTCTCTGGTGCCTCCTAGGCCTAGAGGAGACCAGGGTGCTGGCTAGTGTTAGTTACTATAGTTGCAACATATAATGTTGCTGGAATTTCCCGATAGTTTCAAGAAAAGGGGAAAGTCAATTTTACACCCCTGCATTATGCCTTGTGTCCAAATTTCATCCTCAACTCCAAATCCATTTATTTTACAACCCCCAAACTCTTGAGATCATCCACTTTTCACTTCTCGAGTGATTCACAAATGGTTTTGGTTGCTATGGTACCCGTGTCAATTTTGCTGACATGGCATTCTCGCAGACAAAACAAATCATTTGAGTTAGGAAATTGAATTGGCAAAATAAAGAAACACTAGAGGCTACATGGGCTGAGCCCCCATGTTCTCCATCTTCTTTGGGTGCTCAATATTGTTGGCCGATGATGAAGTGGCAAGCATGGCTCTCGGATGGCGTAGACTTCAACTCTAGCGGAAAATCTATGCGGTGAAAGAAAGAGAGGAGGCAGCTAACCTATGGGACCCACTCCCATGTTAGCACAATCTCAATGCTCATTCTATTTCTCTATTTCTAATTAGGATGTAACTTTAAGTGACACATCATCAACTTTGCCACCTAAGATGTCATGCCACCCAAAACACTCGTTTTAGGATAGGGGATATTTCAATCAATCTTGATTGTCTTAGGTTGTAAAGTGAACGGCCTTGGAATTAAGGGTGAAATGGTCTCCACATGCAAAAAGCATAATTTACAGTCGGCCGTCTCGGCGATCAAGCAGTTGCCCCCACCTTCACTTTTTTCTCCTTTGACTATTTCGTCTCATAACTCCTCTCGTTCCTTATCCCCATCTCTTTTCTCTATGTGTGAATCCCATTCGTTCTCCTCATCATCGAAGAGACTATGAAACATCATAACTTCAGCACCTGCCACCGACACCGCGTCTCGCCTACCCAAAAAACCTCGCAGTCCTCTTTATCACTCTACCACCGCACTTCCTCCTGTCACATGTCGCCATTTGGCTACCACATGTCGTTGCGTAGCCTAAGCTAGAGCTCGCATGTAATACACCATGTTGCTTCGGGTCGTCGTCCTTCTTAGTGACTAGTAGGAGGCATGCTGATGTAGTCATCTATAGCTCATCTTTATCTTCACCAGCCGTTTATGAACATGCCAATAAGGAGATATGCACGGAGCTACCACAATGTCCAATAACTAGAGCTAGATCAAAGCTACTTACACTCCTTAATGCACATGCTAATCTTATTGATGAGAGCTTTATACAATCTAATTCCAATTGCTTAATGATACTCAGGTATTCAGCTCAATAGTTAGAAGGAGACGTTGTTGTTGTTCACAAATGTTAGCTGATTCAAGAACGTGTGGAGTTCTAGCAGGAGGTGAAGGAGGACAATGTGCCACTTGAGAAGAAAGGACAACAAGAGACCAAGTCTACTTTCCAAAAGATCAAAGGGTGCATGATTTGGAGCTCTCTAGAAAAAGTTATGACCTTAGAAGTGAAGGCTGCACAAGCTGATTTAGACAACAAACGCGAAATGATATACTTGAGGAGTCCGGGACTTGTATGTCAAGTATTGGTGGGATCCAAACCCCTCATGACCATCCAAAGGTTCCCACTAAATTTCTTAGATGATTCCACTCGGACTTGAGGCGCAAAAGGCAAGGAAACAGAAAATAGTTGGGCTTAGTGTTCTGAGGCTAAAAGCCATGAATTACAGCAGTATATAGTTGGGCTTAGTGTTTCTACGAAACCCGAATAACTTAGGACCTGTTTGGTTGAGCTGTGACTGTTAATAAAACTACTACTGGCTAGCTATCTGGAAAAGCTGCTGTGGCTATGGAAAAGTGATCATATAGCTTTTGGTTGATCCAAATAATCTATAATATTTTAAAAAATGAGCACTGAAGCTTCAGCACATTGTAAAAAGCTGTCAGAAGGCAGCTTTTCTAAACAGTTAAATTTACACTGCAAAGTCCAAACTACCGTTGACAAAAACTGCTGAAAAGCTAGCCGTTTAGTTGTACTGTGACTTTTTCCTGCTGAAAACCCAACCAAACACCCCCTTAGTCACCTGCCGGCGAGCTCCTCCTCCCCGGTCGTCGTCTTCCTGCGTCTTGCTAACTACTCTCGCTAGTAGAGTACGATCCATGGAGCAGAGCCAGATGCCGAGAGTGAAGCCTGGCACCCAGGGCCTCGAGGTAACCAAACCAATTGCAAACCCTACCTCCGATCCCCCCCGAATCTGGTCGCAAATCTGCCGAAAAAGAAGCAAGCAAAACTGCAGAATCGAATGATCAGTTGGGGGTGTGCGATGTGCGAGGCAGGTGTCCAGGATCGGGTTCGGATACATGGGCCTTACCGGCGTCTAAAAAGGCCCCCGGTCCCCGAGGAAGCCGGCGTCGCCTTCATTAGGCGCGCCTTCTACGCCGGCGTCACCTTCTTCGACACCGCCGATGCCTACGGACCGCACACCAACGAGGTCCTGCTTGGAAAGGTTAAAATCTTCCTGAGTCTCCAGACTCCAATGCTGTGTTTATGCCTCGTTTGGTTGTGGGGCAGCGAAATTGTAATGTTCGATGGGAAGGGTGGAGACTGGAGAATATTTAGGTAGTAGGCATTGCATTTCTGTACGATTATATAGGTCATATGTTGGATTAGTTCAAGATTATTTATGGGAACAAGAATTGCGTTCATGGAAGACATAGAATGGTGCTATATGATGAAGATGAAATGGTCCGACTCCACGACATCACATTTCACTTCTTGCCCATTGTTTGCATTTTTAGCTTATAATAACTGGATAAATTAGATGGCGTAGGGTTCCAATATATGGGCATACAGGTCAAATTAGATGGAATGATGGAAAATTTTATCCAAGTATTGCCTTTTGCAGCTCACAAAATGTAATACCCGTGCTCCATTGACCTAGTTCATAACCATATGAAATTGTGTAGACCAATTGTCTCTTGGGATCAGGCCTTCACAAAACAACTTGCACTGTGTTTTAACAGTGCAAAAGAAGAAGGTAGATAAAGGACCCTCCATAGTCATTTTGATCGAACCACGGGTCCATGACCCTAACTCTTGTACAGACAGAAGCCCAGCAAGTTGCAATGAGTCCTTTCATGGCTTACCAACAAGTTAGCGATGCTCTTATTCCAAGATGATCGTCTGTAAGCTACTACGACCCATTGCGGCAAGTCAGAGCTCAATGATCAGTTGATCACTGACATACTCATACAAGGTGGTTTCAGCTATAATGAAGGAGATTGCTGAGTCCCAAATTACTGATCCTATTCTTCCTTGATTGCATACCCAAGCCATACCTTGATATATAAATTGCATTTTTTTGGATGAGTTATGTGGAGATAATGTCTTGAGCAGGCACTAAAGCAGTTGCCTCGTGAGAAGGTGCAAGTGGCCACCAAGTGCAGGATTGCAGGATTCAACATCAGTGGCATGTGTGTGAAGGGCACTCTGGATTATGTGCGTGCATGCTGCGAAGCAAGCCTTGAGTGCCTTGATGTTGACTACATTGATCTATACTTCCAGCATCGAATTGACCAGTCAGTGCCTATAGAGGAAACTGTAATGCATTAGTTCATGGTGTACTGTGCTTTAAATTTCATTATCTGTGTCTGATTTCGTCAATGGGTGAGTGTAGATGGGGGAATTGAAGAAGTTGGTTGAAGAAGGGAAAGTGAAATATGTTGGCTTGTCTGAGGCTATATTAGACGGGCACAGGCAGCTCATCCGATCACTGCAGTGCAGTTGGAGTGGTCTCTATGGACCAGGGATATAGAGAAGTTATAATCCCACTGTGCAGGTTCATCCACTGACAATCCCATATTCCTGTTAAAACAGTCTTTTCTAAATGAGTTACAGGAGATTCAAGTAATTACATATTTACATGTTTCTGGAGGTAGCCTTTGATACAATTTTTCATCACAACTTGTACTTAAGGCCTTGATTAGGGTTTCTCCATCTTAACTTCTTAAGGAATGCCCACGCATGTGACATTGTTCATATCTTGTTCAATAGTAGGATCACTTAGAATAAGATTCAAAAGAATCTTCAAAATGTTAGAGGCAACTTTACTTATTACGTTTGTGTTAAGCATTTACACAGCTATTCGTAGCTGATTCCTGGTTGATTAATCCTTATATGTGCAGTTACTAATATTTTGAGTTTACTTGTAAAAAACAAAAGGGTTTGGTGTTATATCATACATATGGTTTAGTAAAGGCTAATTACTCCATCTGGATTATTAGCTTCGCCATCATCAAACTCTGATTTGCATATGGTGTGATGCTGGCTCCGTTACAGTTTATTTTGCATGTTGCACCTATAACTATGAAGTGAAAATGATATAAAGTTCTTTCAACTAGTGCATTTCAGGGATGATTTTTGTTCTGCTTGGATGCTACTAGATATGTCAAGATGGAGCTTTTTCTTACTCTTGTTGCAATTCCTATTTAAGCTAGCGCATCATTTTATACTTGGTTCATTGCACCGTCATCTCTTTGTCACACAAAGCATTATTTGCATTCAGGGAGCTTGGCATTGGAATTGTTCCACACTTGGTCATGGTTTCTTTGCTGGCAGGGCAGCCGTAGAGAGCATACCATCAGAGAGTTTATTGGTAAAATTGATAGTATAATTTTCTTCCACACAGAAAGGTGACATTATTTGCTATGGCTCCCTCCTCTGCCCCTCTGCAATCCAAACATCCTAGGTATACTGGAGAAAACTTAGAGAAGAATAAAGTTCTGTATACACGACTTGAAATGCTGCCCACGAAGTATGGCTGTGCACCTGCTCAACTTGTTCTTGCCTGGGTTCTTCATCAAGGGGACGATGTCATCCCAATCCCTGGTATTGTCTTTACCATCAGTATGCTATGAAGTAGTAGTACTTTTCTTTGTCTTAAATAGTTAAATGCTCCCTACTATCAAGCTTAACATGGTCTTTAACCCTTCCTATAAGAGCACGATCTCGTTCTCTGAACACTGGCTTCTAGTCTATTAACCTTTCAAGCATGTCAAATATTTCTAAGAATCAACCAAGTTGGAGAATTCTCTGAAAGCTTGAGCTGTTGGACAGCAGTGATTACATTTGTACATTTGGCTATCAAAATTGCAGTACCCAGCAAATTTTCTTTGTATATATATATTGTGATAGTCCATTCAAACAATCTCCTGCTCATTTTAGACAATTAGGCTTGAGCATCTTGACCTCCAAAATTGCTCTACCTCCTCATTTGTATTTATGTGTAGGATATGAACTATACACTTGTTCTTGTGTTCTTTGACATACCACAATATATTCTACACACCTCTTCCCTGCCATTTTACTAAAAAAGTAGTTTCTTCCTCAGTAATCTTGAGGTTACACGGAACTGCAATCATTTTCATTGTTGCAAACTTCGCAGCTGTTCACCACTTCATTAAGTGATGTACTTGAGGATCAGATTCCGTGGAGCATCCTTTCTTTTAAGAATATGTTCTTCTTATCCACCGACGTTATTCCTTTGTTGAACTATGTTCATAAGATAAATTAAGATGATAAAAATAACCCATAATTTTCTCCAGCTGTAATTGCGACATGCTTTGCACACATGGCTGGTATAGTGGACAGACTAGTTAATCTTGATGCCTACTTATTTTAAATGCTTGTGTTCTTCTTATAGGAAAAATACTACTATTGGTCACACATTAAATGCATGCCGTCTATGCGAGATATGATTTTGTATGAGTGTGTAACTGCTCTTTGAATCTAGGAACAACAAAAGTGAAGAACCTTGATGATAACATTGGTGCTGTAAAGGTAAAGCTGAGCAAGGAAGACCTGAAAGAAATCTCAACTGCTGTCCCTGCTGGCGAGGTGGCTGGGTCCAGGGTTATTGGAATCCTGGAGCCTTATTCTTGGAGCGTTGCAAACACCCCACCTCCAAAGTAGCCATTTTATATCTTCAGATGCAAATTCAAGATCATCTCATCATGTTATGTTGTATTTGTTTCTACCTCCACTGGTTAATTAAATTCAAGCGGGGAATTTGAAAGAAACAAGTGTGCTCATGCTCAAGAAAATATTGTACCTTAAACAACAGATGGCATTGGTGTTCTGTATGGCATGTATCAATTGCTATACATGATTAAAAAATGTGTCAAATTCAAATTAAACTCTTCTCGAGTGCACATTTTATTTCGATATCATTTGATGAGTGAAATTATATCTGCTGGGCATCACTCATTTCAAATGGTACTTCTGTGATATTTCCCTATATGATTGCCTGAGATCAACTGGTTTAAAAATTGTTACTGACTTATTACAGCATAAAAGCACATCAAAGTAGGGATGGGAATGTTCCACCTCACTAGTGCCACGTCAAAAAATTTACTATATATGTGCTACTTTTGGCTCCTCGGGTTTCTACTTTTACCAGCACTCCCTCTTGCTGCAACCTCAATATATTGCATTTACTGTTCATGTTCTAGTGCTTGTTGCTATCCCCTGGTTTTTGGTTCATATCTTCCACAATATCTTTTACAGGTTAATTTATGCATTCTGCTGAACTTTACGGATGTTGCAAGCAACATGCAAAGACAATTTGCATTGGCCAAGTAGGGCTGGGTGTCCCTTTCAGGAGGAACCTTGGGAGGAGCTGACCAATTCCGAATGGATCTCGAGGCAGCGACGCCCTGTCCTTGGCTTGCTGCTGCCTATCACGCACTTCGAGCAACATCGGGGATCGCGCGCGGCTGCTCGCCCGGAGATGATGCAGGGGATGCGCGCCCACCAAGAACATATGTGCCCTCCTCCCACATGTGGAGCCTTTGGCTTCCTGGACCACCTCCCCAAATGCTGCTGCTGAAATTCCTGGACCAAAACCTTGATGCTATTGAAAGCCAAGGCATGCGTCCTTCATGCAGATCATCAGTGCGGCCAACCAGTCTATGATTATTCGATGATTGATTGGTTGCTTATGCTTGTGCTGTTCTGATCCAACTGTGAATCTGCAATGGCTCTGCAACAAGGTACACGACCCTGCCCTGAACATGGTACAACTCTCTGAAACTTTGCATCTGCTGATACATGAATACATCTGCAAGAAGCTACTGTTCATGTGTCATCTCATCATTCCTCACCCATTCTTACTAGGAGAGACTAATTCTTCGACTCTACTAAGGTAGGTCATGATTTTCCTTTTCTTTCTGCGTGGTACGTTGAGTCACTTACTACATTATACAAGACTAGGCATATTTTGAGACACAAACTTTAATTGTTTCCTGCAGATCAGCTTATCAGAATCAGTAGCACAAAGCAAGTGTCAGGGGGCAAAAGAGGGGCATGCTTTTTGTTAATGCCTGGATTGCAAAAGGCAAAGAGGGGAATAAAGAAGGAAGGGAAAGCAAAGGAGGAAAAAGCCATGCATTGATCTTTTGGAGGAGAGCTGGGGGCAATTGGGATGTATCGGGGAGTAGTACTAATCTCCTGTAACTCACATGCCCATATAGCTTTTCTTCAAAAGCCTGGCTAAGTATATGCAAACTTCCTTTGCATGCATGCTTGCTTGGGATATAATCCCTAGGTTTATTCCATCCCATGCAAACTTTATATCCTTTATCCTCCACATCTCATCGAGAATATTCTAGCATTAGGCTTTTGATCTTTTGCATGCCTACTGCCATCTTTTCTCAAAAGCATTTGGCATCCATTCAAAATGGTGGCTGTAGTATGCAGCAATCTTCAGTCATTTCATCTTTACCATATGTAATTAGCTAGTAGCATCTATACAATAATTCTAAACGAAGGCACCTCCACATTAATCCATAAGACCATAAAAAAGGAAAAGGTCATTGAAATTCTCTCATTAATCAAGATAAAAGAGAAGATCTAGACTGTATGTTTTTCTGGGTTTAGAATATAACAGAGCTGATTGATCAAGAGAAAAAGAAGATTCAAACTGCTTATGTTGGTGGAGCCAGATTATAGTTGTGCGAATTGATCAGATGTTGTTCCGAGAACACGCAGGAGCATTGTGTGCCTTCGTATTGAGATCGGAAAGGTTATTTACAACCAATTAATCAGATATAAGTACTATTGTAGTCGTATAACAAATACAACTAATTTTTTGTCGGATATACACTGAAATTGTACTAATTACATACAAATGCTTGCATGGTGAATTGATATTACAACTGCTGAGCAGAGTATAACCATCCAGAAGGAGATTAAGACTTGACATTGTGTTGTAATTGGGAGTTAAAAAAGAGATGAGATGATCAGGGTGTGGGACACATGAACATGATGCGTGTCAACGCACGGCAATAAAGAAGCTCCGCAGGTCCTTTTCCTTCTTCCTCATCTTTCTCAAACTATGTGCTCGATCGATTCTAGTTCTAGGGATTGCACATATATGTCGCCGTCCATGGTCCCAGAGACCGAGCTCGGACTCCCACATATGCATGAGCTAGCATGAACATGCACTCATCATATGCATGCATGCAAACAGACACAGCAGATCCATGCGTACAAATTAACTCTTAACAATCAGTGTTAATTTGCACATGTGTGTTGATCCATTCCTGTAGGTTTGCACATGCAGACCATTGAAAAATAAGTGCATCCAACACGAAGAAATTAACACATCGGATCATGCATGCATGAATGTGTCATCGACATCTCAACGACTCAATGAGGGTATCTCTCACAGCAAAAGAACACGAAAAAGAACATAAGTTCGGTCGAGTGCATGCAGATCAAATTGGCGTACGTACCCTAGTTAGGTGAAAGACAGGAAGACTAATTAACATGAAGAAATCAGAGAAATTAACATCGACGAGGTGGCGTGCGACAACGCTAGTTTCGGTTGTTAATTCTTAGATGGTTCCGTTGGATTCTTCATGAGTCCCGGCCGGCCTAGAAGTTGTGGTTCCACGTCTCGTTCACCGGCGGCAGCCGGCCGAGGTATTGCCTGCTCAAGTCGGTGGCACAGCAGGCGGTGGCGGCGACTGAGCGTCCCTGGCATGCGGTGGCGCACAGTGGCAGCTGCAGCTCCTCGGCGACCTCCCCGACATCGTCGACGCCGAGGAAGTCCCTGGTGAGGCGGCGACCGCCGGCGTGCAGTGTCACCGAGCCTTCTGGACTAAGCCCGAAGCTGACCGTATCGGTGACGACCGAGCTGGTGGTGGCGGTGGCGGCGGCGATAGGGAGGTCATCAAGATATGTCAGGGGTTGGAATGGAGGAAGCAGCTGGTGATGATGGGATTGTTGGGACAGAAACAGGAGGGGATTAGGGTTAGGGTTTTGAGCAGGAGGAGGGTTGGAGAAAGGGAGGAAGAGTGGTGAGCTGCTGCTGGTGATGAGAAGATTGTTGCTGTTGTTGCTACTGCTGCTGGTGTTGTTGCAGGTGCTGATGGTGCTGCTGTTGTTTGCAGCTGCAAGAAGCCTTGCGCTCTCTTCAGCTAGGGCATCACAGAAGGCCCTGTGGGTCAGCAGGCTGTCCTTCCTGCATGCACGCACGGTGTTGTTAATCACAAGATCAGAGGAAAGAGTCAATGGTTAGTTTAATCTGTAGGTTAATGTATGTCGATGTGTGCATGAGTGAGTGAATGCATGCATGCAAAGCTGCTTTTAACTTTGGTGAAGAAAAGTTCTTGCCATATGATTGGTTAAATCTGTTTTGTTTCTACTCCTTTGTGACACTCAAAATGAAGCAACGTATGTGTGTGTATGAGAGAGAGAGAGAGTGAGAGAGTTATCATTGAAGTCAAGGATTCACATGATAGCTGGAGATATAATTCCTTGATGTATTTGTGGTGTGTTCATACGCAAACTACTGTACATCTTCAACAGTTTTCCTAAGGGGGTGGTCCCCCCTAGCTGGCCATTTATACTGCTTGAAACTGCATCCTTTACTTTCACTTGCTAATATAAGCAGTGTGTACCAAGAAATGGAAGTATGAAAATGATCCTACTGCAGAGACAGATTATCTTCAAATATCAATTGTTTCATCAATGCCTCTTGGTTAGATATAGCCAGCTTGAACATCCTGGAGAAAATTTCGTAGCCACATGCATGCACAGCCATAATTAAGTGCTTGCTGCAGGCTGCAGGTTTCCTTTCCAAACCTTGTCTGGTACTTGACCAGAATATATTTGTGGTTTTAAAGCAAAAGGGAATTCCGAAATTCATGTTCTGTATGAACATCTACTCATGCATGCACATCAAGTACACACCTGAATGATATGCAGTGACGAATCACAAATCAAAACATTGGAATATGTTAATTCTAAATGTATACCGCATGCATGCAGTGATCCCTATTCTCTTCAACCCTGATGAAATTACCAACTACAGTTGGTCGCTTGAGAATTCAGATCAAAGTTGAGATAACATATATGCAAAATTGCAAATTAGCAAAGACAGAGAACCAGCACACAGCACCTGGAGAAGAGGATGCCGCAGTCGCAGCGGTACTCCCGCGTGCCGCAGTTCTTGACGTGCGCCTTCCAGTCCGAGTGCACGGCGTAGCGCTTGCCGCACCGCTCGCACTTCCACCGCTTCTCGCCGTGCTTCCTGGAGAAGTGCTTCTTGATCCCCGTTAGGTCGCCCAGCGCCCTGCACCATTCCATTCATCCATCACACGACCGATCGAACTTCTCGCTGCAGATTCGTTAACTGACCGTACCTTGCCGGGTCGTGGTGGACGCAGGTGGGCTCGGGGCAGACGTACACGCGCTTGCGCGCGGCAGCGGCGGCGGCGCCGTTCGGCAACGACGCCGAGGACGGCAGGGCGCGCTGCCGGAGCTTCCAGGGGAGGTTGTGGCCGCGGCGGTGCAGCTGCAGGTTCTGGTCCCGCTGGAACCCCTTGTTGCAGATCTCGCACACGAAGCGGTTCGTCGCCACCAGCGTCCGCGGCGACAGCGCGATCACCTCCGCCTCAGGATCTTCCACGATTAATTAACCATCCAAATCAGAAGAACAATTAGCTCTCCATGAAAGAAGCAATCAAGGCTAAAAAAGAATGGTGATTAAGCTAGGTTTAGTTTACCTGGATTGCCGGGCTGGCTCCTCTTCTTCTTGGCCTTGGGCTCCTCCAGCTGCTGCGGCGGCGGAGGCCGCAGCAGAGGTCTCGTTGCCGGCGCGAAGAGATCAGGGCTCATCAGGACATGGTTGCTGACGACGATGTCTCCTCCTCCTCCATGGGAGTTGGATCCGGTGGCCTCATGATCAGAAGAGAGATCAGACAGCATCATCTTCTCTCTCTCTCTCTCTCGTGTGGCTGCGTGGTCTCAAGGCTACCACTGCTACTGCTGTGCGAGTGTGTGATGGCAGCAGGGAGTGGGTGATGAATACGACGGAGAGCACTGCAGTGGAGCTAGCAGCTATCGCCTATCAGGACAGGAGAAGCAATTGGATAGCAGGAAAAGGCGTCAGAGAGGAGGATGCATGTGAGGGTGGTGGTGTGTGGCCTTGCCTTCTGCAGGCTGCAGTTGCCGCAGCTAGCCAGAATAAGAAGGGCGTAGGGCGCGGCCGGTGAGTGCCCCTGCGACCCTACTACCCCAGCCGGCCTCTGGCCCAAAAAGCCATGCATGCATGGCATCCCTTCAATTTCCCTGGCATTTTCTCACGGTGGCAGGGCAGCACGCATGCATGCATAGCCAGGTTTAGCATCGCCATGTGGTGAAAACATTCTTAGTTCTTACTTCTACGACCTCCCAAAGAAAATAGATGACGTATGGTCAAACTTCTTTAATTCTGACTATTACTGTATATAAAATTATCCGGATTGATCAAGTGGAAATATGTAATTTCATTAGACTAGTCATGAAGAATATTTTCATAATATTATAATTTTATCTTTTTAGACTAACATATTCATAAAAAGTAATAGTTAAAACTGCATGATTGTCGAAACTCAAGAGTACCGAATAAATTTATTACCCTCATCCTGTACTGTTCGGTAACATCGGACCTGGATCGTGTGGTTAAGTATATATGGCGCAATGCTGCCGGAGGGTGTAGCAACTTAGTTGGAAAGAGATGACAAGTGCTGACAAACAGCACCAAACTTTAAGTTTCATAGTAAATGATGAGTCCATTTCTGTGTCATGTTAAGAATCATGCATCTACCATCTTGCTAAAAATATCCAATTGATGTTCTAGTAAATTATATAGGGCCTGCCCGATTTTCTTCTCATTAAGTTGGAGTACTAGAGTTTTTACTATGATTGAGTTGATGTGTCCGGCCGTGGCATTAATTTTTCTTCTTTTCTCCTCTCTCTCAAAAGATGATAGCAATGTGGGCAATGTGGTGTAACAAGATCAGCAAGATTTTTGTACATGTGTTCCTTTTCTACATTTCCCTTTGTAGAGTAGTAAGCTGGTTGTTACAAAATTCAAGTCATCAACATAGTGCTATGTTCGTCTCAAAAAAAAACATAGTGCTATGTGAATTTTCTTATATTTTGCTCCTTTTGCTATTGTCAGCAAGAGCATTGGTTGCACCTGCACTGTGGTCAGAGAAGACCAAGGGAATTATAGCAAGGACTAGAAAGAAGAGAGTGAGAAAATAAAAGGTGCAGAGAGCATGCACACATCACCCTTACAAAGAAAGCAAAAGCACCAGTACATGCACACACTCTTTCATCCTCTTCTTTTAATTTTTATCTTTCTCCCCACTGCCCCTCTGATATTTTGTCACTATTTTTTTTCTTCCCGGAGTTTGCATATATACATCTTGTCATTGATGTTTAAAGACTACTTTCTGTTTACTTGCAGGCAGTATATTTTGTGTAGGCAGGGGGTTAGAAAGCCTGTGTAGAGCTTAAAAGTCAGATCAGGCATCCATTCTTGTCTCTACTCTTGCTGCCCTTTCTTTCCTCTGCAGGCTTGATGTGTGATCACACACTTAATTAAGCTTTCTTTTTCTTCCATCTTTCTGAATCTCTTTTAGTATATATTTTTTCCGATGGTTTTGGGAGTGGGACTGGTCTTAATTAATTCCTTGGTTGTTGCTTTAATCTTTTCCTTCTTTTGTGTATCTACTTTTCTTGTTGCATGCTTTTCTGGCCTTATGGCTGGCTAAAGCGCAGTGAGAGTGTTAGATAGCCCCACTGATGAGAATTTTTGGGACCCTTTGCCTAATTCTTTAGCTTTGTGGGCTCTTCTTGTGCTGGTTGGTTGGATCTAATGCAGTTATACCACACAGTCTATTTTGGTTCCAACACTTTTCGTGTGTCTGGAGAAAGCAATCCACACTGCCGAGTGGTGTACTAAGTCTGCAAATTTACCCATCCACAACAAACACCAACTGGTAAGAAATATCTAATGCCCAGCGCATTTTCATTGTTTTAGCTATAGACTGGTGAAAAACTAGGTTTCAGCAGCTTGCTTCATTTGATACTATGTATCTGTCAGGTTTCCTCAAACGTTGTACTTTCATCTGTCTCAGATTCAACATGAAAAGGCATAACAATGCCCTAAAGCCTAAGCATATGACTCCTATAGCTATTACTATGTAAGCTTAGTGTCTCTTTTCCTTTGCCCTGTCTTAGCCAGATGGATTCAGAGAGTTCAACACCACTGAACAGCACCATCCACTAACTTGAGCCATCCAACAGTTGCGAATGCGGTGACAAATGCCACGGAAGCAACTTGTGACAACAGGAAACCACAAAAGAAAAGAAAGCCTAATCTACAACTTTCGCCAAGCTGAATTCATAAATCGCGCATGGCTCAGGGTTGGACTGTTGCCAAGTGCCAGAAACTGCACATTTTAGCAAATATAAGTTCCAAAATCATGGTGCTAATTAATATCTTCAGTTTCTCTTCAAAATTAACATCTACTGTAAGAAGAGGCATCAACGTGTGAAGATTTTGCAAAGTTTTCTTCAGCAAAATGAATTTTTAGCCTCCACGGTGAACAGAGAAGTTTCTGGATATAGCATCGACCACATGGAAACCGGCATCCTAAGAGACTTGACACAACCGACAGCCAGACGCCAATACCTGACCAAGGAACATAATATGACACTGGGACAGCATAGTAACTTGACCGAATGACTGTACACTGATGACCACTGCATCTCCACATCAACTATCTCTTCCAGAGTTAGTTTTCGATCGTCGTAACCACTACTCCATACATGTCTCCATCAAGTGACACCTGATTCAAAGAAATCCAGCATGGTTATACTACAACTGTTTTCTGCATGCCATGCACGAGCAAGTTAAGGGACAGATAGGTACTTACAGAATCGAGTCCTCAGACTCTACCACACCCAGTGGTGTCCACGGTCCAGGCTCCAGCACGAACACCTCATATAGTCAGCCATATTGCCACCATCAACTAAATCTGGTTACGAAGCAATTGAGAAAACTTCAGAAAGTGTGGACAGAGGAAAATTCATACAATCAGAATAATTTGGAAATAAATTCGGCATGATCAATCAGCCACGTTGGCAAAGATCCAATCACTACTCTAATCCTCACTCCTGCAGATTAAAGCAAGATGAATAGAACAAAATGTCACCGCATTAATTAGCAATGTTAACGTATTTGTCACTACATTAATTAGAAATGTTGCCATATTTGTATCATTGAATACGAAATGTACCAGATTATTCAAGATGATCTGCAATAGTACCGAAGCAGCAGTGTTTGTTGGTTGAACTGAACCATTATGAACACAACTCTACTGCGGACTAGTAGAACTCAGATACCCCAACTGTTGAGCCAGTTCATCAATCTCTTCAGGTCTCCTTCCCTCCAACTCTGACTGCCCAGATCCATCAAAATCATCAACAAACAGCTCTGCCCAGAAGTCATCGTTGATCTCCGCCTGGCCACTAGCTTGATCCGTCTTCTCTTCATCTGCCTTACCCTTCCCAAGCTCCTGAATGGTCTGCGCTAAATTCTCCAGCTCGGGCACTCCAGGTTCACTGAGTTCACTGAGGACACCTGAATCAAACAAGAACTGCGAGTCAAGTTGCTCGCTTTGATTTGTTACCCCAGGGCCATAAAATGGAACATTATCTATAGGCCGTCTTCTTTTCTTCGAGATGGCATCCTCAAGCTCCTTCCTCTTTTCTTGCTGCTGAACCAACTGTTGGAAGAACTGTGGGTTACGCATTGCTCTTGCCAAGAACCCCATCATCTGGGCCTGTTTCTGCTCAGCAGCTTGTAGCCTCTCTTCCATGGCTTGCACATGATCCTTAGTAGCTTGCTGCTCCTGCCTTAGCTTCACTACCTCTGTGATCAAGATGTTCTTGTCGCGCTTCAGCCTGTCAATCTCTTCGTCAAATCCAAACTCACCAACCTCCAAGCAAGATGTGAGGGCCTGCTGCTGCTGCTGCTGCAATGGAGGCACATTGGATGGTGGCTTCCTTCTTTTTATCATCTTCAGGAGATGCCTTTGACCCCTAAGGAAACCTTCATTTGCAAACTCCCACCTGTCAGGATCAACCTTTCTGAATCCCTGCAGATTGCAAGAGGTAAGTAATGACCACTGTTAGGTCATCATAGACACTAACTCACAACAGTCACAAAGTAACATGATAGCTCAGAGATAGCTACGATGTAACTTTTAGACTATAGCTTGAGTATCAGTATACTATATCATTTGAAGGTGATCAGTAGAGTCTTCCAGAACAAAACAATCTGGTTCCTGTACTTCATCCAGTATCTTGTTCCATCTAGCTATATCTTGTTCCATCTAGCTACAATAAGAAGTTCAAGGAACTATGTCAGGATGATATAATTGTTGGGGAGAATTCAACCCCCACCATCTCCTTGCCTCACTGTGAGATGAAGCTCATCGGAGGACACATTGCTTCAAGAATAAACACATTCAAAAGTTTTCACACACATGCATCAGGATAGTGTCAAAAGTTTCAGAATAACTAGGCTGTGGAGTAAACTCTATACTTGCATGGAAGCCCCACTTCCACAATGATCAAACTCATTTTACACTTGGTTAAGGAGTCTCAACTATCATAAACAACCTACAGCAAGGTTGGATATGATCAAAATCCTAGTTTATCTAGTGAACAATACTACAATTAACAATACTACAGCAAGGTTGGATATGCTTCCAAGTTTTCCTAAAAACTAAACCTGCCCAGGAATAAGGTGGTAAGTGGTGACATAAAGAAGTCAACTTTTTTGTTAGGACGATACAACTCATGGAGAGACATCTCGTTGCCTTGGCGTGAAATGAAGCTCATCGGAGGACACATTGCATCAAGAATAAGCACATTCAAAAGGTTTTCCATACACATGCATCAGTACAATGTCAAAAGTTTCAGAACTAGGATGTAGAGTAAACTCTATATTTGCACTGAAACCCCACATACACTATGGTTAGCTCATTTTACACTTGGTTAAAGAATCTCAACTATAGTACAACCTATACCAAGGCTGGATGTGAAAAATCCTAGTTATCTAGCGTCCACTTACCAATTATGAGTTATGACTAGTGCTTCTAAATTCTCCTAAAAAATAAGCCTGCCCAAGACTAAAGCAGTTAGGTACCAAAAACATGGTCTGTCCGACTCGCAGTACATCCTAAATCGGGTCAACAAATCCGGTATGAGATTCGCAGGGGTCTATAGATAATCAGGTAACCAAATCAAGTCCTACATTGCTTTGAAAATTGTCCTAACAGAGCACTGTAACACTTCCTACAGTTACACCTATAGCTCAGTGCAACTATTGTCTCTCTTAATACCTAGAATGATATGCAAGCACATCATGAACATGCAGCTCGATTGCTAGAACATTTTTCAGGACACCCATAGATCCGGGTCTCCTTCCCCAATCTGAACTAATACAAGCATTATGCTTCTTTGAAATGTTGCTGATGTTACTAAGACTCTAGCATTACATGCCTACACAAATAAACCGACCAAAAATGCCACAAAACAATTTTACCAAACACAAGTTTAAGCATTTCAGCAAGATTCATTAGCATCCATGACTACGAGGAAATTGCCATTATATGCTCCTACTTCACCATCTTACAAATAGACAATTGCGACAAGCTAATTGCGCAAAATGACACAACCCTGAACACCGATCACACACTAATTACCAAACTGCGTCAGTACTGATAGCTGCCAGGAAGCAAGAACTAGCAACATCTTCAGAAGAGGAGAAGCTAGAAGGAGAGGGATGCTCACTCACATAGGTGTTGAGCTGCCTGACGAAGCTGGAGAAGTTGCTGTGCTTGAAGAGTCGCGGGAGCAGCGCGTCGGCGAAGACGTGCGGGTCCCACACCACGAAGCTGTTCCCGGCGCGGCTCCACGACACGACGCCGTCGGTCGCCGGGTCCTCCACCAGGTCGTACGTCTTTGTCAGGAACGGCGGCGGCCCCGCCTCGTGCAGCCCCTCCATCGGCCGCGGCGCCCCCGCCGCCACACCCACGCCAGCGCCGTCCTGCTCAGGCGGCGGCGCCTCCAGGAGCTCCTCCTTCACAATGCCCCCCGCCACCGGGTCCATGACCCCAAGAACCTCACCAATAACTCGACCTATCAAACCAAGAACCCAAATCCGACCAAGAACTCAACCTGTGAGATCAAGAAACTCGAATCGGGCAAGGAACGCAAACCCGAACCAACTCTACTCGCACGGAATCGCTCGCACAAGCGGGCAGGTGGGATGGATGGAATCGCGGGAGAGATATTTCGGCCGGAGCAGCAACACCAATACCAACACACCAACACCGACACCAACACCAAACGAATAAAGGCGAGATTTTTATGCGGTAAAAAGGGGAAAAAATTGTTGGGTAAAAATCCGCTGGAGAGTGGAGGCTCGCGGAGGCGGGGCGGCTGGAGTGTTAAATACTCATCCGTACTGTGCGCGTCGAGACACGTCGAGAGGGCTGTGGAAGGTTCTAGACGGCGCGTCGGAAGCGCGGCCGCGGAAGGTTCTGGAGACGATGGAGGGGTCGGGAGCAAGTGGCCGGGCAGCGTCGCTGCCAAGAGCGCCAATCGGCGGTCGACAGCGCGTCGCAAGTGGCCCAATTGGCGCCATTTCTTCTATGGGATTTTCCCTTGGGGTCAGATTCCTCGAGCAGCGAGTTGCACATTTTTCTCTGATGTGGGTGTTTTTCTATTGCACACTTGCGCATGCTTTTGCATCATATCACCCGTTACCATTGTCGAGTTAGTGTCCTCTTTAGAAAGATGTCTTGTTCTAATAACACTGGGACACGTGGCACCTGCAGCTTGGACCTGACCTCCAACTTTCAGATTTGCTCGATTTGGTTCTCACCGGTTAGTGGGCATTCTCTTTTTAACTAACTAACTATGAATCAACACTTGCTACAAACAGCAGTGAACAGTTTAAAACAAGGATTCATCAAGGAAAGCAGTATTATGGATTTTTTTATGAAAATATTTTCATAATATCATAATTTAATATTTTTTACACGAAAAGTAACGGTCAAATCTACGTGTCAGAAATTGTACACGCATCCAAAACGTTGTCTGTTAGCGAAGAGACGATGTACCTTCTCCAAAAGGGCTCATAGGATCTCTAGCAACCGCCGGCCTAAGTTAGGGCTCCTGGTCTAGGGAGGGTTCACTGTGACCCTGTGATAAGAGGACGCGATGCTACAACGGCCCAACGATGGGTGGCCGTGGTGAAATTTTGACATCCAACCAGATCTCGGCAGCATAATTTGGTCGAACTTGCTAAATTTTCGAAAGGCATAGTTTGCCTCCAGAGCATGAAACAAAACAACCTCATGCAAATCACTGTTATCTTAGGGCAGAAATGAGACCAGTATGACTTATTTTCAAGATAGGTACGTCTCACGAACCAACTCAGTAACTCACAAAAGTATTGGTTGGAAAGCTATAAGAACAAATGTTAGTATCTTATCATGTGCACCAGCTTTTCTGAGAGGAAGTTCAGGACACCTTTGCATGCACCTTCATTCATACTGGCATTCGTATCAATTTATTAAAAATATCTTTACTATTATATAAATGAGAGTTAGTAACGGGTACATCCATAACTCCCGTCTTCCTTTTTTTAATCTTACTACAATACATCTAACAAAAATCAACAACTAACTAACTGAAACATAATGATTTTTTTCTACAATAGACTAACTTAACCACCTCCCTAAATAATCTCTAAAATGAAAATAGAGCAGATTATGTGTGGTCGTGGACCCGAGGTTACGGTATAAGCATGACAACTATGGCTTAACACGATCGGTTATATATTTTTAACCATAGAAAAGCATGGATATTTTGCTTATATAAACAGTATATATATATAGCACATCTTATTTAGACCATTGGCTCGGGAAAAGCATTAACAGTTTCACTTCAAGCTGACCAGAGCGCTATGATAAGATCAAATTGCGACATAACATCTTATTAAGGTTATATTTAGTACATAGGGGTTCAGCGGCCAAATAAGTAGGTGCGAATGCCCTCAACGAGCTTCAACAGATTGATTTCCACCTTCTGTCTTAAGAATATTCTTCAGATACTCCATTCTGAAAGAAGGCGACAAATCCGTAAGGGAACATTAAGGGGGAAAGAAAATGTAGGGCGGCAGCAAGGAGAATGATGTTGAAACTCTGGGCTTACCTTGCTGGAAGATGATCATGTGGACGGTTGTACGGTGTCCATACAGGCTCGCCAACAAATAGTCGCATTGCCTGCATCCACAAGAAAAGGCTCCAGTAAAAATTTATGGATATTTTGAAGTTAACTATCTGATACACCAATGCAAGTGCGAAATCTAAGATTCTACCGAACAAACGAAGGAAGTCCTATGATGACAATGAAATAGTAAAATAAGTGTTTGATTAAGAGAAAATAACTTTTTTCACACATTTCATCTAAATTAGTGACAATTTGCTGCTTATGAATATGTAGTAATTAGAGATGTAATGTGATCTGTCCATTTCAAAGAACTGCAGGACCATCTCTTGATTAATGATAAAAATATATATGTCCAATGGGATGAGCCAGATATATAGAGGGCAGCAAGTAAGTACATTTAGTACAAGAAGGCTGTTAAGTAACAAAAAATAAATAGAATAAAGGCATACAAGTGGCATCAAGTACCTTGATATAGTTGTCGCTGTCCAGTGTGAAGCGATGATACATCCCTGCAGGCAGAACAATCATGCCCCCTTTCTTGACTGCTATACGGATCCACTGCTCATTTTCGTCCCTCACATCAAAGTATCCTTGACAATATATGAATAAATACATAAGTATATAGAAATGGATGTCATTTTCATTTTTGTTAGCTGGGTAAATACTAGGCTAGATACATCTTGTTTCTCAAGCACGCACATACTGACATAAAAGAACATAACAAGATACATACCACTCCCCTCAAGACAATAACGTATTTCCTCATCAGTATGCAGATGTTCTTCAAAGAAATTCTTTATCTTAGTCTCATAATTTGGCAGCTTCTCTGGGCATACATCACAAATGTCCTGCCAAGGGTAAAGCAATGGATGCCTGTTAAATCTCCTATATTTGACTTCTCTGTCACCAAAGGCCAAATGGTACTAAGCTAGAACATAAGATAATATATCAAAGGGAAATGAAAGGATAAGGACAAACCACGTAAGAGTAACCTCTGGCTTCACGGATTTTCTTGAGGTTTTCATCATTCTCCCAGTTATCAGGACTTAGGCGCCAGCTGATTATTCCTAGTTCTAGACAGAAGATAAAAATGTTACTTTAAAGAACAGGCAGGCGTAGGATTCGCCACCTCTGCTAGAGGTGAAGCACAAGCTATAGTTGTTGTGCTGAGCCGTGAGTGTGCAGACCTGAAAGCTTGTCAAGAGGAATGAAATCTTTGGGTTCACGGTGATGAGGAAGCCTCTGGTCCTCTTGGCTGTCATCCATGTACCATGCTTCGATAACCTCCATCTTGCCATCCTGTTGGAAAAATAAATAAAAGGAGTGTAACTAGGAAGTAAACACTACTACAAGGGATGCAGCTAGTCGAAAAGGATACTACTTACTAGCCTAGTCAACAATTAAGTGCACTGATACCTTATCTAATAACCCTTCTATAAGTATCATCATCAATAACAAGTCCAAGGTACAGATGATTCATGCAGGGAATAATAATGTGCAATTTCATTGAAGTTTATTCATACTCATACATTTAACTGAACTAATCAACATATCAGCACAAATTTGGCAGAGAAAACATGGAATGAAATAACAGGTCTCTAAACTTAGGTTTTGTGTGTGAGTGCAGCATGTATATGTCATTTTTGGTGGCTTCAGTAGGTAGGAGGGCAAAGACTCTTCATTCCAACCTTTAAGAACAAAGATCCTACATAATGTATGTACTTTCACAACAGAGTAACACTATATATGAAGCCCAATTACGTACCAAAATTGATAGCGCTTCCATCAGAAGGCCGCCATTTTCAAAGTTCTTTTTTTGAAACATAATTTTCAAAGACACCTTGACACTTGATTGATGGAAGTCAAATGCCAGGAAACACAATTTAAACCACTGTAGCAATTGTCAACTGTCATTGCTGATATTTGTTTTTCAATTTCAGATTCACCTTTTGTCCTTGGCATTTAACAAAATGGACTAATATTATAACTTTTAAGAACTTGTGGTCTTCAAAATGACAAGGGAAAGAGATATTCAGAATTGAACTACCCCTAAATAGCACTGGTGACAATCAACACATAGATGTGGCTGTCAGGTTTACAGTACATCTAAACCAAGACATAATGTATTCCAGCCAAATAAATGCCAGAGCAACATAACACCTTTTCAGAAATTCTTCTGAAATATGGAGTTAACATAGTGCTCCAGGACATTTGGCAATTATTTCTTCCAAGGGGAAATCACCACATGACAAGTAAGCTATCAGTATTGCGGATTTCTTTCTAGGTAAAGAAATCAAGAATCCTGAATAGGCGTCCTGGCCGAGGAAATGACAGTACAACAGCAAGTGGATAGTACCTTAAGTTAAACAACTTTATTTTGGTTTATTATTATCTAGGACTTAACCAAGAAGTCAATTGATAGCATTCCCAGAGGCTCCTCTAGACCTCCAACTTTTGAGGACACGATGGAAGAAAACGGATGCTGATAAGGCAGCTATACCCTATAAAAAGGACCCAATTTGTAACTGATGGTGATAGTAAAAATTTCTCCGATAAACAAAGACCACTTCAAAAATTTGATGTTCTACAGTTACGTGGTTCTGAACCAAAATTACTCACTATTTACCCACCTAATAGATTTGATCTGCTACAGACTACGTCCAGTCCATCTCAGTTCAGCAATACGGTTCATCTATTTGGCAACCAGAGACATCAAGAACTGCAGCTATTTATGTCCCAACTTCCCAAGATCCCAACTTCAGCATGTTTCGACCATTAATCGAGTAAATTTCGATCAAACTTGTGCATAAATTTAGAGTTCCTACGTTTTTTCGCATCACAGAATCTATAGCTGCCATCCCGATTTATTTCCAAGAATTCTCTCCTCAGCCCTCCTCCGCCAATTCTTGGTTGACACTCGACAGAAACCTCCTCTTTCTCCTGACCGTTCATAATTCTTCTATAAGAACTCAAATCTGTGCGAAAAAAATCTTCGCAGCAAACAAGCAAAATTTCTCCTCTGCTATTTTGTTTATTCCCATCCTATTCATTCAGAGCAAACAAACAGAATAGAGAGAGAAGGACGCAAAATTCCAACTTTCTTCATCCAACAAGGAAACAACCTCTCTAACCTCGGAACAGAAGTAAGAACAAGAAAATCTTAGGGGAAAAGATAGCGTTGTTAGTACCTGGAACTCGTTCTCCATATTGGTACTCCTCGATGTGTGTTCTTTATTTCTCTTGCTCGGCGGAACCCCTGAAACCACAGCGAAAATTTCTATACGCTGCTTGGTCTCGATTCGGAGATTTATGCTCGTAGGTCCCTAAGGATCACCTAAATAGGGCTCAAACTCTTGGACTTTCTTGTGCTGACCAAATGGTCAAAGACGGCATGGTTTGGGCTGGTTTTCTTACGTACCCTATGCACAAATATATCAAGTTTTTCATTAAGTTGTCATCTTTACAGCTAAAGTATTCTTATTTCTCAGAACTCAAATATGGACTCAAAGAAACAATACCAGCCCTGATTAAAACACGCTAATTTTGTAGAAATAATCTGGACATTTTACTTATTCTTGTAACACTCACAGTTTATGTGATATTTCTGCATACCGAACATATTCCATTATTATGTAGTTTTTATTGATTAAGCATGGCTTACGCGTAGTTTGCCGTGATATCCTGTTTCAAATTGATATGGAGAAATAGTAAAAGAAAAATCATGTCTGGCAAATCATATCTTAGGATGAAAATGGTTATGACCGCGAGCCCGATTTTGCGCCACCCGTAACAAAACGACTAAGTGGTTAATGCGGCTTGCCACAAAATTTATATGATCGAAGATAGACTATAAAACCCACTAATGCCGTTGGGCAGCTCGCTCAAGACCCTACATGATGGCTCTTCCTTCTAGCTCGTTCCCCAAATCTTCTAGTCCTCTTGTTTTGGTGGAAGGTGTTGTCGAAGGGCAATTACGGTGCCCACAAGGAGCCGACGAACACAGTGAATAGGAGGTTTCACAAACATTGTCGGTCTTATTGACAAAGCCATAGGTTATCGATGTTTTGCGGGCACCTAGCTTCCAATGCACAAACATGGAGGTGCTTCTCACATGGAGGTAGAGCTTGGCAGAGCTAATAATTGGGCCGCAAGCTTCTTGAACTAGCTGGTTGTGCACGGGAGCGACTATGATGGTGCAACTTATAAGATGTGTCAGTATGTGGATTTATGATAGACATCATATTTTTCACATAAATGTTTATTGGACTACTGTATAAACCGACATAAATACTCCTGGCTAGTATGGACAAGCCGCTTGTTGTCCAACGACTTGTCCATTTACATCCCCAATCATATTAGAGCTCAGAAATTATGTTATTCCGTGAATAATATTGTTTTCATGTGGATTTTTTCATTCGTAGATGGATATAAATTGTTCATTATACAGAATAAAGATATCTCCATTTGCTATTTGATTTAGGAAAAATATATAACTAGACAAATACGAAATTAATTTAATCAGTTGCAATGCCAACCTGAACCTTGTTATCCAACTGGATCTTTTGCTAGGGAGCCCGCACACATTTCAGATATTCACTCACTAACATTTGTTTGTATGCAAAGGACCCCAATGGCAATAATCTCTCTCTAAGCGCTGACAGAAGCAAATGGTTGGACTGTTGAACACGAGGCCGCATTTTTTTTTCTCCTTGAGAAACTCAATGCCCTGTCTTATTTTTCTTTAGCTGCACGAAGCTTGCAGTCAGACGGAGCGATAGCATGACCCATGCAGCCAAAAAAAACCACGCCAAGGAGCTTTTTTTAATTAAAAAAAACACGCCTAGGAAATGCTACGGTGCACTGAACCTGGACGTGTTTTCGCTTGCAAGCGTGCAGACACGGAACGAGGGATTCCTTTTTTTAGGAAAAAAAACCTATAATATTTTATCAATAGAAAAGGTAATAAAAAATTAAGATATTTTAGGAATGGATGATAAGAAATCACTAAAACCAGATTATAATCTAAATAACTCCTAAAATGACAAAATGAAAACACTGTGGTTACCACAAGGCAGTGACGGAGCAGAATTGGAGCAAACCCCGGGCGAAAAATTAAGCGTTTATAACTACCCAAAAAATACCCCATGTGAAAGCATAAAAAAATATGACTTGATTGCACTATGAATGTAGAATTTAAACTCCATGCTTAACGATCCAACAAAGTACATAAAATTTGATAAAAACTATAAATAATAGTACGGAAGAGTATCAAATCAATTGTTTGGTTCATCTGTGCCACCCATGACTTGATCAACACTAGAAGAAGAACCAACACCTTCAAGACATCAAAAAATATAATTCATAAGGAAAGTCATAAACATCAAGTGAAATAGTTAATCATTGATACAAATATGAAAACTTACCACTACGACTACGATGAGGTAAAACCCCTTTGCGAGACCTATAGGATTGAAAACGATATAAAATATCATCATCATCAATACTTGCAAATAAATCTCGCTCAATATAACACACCATACTATAATTCATCCAATCATCACCCATCTTATTCCTCAACTCAGTCTTGGTAATACTCATAGCTGAGAAAGCTCTTTCCATTGATGCGGTTGCAACTGGCAGAATCAATGCCAACTCAATGAGGCGATACACTAAAGGAAAAACTGTGTGTCTATCAGTCTAAACCATCTTCACAGCAAGATTACCAAGGTCATGACAACTCACAAAATCTGGATCCGCTCTCACTTCAGCAATGAAGATTTCAAGTTGGTTTCTAAGGACAAAAGAAATCTCATATGTGGAGAAATCATCAGCATACATCTCAGCAAGTTCAACAAGTTTGTCTTCATCAAAATTAGCAAATGAGTTTCTTGGATCAAGACAAGCAATGCATCTCAACAATTGAGTAGATCTTTCAGGAAACCGATTATTTAACTCAAAAATAATTTGGTCATGCACGACATTGAATATTTCATATCTGAAGCGGTGATAGTATGTTACCATTTGACCACCACGACACCTTGAATGACCTCGAGCGGGTATTGTATCATCCATGTTTGACACTATAATGCTATGTTTGATACAAAAGTCAATTGTCTCTTTCAAGAGCCCATCCCAACCATTTTCTCTGATATCTTAAAGTTTCTCCAATGTAACCCCAATCAAACCCACAGCACGAATAATGTTTTGATCTTTCCTTTGCAAGCATTGTGACAATTCATTAGTCTTGCTCAATAGTCTGATCATAAGATGCAATATGAGAACAAATTCAAAGCTCTCCATCTGAGAAATCAAGCCAGCGGCTGTGGTTCTTTGTGTTAAATTTTCTGCATCATCATGAATATTCTCTAATACATTCAAAACAGATTTCCACATCATAACAAATCGACACAAAGTTTTATGATGTGTGCCCCACCGTGTATCCCCAGGTTTTACAAGGTTGGTTGCTTGGTTTTTCCCTCTTCCTGAATTTTTTTTCCAGACTCCAATTGGCTCACAATAAAGTCATGTTGCTCTTGGGCTACTTCATTATGTCTCTTACAAGAAGTATTAACAGTGTTGACAATCAAAGTGGTATAGTTAAAGAAATCAAATACAGAGGAACAACACTTGGCAACAGCAACAACCACTAATTGCAACTGATGGGCAAAGCAATGAATATAAAATGCATATAGATTTTCATCCAGTATCAACCTTTGCAATCCACGAAATTGCCCTCTCATGTTAGAGGCTCCATCATACCCTTACCCTCTCAATTTAGACATAGATAAGCCATGTTTAAGAAACATACCATCCAAAGGTTGCCTTTACCGAAGCTGCTCTCGTGTCACCAACATGCTTAATCCCAATAAATCTCTCAATCGTATACCCTTGTTTGTTGACATACATACATAAGACTAAAAAGCATAAGTAACAAACAATTAACACAAAGAAGCACAAGTAACAACAATTAACACAAACAAGATGCTAACCTTAAAACCATAGCCATTTGCTCCTTTATAGATGCATCTCTAGACTCATCAACAAGTAAAGAAAAATTCCTATCTCCAATATCAGCAATAATGGCTTTGGTGGTCTCTTCTGCACAAGACTGACACAATTACAATTGTATCTCATGAGAAGTCATCAAATGGTTCCCACCAGCACTATCAAGCAAATTCCTAGCACGAGGATCCTTCCTCTTGTACCAATTCATCATCTCTAAAAAGTTCCCCCTATTCTTTGAGCTCGAAGTCTCATCATGACCATGAAAAGCAAGAGCTTGCAATAGAAGAAATCTGATAACACCCAAAATAATGATAAGACGAGCTTTATATTCTTCTTCCCCCTTTTTGGTACCACGCCCCATCACATGTGCCACACATTGCCTTTGATTTTTGAAAGCCTCGTAATGTTGTCTAGCTTTATTGTGAGCACTATCATGTTTACCAACATGTGCATCAAGAACACTAGGTCCAATCTTTCAATTTCTAAATCCCACCTTTGTGAATGCTTCGACACCAAACTTTTCAACTCTAGGTTGCTTAAAAAGAAAGCAATAGAAACAAAATGCCGCATCTTTAGCTACACTATATTCTAACCAATCGCGATGCTTCTTGAACCAATTATCATGAAAGCTTCTAGGTTGGGAGGAATTTCCCCAGGTTGTTCATTTATATTTATAACCAAATGGTTGGCATGGACCCATATTAATATACTCTCTCCTAGCAACATCTCTAATGTCCGAATCCAAGTCCTCAATAGGTTTTCTAAGACCGGGATCGGCAACAATATCACCCGGGCTTAATTGAACATGAGAAATACCGAGGTTGTCACTTGCTCGAGTTGACTTTGAAGGCTGGCTGCTTGGAGGTTCTCCAGTTGCTTCAGTTTGTGGAGTTGATCTTGAAGGTTCTCCTGTGGCAGTGACGGCATTGGACACTGATTGGAAAAATCTCTTCATCTTCTATTGATTATTTGGCTGCGAAGGCGGAGGGGGAGGGAGACCGACCGGGGAGCGGGGGAGGGGAGGCGCCGACCAGGGCACCAGGCGAGCCTCCAGCTGTGCAGCAGCCAGCAGGCACTAGGCAGCAGCGCTGCAGCGGCGCAGTGCAGCACGGCGCCAGGCGGGAGCAGCGGCGGCGTGCACGGCTTCACGGCGGGAGGCGGGACTGCGGAAGCAGGCGAGCAGCGGTGGTGCCGGCGCCGGCGCAGGGCGGGAGCGGGAGCAGCCGAGCAGCAGGTAGCGGCGCCGGCGCAGGAGGCGGGAATGGCGCCTTGGTGCCCCGGCGTCATGGCGGGAGGCGGGAGCGGGAGAGCACGGCGTGGCACGGGAGCGGGAGCGGGAGAGCACGGTGTGGCACGAGAGCGGGAGCAGCCAGTAGCGGCGGATCTGGGCGCAGGAGTAGCAGCAGCAGCGGCGGAGCCGGCGCGGGAGGCGGGAGCAGCGGTGGAGCTAGGCGTGGGAGGCGGGAGGCAGCGGCGGAGCAGTGCCTGCGTCCTGCGTGGCAGCGAGAGCAGCAGCGGGCCAGCGGCGGAGCCGGTGCGGTGCGGGAGCGGGAGCAGTAGCGGCGCACGAGGCAGGAGCACGCGAGCAGCGGCGGCGCGTGCGTGGGCCTCTGCCTCTGTGCCCCGGGTAGTTTTTTGCTAACCTCGGGCCGTGAGCCCTGTTGCCCTGCAATTTTTTGCCACGCCCCGGGCCGTGGCCCTGGTTGCCCGGGGCCCAGCTCCGCCCCTGCCACAAGGTATCTATTCTGTTTTTTTCTAGCCACTGCACTCCCTTCAGAACGTTCTGGTGTTCTAAATCGGGGCTAAATCAGCCAGAAAGCAGCTACCAGTAATCAGCCAATCATGGATGGCTCATGGCAGCCATTTGGTGAAAACCGGAGAAATGGACTGAGTTACAAGTTATTATACAACTAATTCTTGCTCTGTAAGAACAATATACGATGATATTGTAATTGTGCTTAGCAAGCCAAAACAACATGAATCAGTCGTAAGAGGATACATTCCGCTTCTCTGAATCAAATACACAGCCAGATTCCCATTACTCAGCAACCACTAAACTGCTTACATGCAATTTTTGGTGCTGCCATTTGATAAGACCAATCATGAGGTACACTGCAACGTACATAACAGCACACAGGGCATTGAGTACATGGAAACTCCATTACATTATATAGCTCAATAAGAGATAACTATATGTATAATTATAATTAGTACCATATCTATCCGGTTCCATGATGCGTGATAATACAGCATGATTTCATCGAAGCGTATAAACATATATGTCTGAGCTATCATATACATAGCCGAACCGTGAACCCCCGGATTGCAAACTTCAGTGTGCCGTGAGAGCAAGACCAGTGTTGCCAGTCAGATTCTTGACATACTCTTGCCTCACAGGATGGTCCTCCTGAGGCCGGTTGTGTGCAGTCCAGACTGGTTCTCCGATGAAGAGCCTCATGAGCTGCGCGTGAAAAGGCATCAGAATGTGTCAACTGTCAAGTCAGAATTCAGTTAATGTCCAGTCCAAAACAGGTTCTTCGTACACACGATGCTTACATGTTCTTTACCAGCACATTTATTTACCAGCTGAACCAGGTTTTTGCATTCTACGCGCAAAAACATTTCGTTGAACTTGAGTAGACTATCTAGGTTGGCGTTTATTGTACATGTCTGATACTAGTTGAACATTCTATACTTTTTTCGTCCTCAAGAAACTAGCACTATTTGACGAATTTGTCAACTGTCTTGCTAAACAAGATCTGCGATGCAATAATTTTTGGTAGTTTTTGAAATGTCCTGTCCTTAGTCCTTAGATCCTGTTACCATTTACCTGAGTTCATAAAATAGATCCTATCTGCCATTTGTATGCAAAATGTGATGCAATCACTGAAATACCCATCAGTACCTTCACGTAGTTGGCGGTGTCAAGGGTGAACCGATGATAAATTCCAGCAGGCAGGACGATCATATCTCCTTCTTTTATCCAAATCCTAATCCATTTGTCATCCTTGTCACGGACATCAAAGTACCCACTGCCTTCCAAGCAGTAGCGGATCTCTTCGTCGGCGTGCATGTGCTCCCGGAAGAAGTTCTTCAGCTTCTCCTCATAGTTTTCCAACTTATCAGGGCATATTTCGAGAAGATCCTTCAGCAAGCGATACATATCACAATATCAAATTAGGATATCATAGCACAAGCTGTGCACAAGGAAAGGGATACGAAACAAATAGGGGTTGAGAATTGGTGGGAGAAGTGCAAACCATGTAGCTGTATCCTCTGTCTTTGCGGATTTTCGTAAGCTCTTCTTCACTTTCAGACTTCTTAGGATCCAAATGCCAATATAACACACCAATCTCTGAAAAAGAAGGACCCATAATGTAAGTTCTGTAGCAAAGCATGTCCAGCACAAGAACTGAACTCATGCTCTTAACACCTTGCTTGGCTGCTTTAGTCAGATAATCAGATAAAGTACTAATTGACACGTCATGGTTTCTTAATCGCCACAAGGTGAAATAAAGAACCATGGTCAATCCATACTTCTTAACTAATCTCTTCTATGTGGCAAGTGCTCAATTGCAGGATGCATACACACTCATGATCCGTTTGCAAGAAGAAATGCATGGTTTGCTGAAGAACCATAATTTCCAGGAAACATTGATATTGATCATCTAATTAGCATTTGTCAACACAAGGCAATCAATTTCCTGTTACATGTGAGAGCATCTATCAATCCAGATCCAAAATTCAAGGGAACAGACTAAAATTGTTGTTTAACCAATTGAATAATCACCCTCTGTTCAAGCAGTTGCATACGACCATGATAGTAACAAATAAAAGCCTTGCCCTAAATATATTATTCACATCAAAAGGGGCATCTTTTGCTCCACAAATAGGAGAGGTACCAACAATCCAAGAAATTAAGTGAGTAGGGAAGTTCCAAGTAACCAGAAATCAGTATTAGCACCTTCGAGCTTGGAGAGGGGCAGGAGCTCCTTGGGGTTCTTGAGGTCCTCTCCATTCTCCCCCACCATCCATACCTAATCCAAGAACCAAGAACACAAGCGAATCAGCCATAGCATAATCACATCAAATAGAAGATATATTCATCAAGATTCCAAGAGATCAAGATCGAGGCAAGGGAGGAACAGGATCGATCCTGCCCGTACCTGAAGATCCATGTCGAGTGGAATGAATGGGATGGGCACTAGGAAATCTGAGAGCTTGCTTGACTTGTGTTCAGCCGGCTTTCAGGGGCTTTATTATATATAAATCAAGGAGGAAGATTACCAGTTGGATCCAGAATCCAGATTGTTCCTCTTTGGTTTTTGTCGGGTTGTGTGGCTGTGCGATTGTGGTGGAGCTTGCTGATGGAAAGAGAGCCACAAGGAATTACTGATCTGGAGCTGGCGTCAGGACTGAGGCTAGATTTTCCCTCCGGGTTTGCTAATGCTCGGCGCATAGTCAAGGAGATTAGCCGTCGGATTAACTTTGAGATCTATTTATTTTTCTTTTGGCTTAGAATTTTTTTCTCTGTTATAACCGTCGGATGTAGATGCAACGGCTCACGGCGTGGACTGAAATTCATCTCAGTGAATTGAGCCCTTTTTTTTTGTTTTTCAGACGATAATAAATGGAATTAAATGTGCACTTTTTAATCTACACAAGAATTGTAATTTTTGAAGACCTTAATAGCCTACAAGCATTATCCCTCTAATTAGAAAAGCGTGTAGCATACTTACGCCGTGAGGTGCCTTAGTTAATTTTAAGTCAATAGTAGTGTGCCAGCTATGGCATCAAATTGGTGGATTTCGTCTAGTATGGTGAATTTTGGAGCTAGTACTCAATAGAATCCGTCAGAACCAATGAAATAGCCCTCTCCTTGTCACTGTGTCCAGTTACTGTAGTACTATCTATTGAGTCCCTTCATCCCTTTGATAGCTCCGACCATGCTATTATAGCCGTTGATTTTGACGAGGCGGTATTGATGCCTCACGATCCATCGAGCAGACAACATGCGAGATCATGCTTTCCTGTCGCCTCCCTCCTACAATAAACTCATGTCGCCTCGACGACATTGTCCTCCCCTTTCTCTTCTCCACCCTCTCCTGCTCTGCCGTCGTGGTCCCTAACTCTACTTGTCCATTTGGTAACACTGGCCCTGCTGCTTGCCGCCACCATCAATTGCACCATCTCTGTCATCATATCATCCTCACTTAGCATCCTTTGTTTCCTCCACGATGATATCCATGGTCTCCATGAAACCATCCTTCATAGCCAATGGCACGGCTAGATTCGGCTGTTAAACAGGGAGGCTCTCATCATTGGCAGCAGCGACACTGTGGGAGGATAATAACCAACGCAATGGGAACAGAGGCAAGTGTCAAGGGAGAGCAGCTGCGTTGATTCACGAAGGCTTGATCCTTAGGTACCTCCTATGCTTGACAACTGAGCCAGTCAACAAGGTTTGTATTACGTCCAAGTATACACTAAAATTTGGTAAATTTTGCTCAAGCACAACATTATTTTCCGACCTTTGCTCAACCACATCACAAAAAATACATCTTTACTTAGTATCATTATGAAAAAAAATTCATTTACTAGAACACACCACATCACTTGAAATACTCTTTTTTAGCCTAAATATGAGAGAACACATCTATGCTATTACAAAAGGTTTGAGTATGTGAAATTCAAATAATCTGAACCATCTATCTAATTTTAATTCAACGGCTCACGGTTCTAGTTAGGCCCTTGTAAATTCAGCATTAATAGAGTCAATAATTATAATTGCTCCCATCTAATCCATAATATAAACCAACTTAATAACCCCTCAAACTCACATTTACTCTTTTTTCCTGCCATGAACCCGTAGGCACACCTTCACCATCCGCAACAACAACAAAAAAAAACCCATGCAAATTTAGATATCGCTGCTAGGTGGGTTCAATTTATGTTTTTTTAGGGATTTCCAAATTTACATCCAATTGTAGTATATTATAGTATAATAATTATTTCTATATTTAATATATGATTATATATTTTAGTGCGAGTGCACTACATGTACCCAATTGCTAGTATATATAAATGTATGTGTTCAAATCTTTGACTGGGTCGTGGATCAAATCTTTTCGGTATTAAAAATTAAAGATCAAATTTGTAAGATTTTAGAGTTAGAGACCAAAATGGATCTTTTCCTTTCAATAAAGATTTTGCCTTCTCTTGATGCATTAACATGCAAAGCCGAGCTTTGACGTTGTCTTTGTTAAGTATAATTCGTTTTCTTGAACCATTATGTATAATCTAGAACCAGATGCTCAATTACTACTAAGGGCAAAATATCGACTTACATTAAAAAAAATTCATGCAACAACAAGGACATGTCCCTCCAATCGTTGTAGGCTAAGTAAGGATAACTTATCAGCTTATCCTATCCGTCATCACTGCCCATTAAACTACCACGGCAACAGAAAGCAGCACCTGCACATACATGCAAATCCTATAGCTATCCATCGCGGAACTCCAGGGCGGACAGCACCACGGGCGCCACCTCCGGCCGCTCCCTGATGCCGTCCAGCCACTCCGGCCGCCCCTCCACCCACTTCTTCAGGAACGCCACCATGGCGCCGCCGACGAACCGCCTCATGGGCCCCCTGGCCTCGCCGCTCTTGCAAACCGCGCGCGTGGCCAGCCCCCTGGCGCCCCTCGTCACGTCGTCCATCATGTCGGTGTGCCCGTAGTCCCTCGCCACGAGGTGGCACGCCGGGGCCGCGCACTCGCCGTAGAACGCCGCGTGGCTCACACCCAGGGGCGCGCACGGCGGGAACAGGGCGTTGCGGGGCACCTCCCCGAGCCCCGAGCCGATGACCATGACCGGCGCCGGGACGCGGAGTGAGTTCTGCTTGTGGGCGAGGATGGGAGGGGGCGTCTGCTTGCCGACGCCCATGCCGTCCACGGGGTCGACGGCGATGAGGGCGGCGAGCGGCAGGGAGGTCTTGGCGTGGCCGAGGGCCAGCGCGAAGGCCACCTTGCCGCCGCGGCTGTGGCCTGAGATTGACACCTGATGATCATGCAACGACACAATGTTTAGTTCCTCAAAAGTGATGCGGCGATTAATTAGATATTGATCGATGGCAACTGACCTTGGTTAGGTTCGGGCGAACGTTGGGTGGTAGCGCGGAGGAGAGGCCGCCGGCGAACCAGTCGATGACGGCGGCCGCCGAGTTTATCTCGCCGGTGGTGTCAGGCCCGGATACCGTGTATAGCTGCAAGTGCCGCACTCGAGCTCAATCATCTCAGCAAGCACCAGAAATATAAAATGAGAAGAAGTTCACTGCCACGCTGATCAATTAGATGAGGCCTGGTTAATTTACCTGAGGACCAACGACGATGAAGCCATGGGAGGCCACGTGCTGCAGCAGCTGGGAGTAGAAGTAGTTGTTCGCGAGGTAGCCGTGCAAGAACAACACCACCGGGTACTCGCCGGCCTCGCACGGCGCGGCTACCAGCAGCGGCTTCGGCGGAGACTGCAGGTCGTCGCCGGCGCCGGCTGGGGAGCACTTCTTGCTCTTGGCCTCCTCAATCTGGGCGAGGCTGGTGGCATGGCTTCCATGGTCGAACACGTCTCCTGCAGACGCCATGGTGTGAAGCACTAGGCAGTAGTATGCTAACAACACGCGCCTTGCACACGCGATCATGTTAACCTGAAGGGTCGGGGTGGTTAGAGGTGCCTGTGGCTGCTTAACGGCCGTGTGTTCTGGGAGCTCCTTATCTCCGGAGTTCTTGCAGAAATGTCTGGACGCAGTTGCTTGCTGGATGGTGATTGATCTGTCGAGAACTCAGTTTCATAGAAATATCTGGTGAAAACCGTCTGGCTTTCTCCTTTGCTTGCCTCTTCGTGTCTTATGTTGGACTGATGGCAGATTGGGACATTCCATTGCTTCCATATTCGATCCCATAGGTCGGAAAATAATGCAACCTCATGGAGTGGAAGCAAACCCATACACACTTTTTAAACTCACGAAAATAGTTAATCCATCAACCTGGTTGTCATTAATCATCAAAATAATTTAACACAATTCAAGGGATCTAGATGCACTTTTTCCCGTTTGGTGCTTCATCTAATGACGGTGGTAGTGTCAGTGGCAGTACAAATAATACTCGAGTTACCTTGTTATGAGGGCATTATCTTTGTTGTGACGAGTTCTTGGTTGGGAATGATGAGTAAATGTTCCTGCTCCTCGCATCAAGGCGCTGCTTTGGGGTTCTTCTTCTTTGTCTTCTGGGTGCAGCAGCGGAGGATCTGCAACAGTCATCTACAGGGCATTGCCCCGACCGATGGTCTTTCAGAGATTTCTTTGTCCCACCTCTTACGTCAGGCTCCTTTTGTGGTTCTTGTAGCCCTTTGTGGCGTTTGGTGCTATTGCAAGGTTTGGGGGTGGCCATGTGTGTCATCCTTCTTCGTTCGTGGTTGGTCGAATGACGAGGATGGTGAACCTCAAGGCGGCGCTATGCGAGCACCAGAGAAGAAGACCTTCAAGGACTAGATTGTATTTTTTGCTTGCTTTGAATTGTGTTCACTGCATTGTTTTCCTTGTCTGTTGAATATTAGATATCCCATTCAAAAAAAATATTTAATTTGTACATTTTACATGCATGTATATGCTGCTGGAATTTGTTCAGCACCTGCTGATATGAAGTCTGTATTGTCGGGCTTCGAGCTTCTACACCAGGCCAAGCTCAGACTTGCCTAGCCCGATACTTTCGGGCTTTAGGCAGGGCTTGGGCTTAACTCTTGAATATCGAGAATTTTGAAGCCCAGCCCCGTTAATGAGCAGATATAATGCGCTAGTTATGTACCCATAAACGCGAATACGTGTAGATATATGTACGAGCATAGTACATGGGCATTGGTAATTACACAAGGTGGGCCTAACCGAGTAATCGAGTTGGGGCACCACACTACCTTCAAAATTCATGATGTTAGAAGGTTTTCTCGACGAAACACAACAATGAATAATGCATAACTAGATGTTGGGGTGCACCATTCGCGCGCTTCCACTCAGATCTATCCACTGTTTGACAATTTCATGGTGATATCCATTGGAGTACACGAAATGTCATTGTAATTATCTTGATTAGCAAGGCAGGGTCTCTGGTATGTGTGTTTGTTTTGAATGGGCTAGTTGGCTGCTTGACTATTGCTGCTTGGGAGGCGATTTTGCGCGGCGAAGCTGGGATCATATCCTTCCTGCAGAACTGAGAAGGTCTTAGGGTCTACGCGTGAGAGAGACGTAAAATACTACGATAGGAGAACTACTAACTTCCGCCATCTGCATTAGTTATGTTAGCGTAGGTAGGCGGTTCTCATGCCAAAGGGGAAGATCTCGCTCAGCCAAGTGCACAACCTGAGTAAGTACAAAGATTACCATTAAAGCAGCCCAAGCGAGACTGACTATATCCATGTGAATTATGTCTCCTAAAAAAAAAGGCAATAATATTGGATTTCAAATAATCATAGTGGAATCAATGGCGCAGAGTCAAAAGAGGATTCTGACTTAAGGCTATTGATGAACCAATTCAACGAATCCACTCGTAACAAATTCATTATAGGATTTTTTTTTAGAATGAATTGGGAAGCATTAAGTAGGAGGAGCGAGCCTCCCCCAGAGCTTTCGGCAGCCATACTTTCTTCACAAAACAAAACTTTAAGAGAAAGATGGATACTGGATTAAGTGGTATTTTCCCTGGAAAAACTTTGACTCTAGAGTAGTTCGAAAGCAGAAAGAGGGAAGAACTCAGATAGAAAGGCGGGTGAAGTTGGCTAATAGACTCAGTTAGGGCAACAGATGATAGCGACTCGTCGGGTTCGAACTGACATAGACTAAGACCTATATTCCATGAAGGAGTCGCAAAACTTCTGTTAGGTTCTTATCTTAAAAATCAAAATATTCGGAATAGCGGAATAAGAAATGCAAAAATGAAGAAAAGGGAACCTAATCTCACCTCCTTCTGTACCATAAAGAAAAGAACCAGAGATTTTTACCCACCCTTCTCTAAAAAGAAAAAGAAGTGTCTCTATTTAGAGATTTATCTACTTAGATGAATAAATCATACTCCATCTATATTATTAACGAATATGTAAACTAGCGTCCCACCCCAACGTTCTTGTACTTAAAAAGACTCTCCCCCGCTTGCTGCTCGCCTCAGCCAGACGTGGCTTATGTAGTGGTCGGCATTCCTACGTGCTCCGCAAAGTAGGAGTCGCAGGTACTATTTATGATGTTCCTGGGATTGTAGCCAGGGATCGTCAACAAACCTTAGCTATTCGTTGGATCCTTGGAGCAGCTTTCAAACGACGTATAAGCTACAGGATAAGCTTAGAGAAATGTTCATTTGCTGAGATACTGGATGCTTACCGAAAGAGGGGAATTTCACGTAAGAGAAGGGAGAAGCACCTTTCTTTCCATTTTTCTAAGAAAGGGGTGGACATCTTCAAGGCGGTTCCCGTGGGGCCTGGTCGCACAAAGGATGGTAATTGCACAATGGCCCAAGTCTACCCAATTAAGAAAGGGAGCCAGGAATTGTGGATCAAAAATAAGAAAAGAGAAGTGTTTAGCCGTACCAAGCAGGCACTTCTGCCGCCGACTCCCGCCAGGTTGGCTACCTGTCCATTCGGGGGTGAAAAGATAAGAAAAGCGAAGCGGGAAGGGTCACAAAGAGCTTATTTTGGGCTCTGTTCCCGAGGCATACTCTTCTAGATAGAGAGGTGTCAGGCTAGCTTTCAAACAATGTCTGCAGAAAACATCTATCTAAATTCTCACACGTCCCCATTTTCTTGGTCTTTTTTCTTGCACCAGGCTTGCTTTGCTTACCTAGGAAACAAGTCAAAAATAGGATATGCTTTCAAACTGGCCTGCGTAAGGCACTTTCAAAAGCTTGATCCCACTCCCGGCTAAATAACCTTCTTTCTTTACTCTCGTTCACGTTTACGGTACAGTCATTCTTTCTATATAGCAACTGCTTTACAACCTACTATGCCTAGAGCCTCATTTGAGTGTATGAAGCAGATTGGAAGGATGGGAGAGAACAATGAATGGTACTAGGCTTTCTACCAACGGTGAACCATAAATAGCTGAGATCGAGCCAGGTTAAACAGATCAAGGGAGATCAGAGCTATTCGGTCCGGAGCATTGATTCCCCATAACGAATAGGCTAACTCTATCTCTCAATTGCCTATCCTGTGCTCGAGAAGGTCCCCCAGTTCCTCGGCTGCACCTTGAAGTGCACTAAGAGCTCCTTCTTGAAGAACCGATTCTGTAACAACCCCAAAGGCGAATCTATCTAAAGAAACCTAAAACACCCATTATGATTTTAGATTGCCTGCTATTCCAATGTCTCCCACGAGGGTGCCTGAAACTCCAGTTTTTCTAGGCAGAGGTAGGTATAGCCTTTATTTAACACATTTGAGTTTGTAGGAAGATTCCCCGCTCTGAAATAGATATTTGACCTGACGGAGAAAAATAAGCGATGCCTTTTTATGTTATGGATCTAAGACCAGTCTTGGAAGACGTTCTCCTATTTTTCTGGAGATTCTCCAATATTTCTCGGGAAAAAAGGAGTTATCAGATTTTTTGTCCCGTTCAGGCTTACCTGATCTCAACGCATAGGTAGGCTGGGCGATAGGTCGTTCGCCCCGCAGATGTAGGAAGACTGGAGTCTTTAAGTGCCAACCAATTGGATCCGGTAACTCCGGAACCACTTCACTAGTCTCGGCAGGTTGTTCTTCCTCTAGGTCTCTCCATTCCCAAGGAATATTTCTTCGTGGGCTATAAGACATTAACAACTGGCTCTCGAGTATTCCTATCATCAAGTTTTTATATTTCCATCATAAAGTTCGCGGGTATAAGTCAAAAGGTTAGCTCGCTTATTTGGCTAAACCATCCAAACAAGAAAAAGAAATACAGCACCGACATTTCCAATGGTAGTCAAGTTCACTGGAATAGGTTCTTTGAGCTATGAGTGCAAATCACCCAATCATATCAGGATGGATCCAATGGGTGTGATTTTTGTCTGTATTGATCACTTACCCACGCTATAAGAAGAAGGGCGTCATGGAAGAGTTTGGGGTCCAAAGCCACACCTTCTTTCCCCCATAGGACCTCTGCCTGGTGATCCCTAGGTTGCAGCACGTCCGGTCGTTAACTCCTCGCTAGCTGCCGCCGTTTCTAGGACCGACCGACGCCTCACCTGCATGCATCAATGGTATCGGAGTGCGCCTCTTAACGAGGGTGATTTAAGTGCAACGAAATGTACCGGTGGTTCGCGAAGCATCTGGCTTACCGGTCATCTCCCATTCCCGTCGTCGAGAGACTAACTTCCCATTTTCCTTATCACATATAGCAAAAGCTAGCCTAGTAAAGGCCGAGAGCAAGTCAAGCTGCCAAGTAACCAATTCATCCCCTTCTTTCTAATTCAATTTCCTCTCTATTCATTTTCGAACTAAGCTTTACTTTCTTTGCGTGCCTTCACAAGGTTATCCCGCGCTATCCTTTTCATTGTTTGTATTTATCCTCACCTCACGTCGAACCCAGCGAGCGCAAAGAGCGAGCCTGGCATCCAAAGAAACGGAAAATACCAAAAACTTCAAAATGACAGCTAATAGCATTGATTCAATTGGCATTGACATAATAAGAATATTTCGTCTATTAAGGAGAGGGCCCGGAGATCTTGAATCGAGAAAGTGGAGCACCCCTTCCTGCATATCCATACAAGACCTGAGTAGGCGGGTCGAGGTCCTACGAGGTACCCACTACTCGGAGTACCCTCCCATATAGGATACGTACCACCTTGGGGTCAGATGAGCTTTTGGGGAGCAACAGTAATTACAAGCTTAGCTAGCGCCATACCAGTAGTAGGAGATACCATAGTGACTTGGCTTTGGGGTGGTTTCTCCGTGGACAATGCCACCTTAAATCGTTTTTTTAGTCTCCATCATTTACTCCCCCTTATTTTAGTAGGCGCCAGTCTTCTTCATCTGGCCGTTGGTAAGAGAGAGTCTGAACCGGTGTCTGAATAAGAGATGAACCAGAGTGGAGAATTTACAAACCTTCTTTATCAACCCCAAATCGTATAAAAATAAAGCAAGAAAACGGATGCGCTAACGCGCAACGGCTTAAAGAGCTGGAACCTGCGCCTGCAAAGCTCGATGACAGCCCGCCAGAGAATGAGATGGAGGAGTTCAGAATTCATGGGATTGGGGGGATTTTCTACCTGTCACTCCGCCTTTCTAAGAAGGCCTTTCGCTTAGTTGTCCTTTCTACTAGAACTTCCCTTTAGCAGTTCTGGAACATCTATAGTATGCTTGAATGTCGCCCAGCTCCCTAACCTAATGCGGCCGGACCGCAGGGAACCTTAGCATGGGGGGACGTCCTAATCCTTTTGCCGCCGCAAGGCCGGCTAATCGTACGCAGCAGGAGCAAGGGAACTCCCCTGGTTCAGGAAGGCACATGAGTCGGTTGACTATGACAACAGTCGCGACCGACTATTAAGATCCTCGCGACTATGGCAGGGCGGTACGCTCTGCTCTCTCGCGACCTCTACTCTAATCAAAAGACTAAAGGCCCCTACGGAAGATGAAAAAGGCGAGGACTGAAATGAGAAAGGAAGGAGTTCCGGATCAAATCACGTCTTATAATAAGAAGAAATCTTTCTCGGTATCAATCCCCTTGCCCCTCATTCTTTGAGAATCAGAAGGATCCTTTTCGAGTTTCCATTTCTTCATTTGGAATCTGGGCTCTTCTATCTTCGACTTATTTTTTTGGCTTTAGTTTCGCTGCGCCCTGAATAAGAAAAAAGCTGCATGAGAAGATTCATCCCATTTTGGCGAGAGGGAGGCAGCGAATCACCTGGGCTACGGATTTGTCGGTTAGTTGATTCTCGAAATAAGGTCATTCGGAAAAAAAAACTGCCGCTTTCTCTGCCGGTTAGCTCTGGCACTTTCTTCTTCTTTATTTGCCGTTGCATTGACACGTATCAATCGGCGTTTATCAAGGGTCGCTCACTCATAGAAACTTTCTTGGTTGTGACAGAACCACTTATCTTTCGCCATTGCTTGAAAAAGTTAGCCTGGATCTTAGGAGGAAGGATTGAAGAGCTCTAGAGAAGGTCTGGAAAGTCACTGACAGCTGGGTCCACAAAATCCTTGACTGAACCAGCAGTAAGTGACCATGCACGACAACTTAACCTATGAAACCCTCATCCACACAACACCAACAACATCACCGCCGCCACCAACCGAACTAACAGGGGAACGCACGCCTATTCCCCAACAATATCACTAACATCTACCAATATAGATCTAAAAAGACATCTATGCACGTGGATTATCTCGCGTAACTACTCACAGGCATGTGGGCCCAGGAAAGGAAGTTGAGCGATGAAAACATCCTTGCCGAAAGTAATTGTTGGTCTATGAGCGCTAGGTGTATCTATATTCTCCTAATTCCATGATTAAGGTCAGCTTGCTTATGTTGGTTAAGAAAAAAATGTGAGTGAGAAAAGGACTGGTATAAATAGAAATTGAACTCGCATAACCCCTATGGACTCATATGATTTCATGGTTGTAATTGAACACTTGAATAATCACTCACTAAATTTACATAAAATTAACAAGGCCATGCCCTTACTTGACTCCCAAGCAAGACCGGATATAGAGATAGAGCCAAGACCTGAGATAGTTTCATCAAATAGCCAGAATAGAATAAAAGTATTTTGACAAGCTAACATCAGTTTTGTCCTCGCGTGGTTGAAGGAGATGCTGCTGCTGGATGGAATGCTTCCGGGGCGCCATGATCCTTCTATCAGGAATAATCGAGGGCACTGACTGACTGCATCAATCATCGCTCAGTGAGCTATTAATTGCCGCCAATAGCGCTTCGCTTGCATGCAAGGCGGCTAATAAAAGCGCCAGGTAGACGCGCGGAGATGCATTTTGAGTACTGGACCTCTGCCTAGAAAAACTGGAGTTTCAGGCACCCTCGTGGGAGACATTGGATGTTGTCAACCGGCCTTAAAATGCTCATAAACAGCTCTTCCCCCTTTGACTTAGTTTTCGCTCACGTATTTTCATTCGACGTTCCGGGGCGCCCGATTCGATCGACGAATTTGGCGAGCTGATCCGCTTTGATCCAGGAGAAAGCCCAGTCAGCCACCTTTTCGGTTTTCGGGAAATCCAATGTTTCTTCAAAAAAGAATAAACTGAAGAACACCAAACTAGCGCTCAAAGCATGGGATAAGCAATGCGTATGGTTTTGAGAGGAAGGACCTATTGATTGAAGCACTTTTTTGGATTCGGCGCTTAATAACTCGTACTTGACGTTGGTTTCGGTTCGATCAACTATTCAAAAATCCAATACCCGGAACTGGTAAATCAAACAATGTAGGCACACGTTGGCACAGTTCTGTAAATAAGAGATGTCTCATCCGGTTGAGCTGTCGCAATCAGTCTTTCTCTTCCTTTCTTAGTAGCAGATCCAACATGACTGTATTAAACCTTAAGCAAATTGAAAATCTTAAAAACCCGTAGGTTCCCAATATTGGAAGGTGATTGCACTATACTCGCCACTCAGCCTCTTCACAATATCTTGTTCCCATCGAGATCCGTAAAATCGACTCCAGTATGGTATTGATTGCCAAACAGCGGTAGCGGGGAAAGGAACTGGGGTTGTGGACTGATGGCAGGATCTAAGAGCTGAACCGTTGCCACGTCGTTAAAAATGATGTGGTGCAGTATTGTACGGGAAATCCCAGCTGTTTTTTTATATAGATTTGGCAATATCCTAGTAGTGTTCCTTGGGGATAATTTACTAGGACATTCCAAAAGAACAATGGGAAACCGCCATTCCTCTTGTGAAATCTTGAACAGTTCAGTGTACGTGCATGCGAGTCTCTTAGGGAAGCAGTAGTAGTGGCAGAGGTCGTGCAGCCTTTCCTCGGGTTCGTAGAGTCGGGTTTCCCGTTTACCCACAACGGAGGAGCCGTTGTGGGTAAACGGGAAACCCGACTCTACGAACCCGAGGAAAGGCTGCACGACCTCTGCCACTACTACTGCTTCCCTAGCCAAGCCATACTTCTCATTCTTTGCTTGAATCCATAAAAAAAGAAATTCCATTAAAACGACAAACTTTCCACGCTAGATGACCGATCTTTATGACCTTGAGGAAAATTACCTATCTTGAATTAATACACCAAAATCGGTTATTTCAATCGATCCACGAAAGGAATTGATCACCACGATAATGTGACGCAAGGCAAAATCTGTAATCAACATCGGTTATGTGAAATAGGTCATTTGAGAAAAAAAGAGAGAATAGGACAATCTATATGTTTAACACAAGCGGTTAAGTCGATAGCTTTCTTAAGGAACAGCTAAAGAAAATGCTCTCACGAATCCTATTTTCTGATTATGTATGCCGCGCTAAGGCGAGACACAGATCAGGAGGCTAGCCGCCGCATACCCCATGTGACAGCGGGGGGCGGCTGGAACACGAGGATATTCCCGTCTGCCTTTAGCCCGGAGACGCAAGAGATAAGCATCGCTGGCCAGAGTGATCTCGTAGATTATTAAACGAAACCGACGAGCTAGGAACATGCGTGCCCGAAGTCCACAAGAAAGAAAACGAGTTCGTCCAAGGTTAACGCAAGCGTGAGCTATTTTCCCTTGTTATTTCTAAAATGTGTATCACCATACTGAATCTAGCGCAAAGCTAGGAATGATTATCGGAAGTTGGCTACTTACTTAGGTAAATCAGTTCCTTCTCTAAGACCTAACTGCGCTGTCGAGGGTGATCTTGAAAGAGCACATCTACTCCCATCTGCGCCTGGACTCAACACTTTTCTTGCTCCAAGACCACCCTCTAGCCCTCATGTCAAATAGATGACAGAATTGTAAACAATCATAGAAGGATGACTAAGAGCTATTTATCGACCAGTTGGAAATCAATCCTCTTTAAACGAGAAAGCCTGTCTTCCCCGAGAAAACATGCTTCCTCGTGAAACGGGATTTCCAGCGGAAAGGTAGCCTTGCTCGCTTCTTTACCCTTGTACGCACAAATCTAGCTCATAGCAGCACTTTCGAGTTCGGTTACTTAAGTACAGAGAACCTTACTAGACAGGAGTGGATGGAGGACTTTCACGCTGTCAATTCAATAAATAGAGTCTAGTTGTCTGCTTATGCTCCATTCTATTTGAATGTTCTCATATCCTACTAGCCGTCGTTGAAGGAATTAACGAGAAAAGGAAAAGAAGGCCGGAACATTGTCATATCTATAGCCGAGAAGAGAAGAATGAAACTCCTCTTTGAGTTAGGTGCCTCTACTCCGCCTACTTCTTGTGCCGACTTCGCCAGCCTCGCGGGGTACCGATTTCCTCCTGCTTTGTGTGCGTGCCATTGACTCCTTTAATGGGTCGAAACCTACTTAGTTCTCATTTTTATTTCGTCTATACAAGAAAAGAAGGATTTGTGTTTAGCAAGACAGAGAATTGAATAAGTAAAAATAAACTAGTGTGTACCCTTTACCGAAAAGCAAATATGACAGATAGGGTACGACATATTGCTTATTCCTGATTGATCTAGTTGACGACAGTTGCCTTGTTGGAGCTAGGTAATCCCTTTACTTAATCTGATATGGGAGCCAGGGGAAGCCGGGTCATTTGACGGAAATGGAAGGTCCGAGCGGCTCATTCATTCTTGAAAAAAGAGGGGGGGAGCGAGCCAATGTATCAATGAATAGATACAGTCAACGGTAGACAGACAGCGCTGCCTACACGCGAATTAGCTTCCGAGGTCGAGCAGTCTCAATTTCACTACAGGATTTGCGAATGAATGCTGGGCTGGGCCACCTCAAATGGCGTGAGCCGCATGCGGGGAGACCCGCACGTACGGTTTTCAGGGGGATCCGGCCGGCCGGCGCCCACCCGACTAGAGGGACTGCAGGTGGAATAAGAGCTGCTCGAGAAGAAGCTGTAGCTGTGGTTGAGCTAGTGCTTCATACCTTACTGGACAAGGAAGGAAAGGCAAGGAGGATCAGTACGGGAGAGAAAGTGATTTAAGAATGTGAATTTGATTTGATAAGTAATCAAGGCAAGCTACCGTTTAACGAATGCAATGCAAGCAAGGTAGCTTGCTTACTCTCCATCTAGCGTGCGTTGGCGGCAAGGAAGGAGGCATTGGAAAGACTAGACCATACACATTAATTAGTACAAGAAAGAGGCATTCGGGAAGCGACTAGTCGCTTCTGGCGAAGCTTAACAAAGGCCGACTAAAGCCGTGACTAGACCTATTCCATGTCTATATCTCTCTGTTTTGTCCTTTTTACTTTTTCCTATCCTCTCTTGCATGGCATTTCATCTCGCATGTAGAAAAACAGCGCTCATTGTGTATAGCTATTGACTTCACTGTTCTTGCTTGTTCCCCCCAGGGCTATCTTCTTTCCTTTTGGATCTGCCTCTTTGACCTGTGATCCATGAGTCCCATTGTAGATAGCATCTTCAATACGAGTGGCTACTTTTTCCTTTTATATACTTTGATTCTTTTTTCACTCTTGCTCTGTGCCGTGGCTGATTGCTTTTTAAGGACTATTTGTAACTTTTTCCACGTTACGTGAAAAGGGTTGTCAACCGTCACAACTTTAGAAAGTTCAGGATTATTCAGTTGATCCTTAAACCATAGAGAGCTTCCAGGCAAGGAAAGGAAGGGAAGCTAGGTCCCTAAGGGCAATCACTCAGAGAACAAATCAAACTATTCAATTAAAAGAACTAACAGCAGCAGTTCCAAGGAACGAAGTAGCTTGGTTGAGGCACTCTCACTCAGATAGGCTTCTCCCCTAGCTTGAGGAAGAAAGAAAAGCTGCTCCTCAAGCAGTGCAGTGCCAGATGATGATAAAATAGCGGCGGATCCATCTTATGGAATTTTACTCCTAACCGGAGGTGACTTCGCTACACTTCTTTATAGAAGGAAATCACCGCTGACTTTCTCGTGACCCGGATTTTCTTTTCTGCTCCCGGCTTAGAATAAATGCTTTGCATGTGTTAAGCATATAGCTAGCGTTCCTTCTGAGCCAGGATCAAACTCAGATTTTGACTATGATTGGGCCGAACAGTGGTAGAACCTGGTGAACCGGGCCTACTACTAAACAATGGAAGAAGATCCCTCTTCTTTGATGAGGTTGTCTCCTACAACCACGATTTCATTGCGGCGGAAAGCGCCAAAACCACCGATTACGAAGCTCGACGAAGGTTTCGGTGGGAGGGCATAGACCTAGCCAAAGAAAGGCTCGAAAGGGCGGAGCATGAACACGCTATACGAGTAGGCTCAACATAGGGAATACCCTAACCCTGGGAACCGGGGCATATAAATCCGCTTATGGCATTCACCCAAGCATACAGAGACAGATGGAATGAAAGAAAGAAAAAGTAGCTCCGCAGCTCGCCCAGAAGAAGAAAGACCCGCCGCTAACGATTTGGAAATCCCTGGTGGGCTGGGCCTGAAAGACAAGTGTGTGTGGATTTCCACATCCTCGTCTTTACTTTAAGACACAACTCTTCTCTTTCTCGGTCAAATATTCGCCAGGGATGAGCGGCTTATTTAGCCTATGCGAAGCGCGAAGCATAAGAGAAGAGTGTAGCGAAGCGAGTGTAATACTTGTAGCGAATATAAGTAGTGTCAAAGCCTACACTGGCTTAGCTCTGCAGATGTTTTCAGGACGAAGACGGTGTTCTTTCGGTAGCCTTCTTTCATTTCCGAATTTGCTTGCGAGCAGTCCTTGCATTAGTATGAGTTCGTTGACCGCGTAAGGGCGATCCATCTTGATGACGAATTCCACGATAACGAGAAATAGAAATTAATCGTTCGATGTCTGCTCGTTCTCCCCTCTTCAATTCCCAATGAACAACATGATCTTGAGCTACCGAAGGGAAGCGGCTTCTCGTTCTTCATTTTTCTTCCATCAAATCACTTATTTCTGATTCATTCTAGCATTACATACGACGATCTTCATGCGTGAAGGGACGGGAGGAAAGAAAGGGCGGTAGATGATAATGCGAAAGGGCGCCGCGTCTGGGCGGGCGGGCTGAATGGATGAGCGAAAGATGCCATGGAGTGGGGAATATCCCTAGCACGGGACAGAGAATAGGACCACTTAGATCGAAATAGCATTCACAGAAATGTTCTAACATAGAGTAGAATCGAACATTGAAAAGATTAGTTGACAACAGTCAATCAAAAGATGGGGCGCCAAATTACTAAATCCATATGTATCCGTTTATTTCAATGGAAGAGTGTCTCTATACAGATACCGATTCTGTTGTGCTTACAAAACCTCTTCCTGAGGAAGTTCTTTCACGGAATGCAGAAGGGAGCAGCAGGAAATTTTGCAGGGAAGTGGGGCATAAAGTGTTTATCTGTGCCAAGAAAAGGCCATTGAAGCCGATAAGGGCCCTGAGAGAAAAAATGGAAAAAGAGTGTCCTTTTATTCTCCCCAAAAAGGCGATCAAGTTTGAGAAGGAGATTCTTAAGCTTCTTTTCCAAGGCGCGGCTGAGAGTTATGCCGAACGGAGTGAAAGTCCTGAGTGATTCATTTAAGGTCTAAATTGATTAGAAAGAAGGGTACAGAAGCCAAGGACAGATGGCTAGTCTGAAGACATTGACCATCTGGAGCGAAGGACAGTTGGCGAAGTTAGTGAGAGAAAGCTTGAAAGATAGGATTTTCTCGTGTGGATTAGTTGAAAAACGTAGAAGGAATCATTGGAATTTCCCATCTTTTTAAGCTCTGCTCCCGAAAAGAGAAAGGAGACTGATCTTGACGTCGGCGTTGGTTTTTCCAACGAAAAACAAGAACATTCTTTCACGAACTTCCATGACAAAATGCTAGTTGCCTTGTAACGCATACACTGGAGCGTTTGTCCCATCGACGAGGGCCAATGAGATTACTATACGCGTTTTCTGATGAAGATTCTGATTAATGCGACGATGGTTATTCTGAATTCACGTTGCTTTGCCATGATAATGTTCCGTTTTTCATGAAACAACTGTTTGGCAGTTGGTTGTTATGTGTTCAGATTATGCTATTTTATTAGTAGCTTTCGGTCTCGATTCGCCCTTACCTCGGAGGGATCAACTACTACTTCGCTTAGGCAAAAGATTGAAAAAGTCTGTATCTGTCATATTTTTCCCATTGATGATGGTCAATACTTAGCCGTTTACAAAACGAATATTCTACTCGGCAATTCATCCGGTGACTTCACGGTCGCCAAAGAAGCCCCAAGAAGCATCAAACATTTCCGATGAGATCCATGGAGTCCCTGCCGAATGGAATGGACATCCTTGGGGACAGCTGTGTAAGACTGAATTTACCATAAAATTGGACGGAAAAACTACTACAAAGATCATCACACGGCTCTCAAACCCAACCTGTGGTGGATCCCGGGGGACAAAGCAAAGTCAAAGCGCTTGATCCTTTGCCCCATACTTTGAGAAGGAACATAACCAATACGGGGAACAAGGGAATACCGGACCATATCTGCTTTTGCGCCATGACAATCTCACTCGAATTACAGGGACCTACACATATTAGTACAGTATACCGGGGTCCCCGGCCAGAACCACACGTGCAAGACTCTTGATCCTTACAGCACATCTTTACTCTGACTAAAAAGTGCCGGAAGGAGAAAGTCAAAGAAGGACTCGAAACTAGCAGATAATGAATATAAAGATGAAAGATTGAATGCTTTATCAGAGATAGATTTTGACTTGGGCTTGAACAAAGCCATTCTTCGCCTTTCTTCACCATGATGGTGAGCGGGGAGGCGTACATTGCCGAGCCGAATATGACGCAGAGGATGCCGACGATCATGGAGCGCTTGTTGTGGGTGTGAGCGCCCAGGAGCACGCCGACCACCACGGCCACCATGAACACCGCCTCAATGCCGAGCACGCCGAGCATCCTAACCTGTCGGCGAGATGGGCGGACCCAGGACGGTTCAAGAGGAACTTTCTTGTGGGATGGAATGATGTTAAAAAACAAATGACCTCCTAAGACAAAAACAAAGATGATGTCAGTCTAGAAAAAAAAATCTTTCCTCAGTCCCCTTAGATGGGCTAAACCTTGAGTAAGATGGTATTTAAGTAACATCATTTACCAAGGTGGATTGGTGTTCACTAAAGTGCGTGCTTCTTATTGCCTTTTGAGCAGTAGTTGTATACATTCCTCACTCAGTCTAATTAATTATAGCTGAACACATAGTTTAAGTAGAAACTGTTAAAGCTCCCTGGTCTCGAAACGGCCGGCTTTGGTTCAGCTCTCGGGGCCACCTCACACACTAATAAAATCGTCAGCTTCCATGATCTCTTGCTAGGGGAAGGTATGTATCGGGACAAGATGGTTGGTGAGGTGGGCACAAACACTTTTCATTCCAATCCCTATCGTTGTGGTTGGACCAGATGTTTTCAGTTGTTGGAATTCGATCTGCTTCCTCGATTGGTCCCCTTAGGCTTTCCCCCTAAGGTGGTTGGGGTGCAGCAAGATTCGGTCCAACTTCTGTCCCTGATGTATTAGTAGATCCTAAAATAGTATTGCCCAGGATTCATTTTATGAATGGAGTCTTCCTGGAACCGGGATTGATACCGGGTCAAAGCTTCCGAGCTAACTGGACCAATACCCTAACCCTACCCTTTTTCAGAGAATCATTCCTCCCCCACTCTCTGCCCTTCTAAAAAAGAAAATGCATTCCTTCGCACTGTGCTTTACTTTAGCTCTTATATACTCTTCAGTCTTCGGTAGGAGGAGAAGTGGATTCCCTTCCAAAGAACAAGGAATCCTTGATGCATTCAAACCACATAAAGTATTGAACTCGCCAAGAAGAAAAGATACTAACACACCTACTGTTCCCCTTATTTCTGTACTTAAGTAACCGAACTCGAAAGTGCTGCTATGAGCTAGATTTGTGCGTACAAGGGTAAAGAAGCGAGCAAGGCTACCTTTCCGCTGGAAATCCTGTTTCAACGAATCTTGATGTTGGCCGGGAGTCCCCTCTTCGGAGAGGGAAAGGTATGGAGATTGGAATCAACAATAGCATCAGCCCTTTCTTAAGCATATACGCGGCTAGCATCCCATTCACTCAGCGATCTTTTATCGCTTCGTTCTTCCCGTTGTCGCTCAGGAGAGGGAAAAGGTGGCTGACTGGGCTTTCTCCTGGATCAAAGCGGATCAGCTCGCCATACCTTCTCTTTCTATTGAAAAGAGAAAGGATTTCCAGTCACAGACTGCAAAATTTAGGACAAATTGGAACCATTAACTATATTATTTGTTATTATTTGTTATTTTGAGATTTAGCCCTCATGTCAAATAGATGACAGAATTGTAAACAATCATAGAAGGATGACTAAGAGCTATTTATCGACCAGTTGGAAATCAATCCTCTTTAAACGAGAAAGCCTGTCTTCCCCGAGAAAACATGCTTCCTCGCCAAAAGATAAAAAACAAATCACTATATGACAATTCCCTCTCTTTCCTGGAATGATTCATAAAGTTAGGATCTACTATTAGACCTAACTTTTTTTCACATATTTTATGATCGCTTCTTCTTGGGCTTTCTTTTTGTCATCTTTCGTCCGGATAAGAATTTTCAAAACTGCAGACTCACTCGACTTTGCTCGGTTTAAAGCAACAAGGCCGATCTACAGCGGTGAAAGTACGTCCGGTCGAGTCAGCTTCGCTCCTTTATTCAAATCAATAAAGCTATTTTAGAATTGAACCTGGAATCCTCCGATGAGGAGGATCGTAGGGAACTCCTGAGGATGCTAAAGAGCAAGAATCAGGAGCATTTCCCCACTGGTGGGGAAGCTGCTAATTCGATTGTATTAGAATACGCGAAAAACTTCGATTCGAAAAGAAGTATGGCTATTCTATTTTACAAAAAAGTAAACGTGCAGTCTGTCTCATTCGAAGCTTTAGACAGAAGAAGTTATCGAAACTTGGTTTAGTATTAAGGTTCTTCTCTTCCAGCCCCGGGCCCCTCTCTGATAAAAGGTTTGAATTCAAAACGAAAATAAAATGACAAATCTGGTTCGATGGCTCTTCTCCACTAACCACAAGGATATCGGTACTCTATATTTCATCTTCGGTGCCATTGCAGGAGTGATGGGCACATGCTTCTCCGTACTGATTCGTATGGAATTAGCCCGACCCGGCGATCAAATTCTTGGTGGGAATCCAACCCCGAGCAATCTTAGTTATTGGTGGGGGTTCGGTTCGTTAGCAGGTATTTGTTTAGTCATTCAGATAGTGACTGGCGTTTTTTTAGCTATGTAGGTGAGTCAATTGCGTGTGGCCTTCAAGTATTTCGTATTGTAACAATATTCGATCGGCATCCAAACAAAGGTGCATGTACGGTTCCTAAGGGATACAATTTTGTCCTAATCATCGAGAAAGATTAAATAAGTTGATAGCGCGATCTCGTACTAACTCTGGAGCTTCATCCGAGATCCTTCCCAAATGAACATCCTAGCCCAGTAACACCTCATCATCTTCTTCCTCTACTCGCCGAACAAGAAGCGCGTACGTCCCTAATTCCCCTGATCCAGTGATCCTACTGGAAATTTCCCCCGAATGAACTTTTCCAAAAAAATTCGGTGTTAGTTTCAATTTAGATCTGTATAACTCATGCCCTTCGTGCGTGTGTGTAAATCAATTCCACTCTTTACCCTACCCCTGTCTTAATGAAAGAATCGAATTTTCTACTTTGACCTTGCGAGCACCCACTCCAAACAGGGAGGGCGAACTCTTATCTCCCCGATCTCCAGGACCGCAAAATAGATGGCATTTTCTGTCTTCTTAGCCGACGTAAGACCTTCATCCGGCAGCAAAAAGCTTTCCCTTGGAGCAGCTCAAACGTCTTCTCCAGAATGGCTGGTAATACCACTTAAGGGCGGATAGACCGTCCACCCAGTGCCGCTGCCCACTTCTACTAAGGCTGAGCTTAATAGGAGCAAGAGACTTGGTGGCAACAACCAGAATGATATATTATTTAATCGTGGAAATGCCATGTCAGGTGCACCTATCAGAATCGGAACAAACCAATTACCAAATCCACCTATCATCGCCGGCATAATCGCTTACTCCTATTTTCCTTATTTCTTTTTCGACATAATTAATTCTAACTTTCTTGAAAGAATGGGGTTCTCTCTGGGGGGGCGCACCCTCTCTTCCTTTTTGAGAAAGATGGGCTGCCCTGGGAGTCTCGCCTTGGTGATTCTTTCTCTCTTGGGGGTCTTTGACTTTCTCATCCTGCGAACATCCGGCTTTCCGAATGGGGCAGGAATTCCATTTCCTACTAGGTTACGAATTCCATCAAAAGATGGGCCAATAGGGGAAGATTCCTTTGGCACTGGTGTGTTAAGCTAACATTTGCTCGTGCGCTCTTGAGGTTTCTACTCCTGGCTAGAAAACATGAGGAGCACCTTAGGCAGTAATGGAGAGTGTCCCGGAAAATCAATATATCGAGGTTAACCGAACCAAGAATTTCGAGCTTCCTTCCAACCAATGCCTCAAGGCAATGTAGAATATCCTCCTAATGTGTTTGGCAGCGGATTTACTCTTTTTTACTCTTAAATTTAATAAAGAAGAAATTCTAGTACTAGTAATTTTCTGATAGAAATTATCTTGTAGCGATCCTATGAATCAGTTCAATTGAAACCTTAGATTCATACTAGAGCCACGATGATTTAGTCTCAAGCTAAACAAAAGGCAAGGATTCGCAAGAATAAGAACCGCTTGATGATCACTTATTGAATGGGTGTAATGACTCAACAAAATCGAAAGAAGTAGTTTTTTTGTAAAAAAAAATCGGATGGAATAAATTTTATTTTTTTTAAATACTTGAATTTTTTTTCAGTCCGATTGCGAGGTCTGAATAGTGAGTATAAATCATAGTTCAATTTTTCTTCTTGATCTATTCTATCTATTTCGTGTTCCAGATACTAGAATAAATAATATCCGACGAATTAGAATCATCTTGATAGAGATAACAGGCCCTTTCTATGTATTATCAATAGGATCAATTATAACAAGTCACACACTCATATTCCAGAAATACCGAAACAAATAAATTCCACGGTCGAACTACCAGAATGTCTAGAAATGTAAAGCTTAAGTAAAGTAGAAAGGCTTTTTTGGATGAAAAGACTATGACTTCGTAGTTTTAGTTATTATAAACCTAACTCATTAAAATTCCGTCCAGTAAAGAAATTTATAAAATGATAGATAGGAATATCGCGAATAAAGCCATTGCGACCCCCATAAAAGGAATAGTCCCCCAACCCGGAGCTACTTTACCATATTCCGAATTTTAGGGTTTCAATAAATCACCTACAGCAGTTCGTCTTGGCCCAGATCTAGAACTATCCTCAATGGTTTGTGTTGCCATAAATTATATTTCATCATTGGTGTTGACTTTGTATACTATTCCGTTGTAGTTGTAAATAAACGATCTTTTCGTAGATCCATTGTAATCTTTTAATTCTATAAAAATGGAAACAGCAACTTTAGTCGCCATCTCCATATCTGGTTTACTTGTAAGCTTTACTGGGTATGCCTTATATACCGCGTTTGGGCAACCCTCTCAACAATTAAGAGATCTATTCGAAGAACACGGGGACCTAAAAAGACGAAGCCCCTCTCCTCTCTCTGTAACTAGAGAGGTAGGCAAACCTGAGTTTAGAGCCACCTCGAGAGCCAATGTGTCCATACTTCCGGCTGAATTGTTGCTTTCTAGTGGCCGACCATCCTTTCCAGACCTTCTCTAGAGCTCTTCAATCCTTCCTCCTAAGATCCAGGCTAACTTTTTCAAGCAATGGAATGACTGGTAGGCGATCTCAGGCTCGCTCGTCGTTGGGTAGTTACCGATAGTTCTATCACCATTCCAGGCTCTTCGCATATAGAGAACTCGAAGGTGGTCGATGTAATCTACGTTGCCGCGATATTGTTCTATGGAAGCGGGTGGGCTGCTTTTTAGAAGTTCGGCCCGGTTTTTCATTTTTTTTACAAAAAAAGGGGGGGAGGGATTGACCTTTCTAACGCATATTCTGTCGTACCGGCATGGCCCCACTGATTTGTTTTCGATCGGAGCCTTATGGGGAAGGGCCCAGCCCAATAGGGACAGCACACCCCCCACTTTAAGCGCATCTCTGTATCGACTGAATAACTCTATCTAAGGGTGACGTCGGTGGAACCGGTGAACCACGCGATCTGCTCAATCAACTCGGAACAAAAGATAGAAAGAACTTGTTCCAATGGTGGAGTCAAAACTTGATTGACCCGAGTCAGAGCAATCCCTCGGCTAAAGGAATCTGGAAATTTCCCCCGAATGAACTTTTCCAAAAAAATTCGGTGTTAGTTTCAATTTAGATCTGTATAACTCATGCCCTTCGTGCGTGTGTGCAGTTGAGGATGCTCGGCGTGCTCGGCATTGAGGCGGTGTTCATGGTGGCCGTGGTGGTCGGCGTGCTCCTGGGTCAGATCAGTGAATAAACCGAAAAAAGAGACCTTTCTCGCTCGGCGCCGCACTATGCTCCGCTTCAACAAATGAGAGTTTTCGGTGGAACCGGTGAACCACGCGAGCTGGTTAGACGCGCAACGGATTGAGCTGCCGCGAAAGCCAACAACCAACATCAGCTTCTAGGGATAGTAGGAGCAACTGGAGGTCTCTCTGAGAGGTGTTTAATCGAATGCTTAGTGGGCCCCGGGGATGAAGGGAGCCTCTAGTTTTTTCTAAAAGTACCAAGACACAGAACAAACAGCTCCAGCGCATGAACTCTGAAGACTCTTAGTCTAGGAAACCTGTGAGATATATATCTTTGTATCACAAGAGATGTAATTAACTTTCATTTTTAAAAATAATAAAGATCAGTCATCTTCTTCCTTTTCTCAGAGGGTGCGGGACGCTTGCGGAGTCCGTGCCTTCCGTACCACCACAGGTCGTTCTTGGGCAGATCCCGCTCCTAAACATAAGGGAGGGATAGGGGGAAAGGGGCCGGGCCTATCATATAAATAGGGTTGTAGAAAGACCACGTATTTTCATTCGACGTTCCGGGGCGCCCGATGCAGCGTTCGGGAAGGATGAATCGCTCCCGAAAAGGAGTCTATTGATTCTCTCCCAATTGGTTGGATCCAATCGTCAGGGTCTGACGGGGATGTATAAAGGTTCGTGAGATTATAGGCAGTAAAGCGAGTATCAATCTTGACCTTTCCGGTATCTGTACCTGGCTCAATGGAAGCTGTAAAAAAGTAGTCTCTTGTTCTTTATTAATTGAAAGCAATAGAGGGTTAGCCAGTTTACTTTCTTGGGACTCCAAACGAGCCAGTTGCTGTGAACTGGAATTCTCATAAAAGAAGAGATCAGCAGAACTTTCATGACTTCCCTTTAAGTATGACATCAGAGCAGACTGAAACTTGAAAGTACCCCTTTTTCTTATAACAATATTCCTTAAAAGGAACCGTCCATAAAACACTACCAAAGAGACATGGAGCGCAGTAAACCAAGCATTTTACAATGAGAAAGAAGGCTGGATATTTTTTGATCTCTCTTGTTCATAGATCTTGAAAGCGGATCAATAGAAATTTCTCAAAGGATCTATCTATAGAAAGATCTAGATCTCTATCATCATCTATCTCTATATCTAAATATGGAATTGATTAATACGCTTTCCATTTTAGGCGAGAAAGAGAAAACCATGTCTATTCTTATCTTATTAAGCTCTGCTCCACATCGCGTAAGCCGTCCTCTTGGTCCCTACTAGATATTTTCTTTCATTGTCTTTAGGCGCGGCGTATTTCTCTTTGCTAAGACAAAAATAAAGGAACATTATACAGCGTCCGGATCTGATCTATCTACTCGGCAATTCATCCGGTGACTTCACGGTCGCCAAAGAAGCCCCAAGAAGCATCAAACATTTCCGATGAGATCCATGGAGCTATTCTGAGATAGCAAGCACTAGCTCCCAGTGCGACTTCATAAAAAGCAATCAAAGATAAGATCGAAGAAAATGAAACGCACGTGGTGGTCATTATAGCGGTTCCTTCAGATCCTAGAAAACGTCCGAAAAAACCGGCTACGGAACTCGTCAAAGCAAACCTACTGAATGTTGAATCTCGATCGATGTCAGAAACCAACCGTAGAAAGAGAGGTCGAAGCACCTGATCACTCGTTCAGCTCGTTTTTCGCTCGTGCCTGTATGAATTGCATAAGTCATTGTGTTTTGGCGGTGGAGAAGTACAGAAGTAAACAGTTGGAGCTTCTTCCAAAGAGGTTGGGATTCTAGTTTCAATTGGATGTGTCCCGGTAAGATCTTGAAATGCCATAAAGCGCGAACCAACATCCGTGATACGAAAACCAAAATAGGAATTTTGAAGAGAAACATATCGTGATGTAAGTGGAAAAGATTGCCATTTATAACGGATTTACCAATGCACTTGATTAATACGCTTTCCATTTTAGGCGAGAAAGAGAAAACCATGTCTATCATGCAATACTTTTTTAATACAAAGAACAAAATGCATTTCGACCCCGTCGTAGTTCTCAATCATTTCGTGGCACCGGGTGTGGCTGAACCATCTACGATGGGGGGAGCGAAGGGAGGAAGCTTAGATAAGAGAATACGCTCTCGCATCGCTTTTTTTACCCTGCACGCAACCCACAATACACATTAATTCCTCCCCGCAAAAAATATATATTCATTAATTCCAAGCACAGGATGCAACAGCCTGCTTTTCTATGTTATATAGACTTGCATGTAACTATTCAGAGTCAGGATATTCTATATAGTGTGAATATTCCCTCAAAAAGCTTGATTCTAGTGCAAAATGATCAATATGTAAATCCGAACAAGTAATTGCGGAGATTCGTGCCGGAACGTCCACTTTACATTTTTAAGAAAGGGTACAAAAGCATATTTCTTCCGAATCTGACGGGGAAATGCACTGGAGTACTGATGTTTACCATGCGCCCGAATATCAATATGGTAATCTTCGTCGATTACCAAAAACAAGCCATTTATGGATATTGTCAGTAAGTAGTACAAAAGTACTATATTCTTTCCACTTACTTTCATTGGCTAGCTGCCTTTTGTAGCGCGCGTACTCTGATCCTCTTCTACGAATCTACAACTCTCTTTACTGAGCGAGACTTCATCTATATCCCTAAAAGTGGATTTTGATTCCCATTTTTTCTTTGAATGATGGCTTCAACTAGGCTCCACCTTAGAGAGGGTTTTCGGTTTTAATCAAGATAGGGTCAGGGGCGCACCGAAAACGAGTAAAGATGGGTACATAAAATGAAGACATCGTGGATTACCCAAATTGGGACGACGATAGGACATTTCACTTTCTTTCGCAATATTTCTGATCATGACTCAACCACTAGGAAAGGGGATTGCTTACTCTCAGCCACGTTTTCGCTTATGCTTTTATTCGGTGGGTCTCGCCCTACCAACCATTGTTAGCCACCCATGTTTCCCGAAGCGACACTTTGTTTCACTCCTTTCATTTATACTCTAAGCGCGATTGCTATAATATATACTTCCTTGACCACTTTAAGACAGATCGATCTTAAGAAGATCATTGCCTACTCCTCAGTAGCCCATATGAATTTGGTGACTATTGGTATGTTTAGTCGGGCGGCGGCCGCACTATGCTTGTCTTTTCCGCCTTGACTCTCGAATCTTTTGCTTCTCGGGTGGTGGCGAACAATGCTGCTTGCGTAGCGGGAGATGCCCGCCCGTCGGGCCCGGCCTGCTTCCTGCCCGAAAGAAGGCTAGCCGGAAAGATGGGTTTAAAGTCAGTTGTCATGAAAGTGAAAGGATCTACTTATTTCAAGAAAAAGAAGAAAGTGATCTTGAGCTGGAGAGAAGGTTTTCGAGGTGAAGAGTAAGAGATCAATCTCCTATTATGTACATCCACGATGTGACCCAACTTCCACATAATGGATGCCGACTCCCCAAAAAACATCCCCAAGTAAGGCACTAGTCTCATATTCTATGAATGCCCACAATCGCTTGTGAAAGAATCAGCTCTTCTTTGCATGTTCGCAACTGTCTTACTTAGTACTGTTTCAGATTTCCTGATTTTATTAGTGCGAAAGAAATCGTTGTTACACAAGTATTCAACGCGAGTTCAGTCATTCTCTTATATACTGAAACGAACTGACTTAAAGCACGAACATGAAGGAAAGGCTGAATTCGAAACATCAGGGAAGGAGCCTAATCGACCCCCTTCTTTCTTTTTTATTCAAAGACACAAAAGCACAGTACAAAGAGATTGGACTCTCGGATGAGACTAAGCAGCTACCGTTCCGACGGTTGAAACTTCCAGGAAAAAACTTCGAATTGGGAGGGCGATCCTCCCGGTGAACTGACCGTAATGGAATTCCTGCCCCATTCGGAAAGCCGGATGTTCGCAGGATGAGAAAGTCAAAGACCCCCAAGAGAGAAAGAATCACCAAGGCGAGACTCCCAGGGCAGCCCATCTTTCTCAAAAAGGAAGAGAGGGTGCGCCCCCCCAGAGAGAACCCCATTCTTTCAAGAAAGTTAGAATTAATTCAATCCTTTCGATAGTATGTACTAAATTACTTTGTACGAATGCACATCTCGGCCGTCGGGTAGCTGATCACCATTTCAAAGCCCCGTCCCGAATGGACGAACAGGAAGAAGCAAGCTGAAGAAAGGCGCGAGAGAGAGTTGATACTCCCCTCTTCCACAATTAGGTGAAGACCAGGAGGGCCGTCCACCTCACGTCAACCTTCCACTTCCCTCCCCTCGATAGGTCCCAGGTGGGCGGACGAGTGCGACCCGGAACAGCCTCTTGAGCCTTGGCCTCCAAACGCTCTGCTAACAGAGCAGAAAATCCGGAAGATTATTTAAAACGAATGACGCGCGTCAGGCGACGATCCCAACCAAGGCTATCGTAAGCCTGACCCGCTACCACAGCTACGTCTGCTTACGCTCCAGTTGTCGGGGGGTTAGCTGACTTGCTGCTTTCTTTCTCTCCTTACCGCTCACGCTAGCCTATGTGCGTTTTGATGCTTGTTTAGGATTGGAGTAAGCAGCAATAATGATTTCTTTTAACCGGGCATGGCCTTACTTTCGCGTAACACAATCCAGCTTGTCACGCAGAAACTAAACAGCAAGGTTCATCTTCGACCTGCAACTGCAGCAAGAAAGAGGTGGAAAGCACTTCTTTTTTAGGTTATGAAGCCCGATGTGCTAGCGCTTGTGACCCAAGCCTGATGTGACTGACCAGGAACTCATTCCAAAAGATACTTTGAGCTTTTAGCATCACACCGCCTAGAATCAGAATATCCTGTCTCAGATACTTTTGATAACTTTCCTTATTCGCAGACATATTCTCAATTGACACCTTATTGTGGTCGATACCCCCCTTACCACCCAGTTCAGGGCATAAACTTTCAGCTAGTTTTTTCAGCGGGCCTTGTATTAGCAGGTTTGAGTCCCGGAATCTAAATAGCAATCGTTTCTTGGGCTAATTCGTTTACTAGGTTCATAGTATTGACTGCGAAAAGATCGCAATATCGGGTAGACCGATCTTTTCGCAGTCAATACTGGGGGCAATACGCAATTTCCCATCTTTCTGTGAAATGGCCAACTTTGAACACTAGCCTCTATGAGAACAGTTACACTACCTCGTCCATGGTCCCCAGAGTGCTCCAAGTCGAGAAAGAGTGGATCGCTCCGTTCGCTTGCAAGCAAGATGATGAAGCGAAGCTTCGTAGACAAGGCTCGTTCCGTGCTTGACTTACGAGCTCGTGTAGTAAGGCCTCGCCCTACTTCAATAAGGGCTTATGCACTCCACTCGTAACGAGCGTTAGAGCTTTTTGAGCGAGCGAGTGTCGCTAACCGCTAGGCAATAGAGTCAGCTTACGGGGTGGGGCGCAAGCAAGCGTAGCGAATCACATAGATGATTTACCATAATAATAAATAGAGTCAATGGTGACAGAGCCGTGGGAAGAGCCGCTTCTTTTTTGCGGCGGGGGGCTTCCATTCACCAGCGCAGACTACATTTCACTACTTTTACTAACAGGAACCAAATTCAAGTATATGGATTGCAAACCTTTTCTGCTTTGGGTCTTAAGTGAATGAAAGGGTGGGTTAAAAAACCATGGCCAGCTATACGTTTAGTAAAAAAAACTAGAATAAAAAATCAAAAAGAAAGAAGAGAAAGAACTGGGAGTTGGCGCCTACCAAGCTAAGCTTTCGTCGAAAAGGCGTCACAACAACCACGATTTCATTGCGGCGGAAAGCGCCAAAACCACCGATTACGAAGCTCGACGAAGGTTTCGGTGGGAGGGCATAGACCTAGCCAAAGAAAGGCTCGAAAGGGCGGAGCATGAACACGCTATACTATTGTTTAAAATGGAGGATCGACGGAGGGGAATACCTGCATCGGGACTGGTGAGAGCCGGCGATGCACGGAATTTTCTCTCCACTATGCGCGGAGCGGGGCCTTGCTTCCTGTCGAACCTTTTATTTTAGAACAGGCAGTTCGTTCCTACCTCGATAGCAGGCCAGTTGAGAAATATGAAAAGCAAAGAAAAGGAATCCGTACAATGGGAAGCACCCAGAATAAGGAATCATGGTGAACATCCCGATAATAGGGGGCATGTCAAAAGAGGCACGATGGCAAGCAAGACTAACTTCCTACCTTTGATTGAAGATCCACCTCTCCCCACACTCTTGGTGACTCCAAGAAAGAGAGAAAACTCCTCTATCCCGGGGGAACTTCCTTTTCTAAAAGAAGAAAGAACTAGACTTCTATAAGAAGATTTTGATAATCGTAGATCGTGGGAATATTCATCTATCTTATTAGGTAACTACTTTAGCTGCTCTCGAAACTGAACCATCGTGAATAGAACTAGCGCTTAAGGAAGAGTAGGATCTGTTAGCAAGTCATATTCAATCACCTTGTCTTCTCCTTCCTAGCTTTTAGATAGCCCTGATTCTATCTTGGATTTTAGTACACTTCTCTCTCGATCGAGGACCCTCTTTCCTAAAGGCCCAAAGTGCATCATTCAGTCTGGATCAACGTACTGCATTCCATTCCAAGTGAGACATCGCAATATAGATAGAAAAAAATGGGTATCCCTCAAAAGTGGAGGAAGAGGCAGCTCCGTGGGGCACCATGGTATTTGCCGTGGATAGAGGCGTTGGCGGATTTTCAGAAGACCCCCCGCTCCCGGTAGAAGCGCTCGGACCCGTCGTGTCCATGAGCGCGTCCAGTACTATGGCTTCCCGAAGGATCCAGCTGCTAAGAGGGTCCGAGCCATAACGGATTGATGTGACCGTAGCGGCGACTGGAATCGATCTGAATGAGGCAGTTATGGGACTTATCTTATATAACAATATATATGGAGGAAGGATTAAAAAAAGGTGGGGGTCAAGGTGTATAATACGAGCTCCATAGATACTTCCGCAGGAGCATAATCGATTTTCTGGTTAAATACATTACAAGATGTTTTTCCATACTTTCCGCATTCAGTTCTAGCTATTTCCGCACCCCCTAATCGACCAGAACAACAAATACGTATCCCCTCCACCCCTTTTGGCATTATTAATGGAATATCCTTCACTATTTGACTAAAAATGGAACGAAATGAGATTGGATTGTTCCTCAGTTGAAAAGAGATGTCTTGAGCAATCAGAGAAGCACTTTGATAAACAGATTTGATCTTTACCGACTCAATTAAGGTATTAGTGTTTGTTCTATTAGACAAAAAAGATCGCATTTTTTGCACTTCGTTCAAATAAGAGTTGTACCCGTACGGAATTATCCTCTTTCTCAGTATGATCTCTATCATCATCTCAAGGAATGAATCTTTTTTTGATAGGAAGGCTGGTGGCATACGAAGAGAGGGCGACAGAACATCTGCATTCCCTTTCTTTGATTGAGAGAAGGATAAGCAGAAAAAAAGACTTTACTGAAATTCAATTCGCTTTTTTTCCTTCCTGAGATATGGAATGTCATCTGTGTTCTTCAGCATTGACTCTGGATTCGTTTCCTGGGAATTATTTATTGACTGATTATCAATCTGTTTGACTTCTTCCGATTTTATCCTTTTTCTTATCTTTTTACTTTTGATATTATCTGTCGGTTTCAGATCATCTTCTACAAATCTACTTTGATTGAGTTTCTTTTTTAGTGAGTCCACTCCTTCCCCATACTACGAGTGAAAGGGAAAATGTAAAGATTACCATTAAAGCAGCCCAAGCGAGACTGACTATATCCATGTGAATTATGTCTCCTAAAAAAAAAGGCAATAATATTGGATTTCAAATAATCATAGTGGAATCAATGGCGCAGAGTCAAAAGAGGATTCTGACTTAAGGCTATTGATGAACCAATTCAACGAATCCACTCGTAACAAATTCATTATAGGATTTTTTTTAGAATGAATTGGGAAGCATTAAGTAAAAATACGAGAAACACACCTTTTCCTTGAAAATAGCAAAGGAATGCTCCTAATGGAACATGTGGGAATAGTCAGACTTATTGTTTGTTTTGTTACCTTTCTTTCATAAGCAAAAGACATCAAAATAGACCATCAAATCAAGATAGATAACTATCTATCGGATACCTTACCTATATTTCCTATTTGACCTAAGCCTTACTGTCTCGCTTTCTATGAAAGAATGAGGAGACATCACTACGCCTATTACATACATTTTTTTTGAATCCCCTACACGAGCAAAGAAATTGATTTCGTTAATAATATAGATGGAGTATGATTTATTCATCTAAGTAGATAAATCTCTAAATAGAGACACTTCTTTTTCTTTTTAGAGAAGGGTGGGTAAAAATCTCTGGTTCTTTTCTTTATGGTACAGAAGGAGGTGAGATTAGGTTCCCTTTTCTTCATTTTTGCATTTCTTATTCCGCTATTCCGAATATTTTGATTTCTTGCTTATCTTATCTTACTTTCCTAGTTGTTCTAAGTAATGTGCGCGGTACAAAGTTCGTGGTAGGGAACTTCTTTGAGTCATCGTATTTTTCTGTTCATACGAAGGAAATGAATATGTGATTTTCCAAATTGGAGAATCGAAATGAAGCCCTTTTTGCTCAGTCTATCTGGACCCTTTTGTATAATAGGAATGAACTAGAATATAATAGGTATTCATTACATATGCTAGTCATTCTAATGCCAGCCAGAACAATGTACTGTCCTTTTGAAGAAAATTTGATGCCAAGCATGTTTTTTCTTTTTACTTCCAGGGTGACTGTGTTCCAAGCCCTCATGCTGCTTGGCATGAAGAAGACATCCCCCGCCATCGCCTCCGCGATCCCGAACCTCGCACCGGGATTCATATCACTTAGATACTGGGGGCGTGGTTTGGTAATACGCCAATTTGGCCACTATTAGTAGAGAAAATGATTTTCTTTCACTTCACAATCCCAAATAATTCGCTTAGGAGTCAGTACATAAAGATTGAATTTCATTTCTTCAATTTGTTCTCCTCTTCTAAGTTTATAGCTTTCGTGCTAGCTTCATCGATATTACCCACCGAATAAAAGGCCTGTTCGGGTAGACCGTCTAATTCTCCGGAAAGGATCAGTTGAAACCCCCTAATTGTTTATGCAAAACCAACATACTTTCCTGCAGAACCGGTAAAAACTTCTGCCACATAGTATCTTCATTAGCCGGAAGGAATTAGTCTCCACTAGCGTAATTCGAAGAACGAACAAGAAAAGGCGTCACTGTTTAGGTAGGAGGATGGATGGATGTGGTCCAATGGCTAAAGCTCTGCCAGCTTCTTGTAGACTGGCAGTCTCCGAGAGGAACCTTCACCCCCCCGGGGGAGGCCGGGTGGGATGGTAGACTTTTTTTTCGCCACAAGTGGGAACTCAGTCCTTGGTAAGACACAAGGGGGGAGCTGCGGAGCTACTTTTTCTTTCTTTCATTCCATCTGTCTCTGTATGCTTGGGTGAATGCCATAAGCGGATTTATATGCCCCGGTTCCCAGTACTTTTATTTTGCTTTACGCTTTGGAGCGTTTCTTCGGTTTACCTCCCGGTAGAAACGTTCGAGAATTTATGGTGGAAACTTTCGGGCTTCCTGAGCAAGGAAGCCCTCTCTAGAATCTTAGTTCGGATTGGGTATGGCTCCTCCGTGACTCTCATCATGGCCGTAGGGTTCGCTCTAATGGGCTTCTTCCCCGCTACCGGGGAGGGGCTACCCATGGCAAATTCCATGATGCCTCACGGAGCTGCTCATCCGCCGGCGGACTCCCCCTCTTCTCCCTTTGTGGAAAGCGAGGGTTTTCATTGCATTCGATGTTTAGAGTAAGAGTCTAGAGTGTTTGGTCTCGCTTTCAAATTGTATCGGCTGGCAATATGCGATAGCGGCAGGTTCTGAATCTCCCCCTCGCGAACCTCCACCCGCGGACCAAGACTCCAACTAAATTCAAAGTGACGGTGGGGTTGAAAGACGAGAGTGCCTACCTCCGAGCCGAGAGTGCCCGCCCTTTCTGTCAAGTAGGCTACTTTTTCCGGAACGCAGTCCGGAATAAGCGTTCCTGTGTATATAGATATCTTCGATGCTGTCACTCCAGTCCAGTCGCCTCCGATCAGTGGCTTGTCAACCACCGGACCGTAGCTCCTCACCAAATGCCCCTGCGTTGGGGCAACACAGCACATGACTAGTTCGCTCAAGGACCACACCCTCTCGAGAGCAGGATGCCGGCCGAGATGGAGCGCCAACCTAGTAGGCCCCCTTCGCCACTCCACGTCTGGCCCGTCTTGGTCTCGCTCACTTCGCCCGCCTATCGTATCGGCTCGGCTTCGTCCGTCAAGCGACAGCTTCTGCCTCTGACGGCTTCACTATCGCTCATGACTGGTAGTTGTCTCTATGTAGTAGTCGGCCTTTGTTAAGCTTCGCCAGAAGCGACTAGTCGCTTCCCGAATGCCTCTTTCTTGTACTAATTAATATTTGATTTTCTGCAATATGCATTTCATACGCAGAAATAGATGAGGCAGTGAAGTTGGATACTTTAGTGATACGAAAACTCGCTATTCACTCAGTTTCTGGTCAATAATAAGATTATGTAGGAGAGATGGCCGAGTGGTTCAAGGCGTAGCATTGGAACTGCTATGTAGGCTTTTGTTTACCGAGGGTTCGAATCCCTCTCTTTCCGTTTCTGTTAATTCACCATCATGGGCAGCTTATCTCTTATTGGATTTCCTTTTCTAACTGGATTTTATTCTAAAGATGTGATCTTAGAGCTCGCTTACACAAAGTATAGGTCATTCAAAGCAATTCCAATTTTGTTTTGCGGAAAAGAGTACGAAAAAAATGACTCAACAAAATCACATATGTAGGGTCCGCTGATACTGGAGCTTTGCTTTCTTGATCTTTCGACTGGATTCCATTGACCAACTTACCAATTTTCATGACTTTCGTCGCCCGCTCATCGTAGCCGCTAACGTTCGGTTCGGATAAGTAAAGTCCCTTCGGTCATCTAACTTGGGAGGTATCTTATTTTGAATGACTGCACTGCATTCCTTAGTAAGAGTAACCACTTCTGGCTCGTTAAATGGTTGGTAGGGCGAGACCCACCGAATAAGCTCATTGTTTCCTAGGCGTGAGGCAATCTCCAGGTTCATGGACTTGCGGTCTCTCTATAAGTGGTCGCATAGAAGAGCCATCCATAAATACAAAGTCTGTAGACTCTACGGTTTTATAAGTACCACTCAGAATGGTATAAGTTATAATAAGGCCTTTGACCCTGTCATCGATCTCCTACTTTCCTCTATTCCTTGCCTCAGCGAAAGCGAACCCTTCAGTACATCGCGTTCAGCCCTCCCTCAAAATCCCATTTGTTTTATTGAGGAATCACTCTTGATCCTCTAAAGGCTCTTCTCCGTCTATAACTCAAAGTCCATCATTTACAGATTCTCTCTCGATCGAGGACCCTCTTTCCTAAAGGCCCAAAGTGCATCATTCAGTCTGGATCAACGTACTGCATTCCATTCCAAGTGAGCTTAGCAGACAAGAATGAAATTCAATTAGTCCCACACTTCCCGCTGGAATCGAAGAGTACGCAAGCACATTCATTTAATGGGAATGCTTTCCTTGGCTAGGCCCCTATTCACTTTCCGGAATTGGCTCATATTCACATAGGCCAAGAAAGACGAATAAGACCTTTAACTCCCTATTTCACGTATAATCGAGAGACTCAGAATATCAGTGCCTTGGGTAAATGACCAATGGGTTAGGATCTGAGGAAGCTTAGTTTGGATGATGGAATATTCGCTGTTCTGATTGTTGAGATACTGCAAATCCACTTATCCAACAATTTCAGTCCATTTTCCTACTTTTCTGCAAGGGGTTCAAGGGGGAAAGCATTAGCCCTATCCTTAATATGACTCTCACATTTCTTGTTGCTCCTTCGCAAACTCGATCAATGTTACCTTCTTATACCAAGTCATGGTTCGGATTTGCTGAAAGAGTTGTCTAGGGCTAAATATAGAGAACACAAGGTAATTTTCAGGAGAAGAAAAACATAGCGCAAGGCGATGAAATCTCTATACATAACTGTTCCACTCTGGAGTTAAAGCAGAGAGGCACGAGCGTGACAACTGATGTTGTGGAGAACGTGCTATATTTTATACAGGTTCATGCCTCTCTTAAGATAACAAACCTACATCATGTGCGTCTTATATTAATCTCGAGACAAAGTACAAGTGGATATAGCTAATCTAGATCAGATCTACTATTAGTCCAGGATTAGACTAATAGTTTATATGAAGCTTCTGGGAATTAGCTCATTGCCTGAAAGTGGAGCTCGTATTATACACCTTGACCCCCACCTTTTTTAATCCTTCCTCCATATATATTGTTATATAAGATAAGTCCCATAACTGCCTCATTCAGATCGATTCCAGTCGCCGCTACGGTCACATCAATCCGTTATGGCTCGGACCCTCTTAATTCTTTATGGAAACGGAGTTTTGCGAATTCTCCCCGGAACTGGAAGATCATTTCGAGATCTTCGAGCATATTCGAGGGTTCAATGTGACTATTGTCACTTCGGGCTTTCTATTTTGCTTTTCCAGATCATTTTTCCTAAATCTGATACATAGCGGTCGGACCAACTCAACTAGAAGAGTCAGTCTTTTACTTAAGGTATGGCTGTGAGAAAGAATACCGATCCGATCAAGATGACCAGAAATCTGGATGACCGAGAAATCCAATGCCATTGTTACACCTTCGGAATACCCCAGACGGGGATTTCGCTCTATTCCCCCCAATCTTCACTTTACGCCACGCCGACTCTCCGTCGTGGAATTAGACCAAGGGTCGAAGGCTCTGCTCTCGAAACTTGACCTCCTCGATTCGATCGATGGGAGAAAAAAAAGGTTACGAGCGGCAGAGCACGCACAAGTCTATCAACGTCAACTCAGCCGCGCTTATGAAAAGAGGTCTGGAAAAAACTGCAATTCAACCATTACTTTAGCTTCGTAAATAAGTTTACGGTGAGCTGTCTGGGAATCCATACAAGATCGGAGTACCCACAAGACTTGCTAATTTACTGAGAGCGCTTCCTCCTTTTTCCCAAATAGTCGACGGTCTTACACCATTGGGATACTTCGGATAAACTGGAGTACATATATGAGAGACCGGTGCTAAAACGCCGCAGGCGCGAAGCGTGGTGGGCCTGCGCCGGGGGAGCATAGGGAGGAAAGGGAGCCCGGACGGTGGAAGAGCCAGGGGAAGCCGGGTCATTTGACGGAAATGGAAGGTCATCTTCTCCAGTCTCCAGGTTCTTTTCTGATTACTGATTAATGATGGGTTGCCATCATCTTTAAAATCTGTTGATTGCTAAACTGAAGGAACGATCTCTGTCGAAGATTCTCATTCTGAAGCAGGTGCCTAGCCCTTCCAAATAGGAACTAGCCAATCCATGGGTATACCAAGAAGTTACAAAAGTTGTCCCTGTAAACCAACCCCCTAAAGCGCGAAATAAGCTAAAATAGTATTTATGTCACTTAGTCATATCTGCCTCGCAGCGGGTCAGCACCTCCGAAAGAAAGGGAGGGAGGACTTCATTCAGTGACTCCGCGATCGCCCAAGCTAGGGGAGAAGCCTATCTGAGTGAGAGTGCCTCAACCAAGCTACTTCGTTCCTTGGAACTGCTGCTGTTAGTTCTTTTAATTGAATAGTTTGATTTGTTCACGCTTTTCTCGATCTGTTTGTTGTTGTTGCGGGCTGTTAATTACGTGGTAATGCACGTGATTCTTGGTTTTATTGCTCCCGCTTCCTCATCTGCGCTCGTCAAGCCAACTTTGCTTTTTGGGAGGTGAAAGAGGGGTTTGAAGCGGACATGTCGAAATGACAGCATCGAAGATATCTATATACACAGGAACGCTTATTCCGGACTGCGTTCCGGAAAAAGTAGAGGAGACCTTTGCTCTATCTCCTTCTTCCTCTTCCCGGGGCCCCGGAGGGGTTCTTTGGCAAGCCCTATTAAAGAAGCTAAGTGACTTTCGTCACTCAAGTAGTGAGTTTGAGATCTTTCAGTCGAGCAGTTGAGGGAACGAGTAAGATACGTTTGTCAGTCTACTATTCTTTCGGGAAGGAAAGGAATTGAGCCTCAATCATCATACGCAAAGAAAGAAATCCTTCGAGAGCGAGAACATTCAGAGTTAGTCTGTCTGCAGGGATGGGAATGGCGTAGTCTGTCTGCCCTTCTTCGTAAGTAGCTGGACTTGGATCTTCGTAAGCAACTGGAACTATCAAAAGTCAATGTCAATTGGCCTTCTAAAGGCTATAGCCCTGTTTCTTTTGAAAAAAACGAATTTAGAGTTTCGAAGAAGACAGGCCTCAAGAAAGCCACTCCGCCTAAAGAGTCCTATTCCTATCCGGAAACAATGAGCTTATTCGGTGGGTCTCGCCCTACCAACCATTGTTAGCCACCTTAGTAACCTTACTTAGGAGCTATTCTTTATATCCAACGCCTGAAATGAATTTCCAAAAATACTCTCTTCGGCGACTTAGACTTACTCATTTTGGCGAATGTACATATCTAAGTAATTGTCGTTCTGTCAGACCATAATGAAAACGCAATTTCCGTTTTTCTTCTAGACGAATACGATATTGCGATCTTTTCCCAGAACGCACCTAATACATGACGAGGGAAAAAACGCACTGGGGACTAATAGTTGGAGCTTTTGCAGGAAAGAGAGGGAATTGGAGCAAGAGGAGTGGGAGTGCGTTGATTACTGATTTCACTGGGGTTCCCCGACCGTCCAGAGAGAGTTGTCGCCGGGTCCTCGAAAAAAGAATCCGCCATAAAGAGATGGAGATTGACCAGATTCCACCATTAAAACTTTTATTTGTAGGAAAACTCTGGAACATCTATAGAAGCGAACCTTGGCATGTATGTTATCTTTGACCTTAAGGAATTAGCTCGAAAAAAATCCAAAAGCGTTCTTATCGTTCCACTTACGGGATTTTTGTCTTTTTTGCTCATTTGTATTTTACGTACCAAAGTAATTAATTTAGAATAATGAATTTCTATCAAATAAAGGTCTTATTGCTGAAATCTATTTGATTGATACATTGTGGTCGGTAACGTTGGTGAATTAACAGAAACGGAAAGAGAGGGATTCGAACCCTCGGTAAACAAAAGCCTACATAGCAGTTCCAATGCTACTCATATAGTCAAAATAAGAAGGGACGTGCTATATCCGAAACGTACGAAATATAGTAAATATAGTAAATGCAGATGTAGTAGGGGTCGCGAACCGGATGACACATCAACCACGCCCCTTCCTTTTCTCCGATCATAAATAAAGCCCCCTGATCTCTTTCTTTGTCTTTCATCCCCCCGTCCCCTTCTTTCTAATTCAAAAAAGAAAGGGGGGGCGGTAGTAATGTCTATGTTAGATTCTCCGTCGAAATACGGGAAAACTCCATCAAATTCTTTATGGAAACGGAGTTTTGCGAATTCTCCCCGGAACTGGAAGATCATCTTTTCAAACTTAGCGAACTGAAACATCTGAGTAGCTAAAGGAAGGAAAATCAACCGAGACCCCGTTAGTAGCGGCGAGCGAGAGCGGAACAAGATACTAACACACCTACTGTTCCCCTTATTTCTTATTCTTGCCTTGCCTTCTTTGCAAAAGAATAGTTCCTGCTAGTGAAGTACCTAAATAGTGCAATCTCTTGCATCGAGAATCATCCTACTGGAGAATCTTTCTAATCGATGTGAAAGATGCTAAGCTCACGCTTCAATTTGGTGAGGAGAAAGTATCATTTGACATGAGGCATCCAACTCACCTTCCTCACTGTCCAGACCAGTGTTTCACCATTGATGTGATTGATGAGTGTGTTACTGAGACATATTTGAGTTCAGAGGATGTGTCAGCATTGGAGGATGAGAAGTCTATTCTTTATAATGAGCATACTTCTATTGATCCATCTCCTGTAGCTCTAATTGATTCTTCTCAGGAGGCTTCTCTTACTTATGATCTTATACCATCTTCAGCTCCTAAGGTAGATCTGAAACCTCTTCCTGAGCTCCCCATACAGTGGCACATCACCAGCCTTGCCTTAGTTCTCTTCTCGTTCAATGCTGTCTTTTCAGCGCTGATGGAAGCATGCCAAGGTGAAGTTGACGATCTCTTTAGCCTTTCTCCTTCTCTTCATCTTGCCCTATGAGCTCATGGAACCCCAATATCTTTCTTCGGAGCAGTTTCTTTTCCCGTCCCCTCGCCCCGGCATAGCGCTTCGCTTCCGGTTCTTCGGAAGAATCAACTGACTTCTCCCTTCTTCATTGATCCGGGGGAAAGGGAAACCGTCTGGCAGTACCGCTCAACTACGAGATGCTTGAAAGTCGATGTATCAATAATGTTCCCAAGAGTAGCATCGAGCCTCGAAACGGCAAGAAAAGTTACTCCAGTTAAGTAGATTGGCAGCAATGTTCAGTATGCATTAAAGCTTTCATGTCATCATCAACGGAGAGTTATTTGCTTCGGGCCACATACATTTTCCCAAGAAATATGAAAAGCAAAGAAAAGGAATCCGTACAATGGGAAGCACCCAGAATAAGGAATCATGGTGAACATCCCGATAATAGGGGGCATGTCAAAAGAGGCACGATGGCAAGCAAGACTAACTTCCTACCTTTGATTGAAGATCCACCTCTCCCCACACTCTTGGTGACTCCAAGAAAGAGAGAAAACTCCTCTATCCCGGGGGAACCTCCACAACAAGACAAGGTCTTCAATGGGCGAAAGCCCGATCCAAGATGCCCCGCTGCAAGAAGAAGCTTGTTCAAAAACACTTAGTAAACCCTGCCTTCTTTAGATTAGCCTTTATGTGGCGCAAGCACCAAAGGTGAGCATGACCATCATCCGGAGAAAAAAAATACCCTGCGCACTCCTTATTCCCAGAGAATCGATCAGATATAATGCATAGCCACTGATCGGAGGCGACTGGACTGGAGTGCTTTCATCAAATGATGCATGTGGGCTGAGCCATTCCCATCCCAAGTGGTGGCCCGATTCGGCCTGGCCTGGTCGGAAAGAGATTATAAATCTCGAATATGCGCACCGTCCGTAAGGTATCCTATCTATTACTACTGGTATTGTAAGAACTGCTAGGCCCTTTGATCTATATCTATCTTACTATCGAAAAGTGCTTCTACTCCTAATAAGCAAATTCGCTATTTTCGTATCATTCCTTCCATGCTCAAGGGCTATTGGGCAGTTGACCGCCGCCCCCCTTGTCCTGTCCTGGAGGCTCCCCGGCCGGGGAGGCAAAGGGGATTGCTATCGTCACCCTTTCTCCCGTGTATGTGAAAGAGAAAAAGTGACGAACTTTTTTTCTTTTCGGTCTGCGGTTGGTTGGTCCAAAGAACGAGAGTCAGCTTCCTTAAGTCCGTGTGCCTGGCAGGATATCTCTATAGATTTCATTGAGGGTCTCCCTAAGTCAGATGGTTTCAGTGTGATCTTGGTGGTGGTAGACTGGTATACTAAGTATGCACATTTTATGGCATTGAAACATCCATTCACTGCATCTCAGGTGGCTAAAGTTTTTCTTGACAATGTGGTGAAATTGCATGGCATTCCTAAGTCTATTGTATCTGACAAAAATTTTGACAAGTGCATTTTGGCAAGATCTTTATCTGATTTTGAGGCTTCGTCGTCCGGCTCCTCAAAAATTCTGTTAGGATCGGCTGGCTCATCCTCATCATCCGAAAAGAAAACAGAGACAAAACAGATTTGTTTCAATGACATATCTAATCAGACTTAAATTGATGTCGAAGACACGATCATTCACATCAATTGAAGCAGGCTAGAATGGGCCGCCACGACGTGTGTGCAACTTGGGATTAGACCATCTGGCACCTGCGGTGCCCATTGCGACCTTGTGGTGTGCATGGCAGCCAGCTATATATGCGGTGTAGTATCACTACATGATATCAGTTTGACAACTTCAAATTAAGTCATTTAATTAACTGGAAATTACTTGGTAACAAATTGCAATTTGACTCCAATTCAAGAAGCCCACGGACACATCAATCACGTGCTGCGTTAGCTGCGCCATGTTGGAGGCTTGCCTCAGGGTGCCCCATGGCTTGCTTGAGTTGTCCCATGGACTACCTTATATTCTTGAACCGAGTGCCTCCTATTGTCCTCTCCTGCACCTCTCTATCTCCCAAAAATTCTCCACAGCAGCGCACTCTCCTCCTCTTATGTTGTCATTCGCCTTCTCAAGACCAAGGTGCAGGAGAAGAGGATCTGACCGGCATTGAGCTAGTGTTCTCCAACAGCAGCTCTGTTCTCTTTCCTTCCAAATCCGCCGCCACAACTTCCATGCCACATCAAAGGGATTGCTCACACAATGTGTTTTGATGATTAATGATAAAATAATTAAGGGACTAATGTGTACATCAAGCATGATTAGGTGTGAAGTCCCAAAGCAGTAATAAAACCAGCATTAATGACCCTTAAAAAGTTCTAAGGAAAGATAGCTTGAAGAAACAAGATTAAGGGTGATTTTCTATCTCTTTTAGTGGTTCGAGAAATCACACTGAGTTTACGAAAAGCCGTCCTATTAAATGGGGTTGAAATTTGGAAGCTGGTAATAGTGCCTTGTTAATGCTCAGTTAGGAATCAATTTCTAAATCTAAAGAGGCATTTGAAAACTCTTCATATACACTTTTTTTAGAAATGTCAGAGCATCTGACTTTGGTATCGGAACATCTGAGTTTTACATCTCTATGAAGAGTTGGGGAACTTAGAGCCTCCAAATTGCTCTTTGGCCTATTTTTCTGGATGTGGAACATCCAAGATTTCTCGAAACCTCCGAGTTCCATCTCTAGAAGCACCTAGGTCGTTCTGTTTTGACCGTTGGAGCTGCCGGAAATTTTCCCGAGCCTCCGAGTTTCTGTTCTGGACTTACCTCAGAACATCCGATTCAGTATATTGGAACCTCTGATTTTGTGTTCTGGTCACATCCTTTGAAATCCCGGCAGCTCCGAATACAAATTTGAAACCTCCAGGAATCAGTTATGTTGACACCTCTTTGAGGCTCTTCAAAGTCCCAGAGGGTCTGGGGTCCAAGTCGGAACCTTGGACTTTTGCTTCTATCTACTATGCTATGAAAGTCAGAACCTCTGAGTTTTTATCAGAAGTTCCAAGATCTGTTTCTGGACAGTCAAAATAGCCATTACTTTTAAATGTCAGAACCTCCAAGTTCCATCTCAAAAGTTCTGAGAATGTCCGCTTTTTGCATAACGGCTAGCTATATAAACCCCAAGCCTCTTTGCACGAGTAACTCTTGCCATTCTAATTCTCTGCTCTACCAATTAGGTTTCACCACCTAGAGAGCGAGGATATCTTCTATCGAGAGTTTTTACATGGGTAGAAGTTCATACTTTGATGGTTTGAATTATGCTAGTTAAAAGCATAGAATGAAGATGCATTTAATGGCTACTAGCCCAAGTATATGTCACATTCTTGTTGATGGTTATGGAGTGCTCAACCAAGTCGAGCTCACTGACGGAGACTATCGGATCATCCACCTCAATGCCCAAGCGATGAATGATATCTTCAACACATTGAGCCTGGACGAGTAGTAGCTACTTTTATTTTCCATGCCTCATTTTCCACCATACCTCATTTTTCACCATTAGACACCTACTCACTACTGCAGTTCCGGCCTCTGCTGACGGGCGAGAAAACCCCCTCTACTGACGGGCTGGGGGCCCGTCAGCCTGGGAATGTCAGTGGAGGGGTGCCCTCCACTGACGGGCCCAGGGCCCGTCAGCAGAGCCTTTGTCACCACTGACGGGCTTTATTTAGATGCCCATCGGTAGAGCCTTGGTCACCACTGACGGGCTCTATTTAGCGGCCCGTCGGTAGAGCCTTGGTCACCACTGACGGGCACTATTTAGAGGCCCGTCGGTAGTAGGTTTTAAGGGATTAAAAAAATAAAATTCCTGTGGAGCTCGCATGGACCTTCCTGTGGAGCTCGCATCCTCATAATGATATGCCAACTGAAATAGAAAAATGCATCTAGATTGAGTGTTTTCTATCATACGCAGAAGAGATGAGACATTTTTACTCATGCTTTAAACTGAGTAGAACAGTAGGAAAAGAGATACTTCAATGAAATGAGGTATATGAAAGAACCATTCTGCCAAATTGTGAGGACAGAGAGAACTATTTTCTTTTCAGCAACACAATATGGACAAAAAACAAAGCTAACGCTGTCTTTATATGTGAGACAATACCTATCAATATTCATTTCTCTTGCTCCTTTTACTAGCCCAAGGAATGATTTCATTGCCTCTTGGTCAGTAGCGGGGTTCTTCTTTCCCTGCAGTTCAAGTTAAGTTCAACATCAAAAACTTAATTCCTTGGTGAACTGATAAGCAAAGTATACAAAATTAGGCCTTGCACAGGATGCAGATCAGGTAAAAAGAACATGTTCAAGGAACTGACAAAACTACAAGTTATTTCCAATTAAAAAAAACATAATACTACCAGGCAGATAACTACATGTACATACCTTGATGATTCATGTGCACCGATAAATCCTCTCTTGCTTTGATCTTCCAGGCAGATAACCTAACCATATATGCAACACATTCCACTTATATGCACATTTCTAAATTCTTACACTTAAAAGGCTAAAACTTTGAAATGCCCTAACCTAAATTACAACAGAACACTGAACATCATGTCATCAGCAAAGATCTAGAAGCAATACATATTGACATATTGTAGTTTATAGTTCGATTGATGGCATTAATTTGATACAATGTACATCCTGATTCAAATTTAAGATAAGTGCATTGCTTATTTACGATGAAACACGTCTGCTGCTGCATTTGGATATATTCAGTTATTACTGCATAACTCTTTCTCTTGATCTCAGACAACAGTAAGAAGCTGAAAAAGCCTTGGAAGCACACTCAAGCAATAACAGCAGCACAACTCAAAACAGATGCATAACTTTGCTAAATAATTATTTGCAGTTCATTACTTTGCTCACAATCAGCAATTGCAAAGCACTAAAGCTTTTACAAACCTAAAGCAGTGTAGCACTAGCAGCCCTAAAGTAGTAAAGCACTAAATCTTTTTCAAGCAAAGGAGCATTGGAGCAGACGAGCAGTTGGGTTGGACCTCGGGCTTGCCGGCTTGGATGGAGCGAGAGCAACTGGAGTCGGCGGATTGGCGGCGGGCGGCCTCATCGAGAAGGGCTGCGGGCCTGCGGCAGAGGAGGGGCTGCTCGTGCTTGAGGTCCCGCCGGGGCGGCGGCGCGGGGTTGGTTGCGGGTGCGGCCGCCTAAGCCGCCCGCCGGCCGAGCACCGAGTCACCGACGGGGAGCGGGGCTGGTTGCGCCGGGCGCCGGGCCGCCGGCTCGATCTGGACCTCAGGACGGGGAGCGGCCTGCGGCCGAGAGGCGCCGCGACGGGGAGTCTCCGAGGAGGACTCCTGGTTCGAAAGAACGCGCGGGACTTGGTGAATTTTTCGCCAAGTCCCGCCCGTTGCCTTATAGACAAGCGGAGTCTCCACCGACGGGCGCTTCATAGACGCCCGTCAGTGGTGGGGGGGTCTCCACCGACGGGCGCTTCGTAGCTGCCCGTCAGTGGTCGAACTTAATGTGATATGTGAGATTTGTAGTACCTTGCAAAAATATTTATTCAAAATACTCCAAACTTTTTCTACATGGAAAATACTACATTACATTATTCATGTCAAATTTTGGTATTTTTCTAAAATCATTTGCTATTATTTAGTCATTAAATGAATATCTAGCTATTTACTAGATATAATTCAAATTTGAACTACAAGTATCTTAAAAAGAGCCTATAAATGGAAAAAAAATTATATCTAAGTACCTATGTATGTTTTTAGCTCCTACCCAGAAAATATATAAAATTTTCAAACATTTCCTTGGGAAAATTCAAACCTTTAGTTGCATCATATTGGTTTTTCATTTTTTATAAAATCTAAATGTGGTCTAAAAAATATGAAAATTAACATGGGGTCATTATATGACCTCATGAGGCTGTGTTTAAAATTTCAGACAAATTCACAAAAGTTAAACTATACATTGCTTTGTAACTTAACCATCTCTGAGAAAGCTTCATAGCATTTAAAGGGGAAATATGAAGATTGAAGTACACATCATAAATTCTTCATCATTTGAACTTGAGATTTGGACTACAACTTGATATTACACTATTATAAGCTAATATTTGTTCATGTTCCATCTTGTTATGTAATAATTTGTATTTTCTATTTTTTGAAATACCAATTTGAGGTACTATGTGTAGTACCTTCCCGAAATATTTATCTAAAATGGTCCAAAAATTTTATACATGGAACATACTACATTATATTGGTAATGTCAAAATTAGGCATTTTTCTGAAATCATTTGCTATTTTTTAGGCATTAAATGAATATCTAGCTATTTATTGGATATATTTCAAATTTGAACTACAAGTATCTTAAAGAAGGCCTCTGAATGGAAGAAAAATTCATATATAAGTACCTATGTATCTTTTTAGCTCCTATCCACAATATATATATAAAAATACAAATATTTTCTTGGGAAAATTCAAACCTTTACTTGCATCTTAATGATTTTTCATTTTATATAAACTCTAAATGTGGTCTAAAAATATGAAAATTGGCATGGGGTCATGAGATGACCTCATGAGGCTGTGTTTAAAATATTAGACAGTTTCACAAAAGTTAGACTATACATTGCTTTATAACTCAAGCATCTCCCAAGAAAAGAAATAAAAAATAAAATAAATACTAGAAATTTCAGAAAACTCAAAAAATTATGAAACTTGATCTGCTGTCTAGATCTATTTATTTTACAAATTTTGCAAAAAGAATCACTTTATTTGGACTTATAGATCAAAAGTTATTGATGTTTGTTGATGCAGTGTTTTTGGGCTGAAATACTAGTGACGGGCCCTTAGATACGCCCGTCAGTGGAGATCTCCTCTCCACTAACGGGCACTTAAATAGAGCCCGTCAGTGGAGATTGCTTCGAAACTAACGTCATCTTGGCACCTTTTTGCTCATCTCCACTGACGGTCCGCATAGCTGCCCGTCAGTGGAGACATCCTCTCCGCTGACGGGCACTTAAGTACCGACCGTCAGTGGATATGATGCGTCATTTATGGCACCGGGGTTGCGTCTCCACTGACGGGCAACTTAACGGCCCGTCAGTGGAGGTCTTCCGCTGCGGCCAGTCAGACACCTCTGCTGACGGGCCTCTAAGTGCCCGTCAGCGGTGACACCCTCCAATGACGGGCAAGAGTGCGCCCGTCAGTGGAGGGGGTTCAGCAAAGGGTCATTTTGCAGTAGTGACTGTAGCATGATAGAGGTTCATAACTATTTGAGAAAGATAGTCGTGACTTCACTTTTGTTATTTTTAAGTGTGATTTTAGATTTGGATCAAGTGAGATCAATCACTACTTCCTAGTGGGTTCAACACTCTTTCTCATCAAAAATGCTACAATTGATCCCCTACACTTCTATGTCATCATCATGCTAGCATGGCACGCCCTGCCCTAGCCGAAGCAGCCGGTACCTCTACCTGACCAGGTTGGCACGATGTGACCTTCCTTAGGCCCAACGCGGCGTGTCCTTCCCTAGGATATTGCGATGACTACCTCCCATGCTGGTTGGATCCCCCTGGACGATGCGACGCTCTCCTCTGGAATTTGTTCCTAGTCCCGACCTTGCTCTCGTCGTTCCCATGGCCGGGCAAGGTGGAGCAGGTGCACACCTCACTGCTCCATAGAGGCACGGCCTTAGCCATGGCTGGGTGGCACCCCTTGGCCAACGACATAGGCGTCAAGCGCTCACATGATGGTGAGGAGGGTACGTCGAGCCCGCGCACCATCTACGTAATTGGCGGTGGGTTCGCCATCATGAACCGCCCCCTCTGCCATGGTGACACCATAAGCCTCGCCCTCGAGACACAAGGTCAATCAGCCCCGTGCTCTCCATGTCTCTGTGCACAACAGCAGGCACACTCTTTCACGTCCACGTCCCCATGTCATGTGCTGCCGCTCACGACCTCCTCCCCCTTCCCCCCAAATTGTCGCCGCTCCCATGCCCTACGCAGGTGTGTCATCTCTGTCTCGTCTCCCTCAGTGGTCGCCACCCACACCGGTCTGGTTTGGCACTCTCCCTCTACTATTTCCTCAGACCCCTACATCCTCTTTCGTTGTTGCTGCTAGGGATGTGGTATTCAGAGTGGCAGTAGAGGACGGCGTGGCCGCCGGAGGAGGCAGAGGAGGAGAGGCAGGGGCAGCTTCTCCTGGTAGTGAGAGAGGGCCGTGAACGAGTCTGAGCCTCTGAGGGCTCCAACTGGCCCATAGGGCCTGCAAACGAGTTTTGCAGGGTTTTGATGAGGCTTTGTAGGGCCTGCGGGGCCGCCAAAACCTAGGAAAAAATCTATAGGCTGACACCGCGGGGTCGAAAACAATGCGTTCGAGTTGGGGGTGACGTGGCCTAGCTCCCTTTGCGCCCTTTCCTTGTGCCTTCGTATATGTTTATGTTAATTCACAATGTGCCCCTAGCAGGACAACCTCCATTTGGGTCATCCGTCCCAAATGGCAGGAGAAACACACACTCTCTCTCTCTTGCTCTCTTTGGAATCCTCCCCCACCCCCCACCACACAATTAATATCTCTCTATCAGTTTTCCCTTGTAACCAACGTCCATCAGTCATCAGATCAAGCGAAACTACCGACGCGAATCGCGAGCCGGGAGTAAGACAAAGTCCTCCTTCCTGCCTTAACACCTCCACTCCTGCTCCTTTTATAGCAGCTTCTCCCCGAGACCGTCCTTACTGCACACCGATCGTACCACGTCTCATCTGGGCATGGAGACCAGCATGGCAACGGCGGTTGAATCCATGCGCCTCCTTCGCCTACTAGCCTCCTTCCTCCTCCTCCTCTGCTCGTTGCTGCAAACCCCCCCGCATGCGCTTGCCGTCAAGAAACAGTCGTCGGTGTACATCGTGTACCTCGGCAGCCACTCCCATGGCGGCGGGGGCGGCGGCATCGTCTCGGTGGAGGAGGCGTCTATGAAGGCCACTGAGTCGCACTACGACCTCCTTGGCTCCGTCTTGGGAGAGTAAGTGCACACGCTGTACGATGAAATGCCATTGCTTCGTTTCTTGAGGTGAACTGTACGTAATGTCACGGTCCATGCGCGCATGCATGCAGCAAGGAGAAAGCTCGCGACGCCATCTTCTACTCCTACACCAAGAACATTAACGGCTTCGCGGCCAACCTCGAGCCCGACGTGGCCACCGAGATCGCGAGTGAGCCGATACGACAAAATCTTCTTCCTGCAGAAATATTTCTTGATAGCTAGCTGCGTGACGATGCATCGTGGTATTCGCGTGTGTCAGTCAGTCAGTCTAAAATTAATTCTCAACTCTTGCCCATGAATGTGTTTCAGAGCATCCCAGCGTGGTGTCGGTGTTCCCGAACAGAGGCTGCACGATGCACACGACGAGGTCATGGGAGTTCCTGGGGCTCGAGAGGGGCGGCGAGGTCCCGCCATGGTCGGCGTGGAAAGTGGCCAAGTACGGCCAGGGCATCATCATCGGAAATCTCGACTCAGGTATTGTCAACTAGGCCGTATTTTTTGTGATCTTCTTTTCATGGTCTACCACCCAAAATTTGTACCAATGCCACAACAAAGACAGTCCAATTGTAAAATAACATTGAGAATCAATTTAATGCGAAGATACTTGGATTTTTTTTTGTCTGTCGTGGCATTCCTACGTTTCTCTGAAGTTAATTTGACATGGTTGTTTCCCTGTACTTGACACGATGATGAAGGCGTGTGGCCGGAGTCGCTGAGCTTTGCCGACAGCGACCTGGGACCGATCCCGGACAACTGGAAGGGAATCTGCCAGAACGAGCACGACACCACGTTCAAATGCAACAGGTAGTCTCAACTCAATTAGGGATTGCAGCTACGATTAATTACGTGTTCTTTCGTGTGATCAACTGGTTTTGGACGTGAATGTAGCAAGCTCATCGGAGCGCGCTACTTCAATAAGGGCTACGCGACGGCGGCCGGTGTCACGATAGACGACAGGCTCAAGACGCCGCGTGACGATGTCGGCCACGGGACGTTCACGCTGGCCACGGCGGGCGGCTCGGCGGTCCGCGGCGCTGCCACATTCGGCTACGGCAAGGGCACCGCCAGGGGTGGCTCCCCACGGGCCCGCGTGGCGGCCTACCGCGTCTGCTTCACCCCGGCCGTCAACGACACCCAGTGCTTCGACGCTGACATCCTGGCGGCCTTCGAGGCCGCCATCGCCGACGGCGTGCACGTCATCACGGCGTCCGTCGGCGGCGAGCCCCAAGACTACCTCCAGGATGCCGTCGCCATCGGGTCGCTCCACGCTGTCATGGCCGGCGTCACCGTCGTCTGCTCTGCCAGCAACAACGGCCCGGACCCCGGCACGGTCACCAACCTCGCCCCCTGGGTCCTCACCGTCGCCGCCAGCACCATGGACAAGGCGTTCCCGGCCTCCCTCGTCTTCAACCACACCAGGGTGGAAGGGCAGAGCCTCTCGGAGGCGTGGCTGCGCATGAAGAAAGGCTTAGGCTTCTACCCCATGATCACCGCCACCGACGCCGTTGCTCCCGGCAGCGCCGTCGAGGACGCGTACGCGCCCTCAACTCATCATAAACAAATCTTGCACGATGGATGCATGATCCAAACTCATCTGTGCATTCTGGTTTTCGTGGCTGTGCATGCAGGCAGGTGTGCCTGCTGGGTTCCCTGGACCCGGAGAAGGTGAGGGGGAAGATCGTGGTGTGCGTGAGAGGGGGCAGCCGCAGGGTAGAGAAGGGCGAGGCCGTCCGCCGGGCCGGCGGCATCGGGATGGTCCTCATCAACGACGAGCTCGCCGGAAACACCGTAATCGCCGACGCACACGTCCTCCCGGCCCTGCACATCAACTACGCCGACGGGCTCCGGCTCTTGGCGTACATCAAATCTACCCCGTAAGCCACTCCTCTTGCAATAAAATGTCAATGTCAAGAACTTTGTGCAAAATTTCCGCTCATTAACGATGTTTGTGTTAAGGGCCCCGTCCGGCTTCATCACGAAGGGGAGGACGATCGTCGGCACGAAGCCGGCGCCGGTCATGGCTGCGTTCTCGTCGCAGGGGCCTAACACTCTCAACCCGGAGATCCTAAAGGTGGCTTAATTTGCATATCATAACTTAAGCCAATTAATCTTTTTTTCTTTCTTTTTTTGTCTCAACAATTTGGTATCATACTGTCATTCATATATGAGCACGGTGAATGCATGATTTCTCTGGTGGCTCGCAGCCGGACGTGACCGCTCCGGGAGTGAGCGTGATCGCCGCGTGGAGCGGCGGGACGGCGCCATCGGACCTCCCCTGGGACCGGCGCCGCGTCGCATTCGGCATCCAGTCCGGCACGTCCATGTCGTGCCCGCACGTCTCGGGCATCGCCGGCCTCGTCAAGACCCTCCACCCCGACTGGAGCCCCGCCGCGATCAAGTCTGCGATCATGACCACCGGTGAGCTCAAATGTCACAGACAGTCGCTGCGCGAATTGCCGTCGACGACGGTTCCAGACGCTATAAGCTAGCTTGCTGGAGAGCTGCTGTTGAATTCTTGGTGCATGCATTGCAGCGACGGAGCTGGACAACGAACGGAGGCCCATCTTGGACCCGTTCCTCGCCGCGGCGACGCCCTTCGGCTACGGCGCCGGCCACGTCTTCCCGAACCGCGCGCTGGACCCGGGCCTCGTCTACGACATGTCCGCCGCCGACTACCTCGACTTCCTCTGCGCCCTCGGGTACAACGCGACGGCGATGGCGCTCTTCAACAGCGAGGCACCCTACAAGTGCCCCCGCCGTCCGCCTCGGCATCCAGGATCTCAACTACCCGTCCATCACCGTGCCCGACCTCGGCGTCACGGCGCCGACGACAGTGCGGCGCAGGGTCAAGAACGTCGGCACGCCCCGCAGCACCTACGCGGCCGCCGTCGTCAGGGAGCCCGAGGGGGTGCAGGTGACGGTAGACCCGCCCACGCTGACGTTCGTGAGCGCCGGCGAGGTGAAGGAGTTCCAGGTGAGCTTCACGGTGAGGGACCGCGCCGCGATCCCGGCGGTGAACGGGGGCTACGTGTTCGGCGCCATGATCTGGTCCGACGGGAGCGGGAATCACCAGGTGCGGAGCCCTCTGGTTGTGAGGGTGCGAGCATGATGGATGAAGGGTAGCAGGAGATGGCGAGAGCTCTTGGATTAGGCAGGTTTTAATTAGGAAGTGATAGAGGAAGATTAGGCGTGTCGGTTTTTCAAGAATGCTATAGAATTCATCCAAAGACATGTATTCTCGGAATTTATTAGATTTTCAAAATAAATTTTATTGTGATTAACTACATCGATGGAATCTTTCTCTGAGCCTTTTTTGGTACATTTCTAAAACCACAAAACAGTGCCCAAAATTTGGGGTAGGTAGATCCCATGCTTGGATCTTTACCTGTTTACAAAGTGTTCTGTTTGCTTGTGAACTTCGGTGCGTAGGAATACATGCATCAAGTAACAGCAGCGGAAGCAGCAGCTATATAACCATAAACACTGTACATAGGGTAGCAGCTCCGTCCTACCAATAAAACTGAGGCTCCGTGCACGTATCACATCGCATTGTCACGTAATCACACGATCTGAACCGCGGCGAGCGAGGCCAGCAGCAGCAGCTGCAGCAGATTCTGCAACGAAACAGGGCCTACAGCAAAGGTGCAGCAGCGCAGTTAGCAGTAATCCCTTTCCTGTTCTCTGTGCATTCATATCTATGTATGCAGGCTGCAGAGGAGATATATGCATTGTGTATGCGATGATCTCGATGGAAGAGATGGATGGAACCTAGTGAGGTTGCATTGCCTTTGGTGCTGGAGGGTGAAGTTGGTCCAGATGAATCATGATTACCAGGTGGCGCCGGTGACGTTGGATCAGGTCCCTGCGGTGGGGGCAGCACCGTGCAGCTGTCCTCGCCGATGACACCTACACGAACGGCAAGATCCAAATGAAACAAAAGGAGGAGAAGAAGAAACTAAACTCTAATTAAGATCGCATTTCTCAATGTTTCAACCATTTTTCGGATGCGGATCTTACAGTTCTCAATGCAAGGGAGGAAAGGGCGGTTGAGCGCATTGGCGGCGCCCGGCTGGCACTGGCAGGTGAAATTGAAGATGCCGTTTTGCTTTATGCACGTGCCTTTCAAGCCACAGTTCATGACACGGCAGGCTGCGTCCAAAAAAGAAAAGAAGATAAACTAGTCGAACAGTAATCAGGTTTTGAATTGTGCAGGTTTCAGAGAGTTTACGGTCTATTGGGTCGTAGAAGTTAAACAGCGGCAAGCAGCTGTGATCCGGACCTGACAAGAAAACGAAAAAACAATAACAATAACTTCAGAGCTCGGATTAACTTTGTGGAGATCGACTAAACAGTAAACACACGAAAAAAGAAAGAAAAATGCATGGTGTGGTCGATCGATCGCTTAGACGCTTACAGGTGGGGACGATGCAGAAGTCGATGAGCAGAGGCCGAGCCCACCCGGGGTCGCATTCGCACTCGTGGGGGATCAACGCCTTCACCTCCTTGCAGGTGCCCATGCCGCAGCTCACCCCGTCGCACGCCGCGCCTCCTGCGAAAATCCGACCAGCATATATACAAACAACGTCACCACCATGCATGCATGCACGGCCAGCCGGCCGGCCACCGTATCTCTTGCAAGTGAAGAGGTAGAGAGGCCGTGGAACTCACCGACGACGGCCACTCTGCCGGCAGCGCAGATCAGCAGCGCCACGAGCAGCGCGGGCACCGCCGAGCCGGAGACTCTCGCCATGGCCATCTTCTTGTTGTTGTCTCGCGCTTGGATTGTCCAGGGGGAATGAGATTATGAAATGTATATATACTATGTAAGGCGGTAAGATTTGGTGTTTTTTGGGGGCGCAACAACAAGCAGAGCCGAGCCCCCGACCGGCTTCGGAGCGGGCAAAGCAGGGCGACGGCGATGCGTGTTTGTTTTCTTGTTCCGGCCGGAACTTAGGTTTTACCACCTGGGCAACAAGTTACGTGTTTGGTTGCATCACTCCCGTGTTTTCTTAACTGTCTCTTTTGGACGCGTGAGGTGAGAGAAACGGTCCAGCGAGTTTAATTTCTTTTAAAGCTCTTCTCTTTTGTTGCTTTCTTGCCTCCCCTCGTCGAGAGTTTATGACAAAAATGGTGTCATACCGTGCAGTTTTTATCTTTTTATTTTTAGGGTGAAACGGCTTTTGATTAATCATATCGGAACGGGTTACAATCCAAAGTGAGGAGCTCTGAACAGCCCGGCGGATCCTCTAATACCCAGATAGAAAGATTTGGAATCCACGAGGCCATTTGAGCAAGCTCATGAGCCACAGCATTACAACCCCTCTTTAATGCTTAATAGAAAAACCGGGAAGAAGAGCGAGGGCAGCTCTAAGGTCACTGTAGAGATGACCCAACGCTGACAAATCCTTGCCTTGATGGTTGACGCCATTGATCAGATTGATGCAATCTGTTTCCACCTGAACCGATAGATTTGTATATTCCAAAATGTTACGGATTCCCAGCAGAGCAGAAGAAGCTTAGCTTCCTCTGCATTGGAGCACGCCGGGAGCTTTGAGGCTGCAGCTAGGATCGCGTCGCCCCGACAATTGGGCACAATAACCCCCGCAAAAGCGTCCCCGGTAGAAGCCCAGAAACATGCATCAGAATTCAGTTTTAGCCAACCCTCCTCCGGCGGTTGCCACTGACTTTCAGCATATCTGCACGCTGAAGTAGCAGCAGCAGGGGGCCGGATCATCTTCCCCTTATGATCAACATTGGGCCCCTTAATTTGAGACAAAGTTTCAGCATAGGACACAAGGAATTTTGCCGAGCCAGCCACGGAAGAATCTCCCTTGGCATGCACAACGTCATTTCGGAGGAACCAAGCACGCCAAAATAGCAACAAGATAAAGACTCTCTGTCTATCATCACTATGCACCAGGAGATTGAGGAACCACTCCGGGCCAGTCTTGATAAAGGCTGATTCATCCGGGAGATCCCACCACGAACGCATTGCATTGCGTACAGCCCGCGCTTTGGTGCACTGAACAACCGCATGGAAACCATCCTCTACCGAGTTGCCGCAGACCTGACAGCAGCCTGAAGAGGTGATAGCTCGCTTGGCGCAGTTGAGGCCAGTTGCCAAGCCTTCTCGCGCAAGCTGCCAGCCGAACACCTTCACCTTCTGAGGAACTCCGGAGCTCCAGATCCCGGACCAGATAGCACGACTCCCATCAGCTTTACTGCTAGAAGCGCCGGAGTCTTGCTCCAATACTCGCTCGCGAAGAGCCAAACGATAAGCGTTATGAACAGTGAAAACTCCACTCTTCTCGTAATGCCAAGCTAGAAAATCCTCTTCGACTCGAGACGGGAGCTTTAGCTTTAAGATCACTTCCGCATCATGAGGGAAACACACCTGGCGAACTAGCGTTTCATCCCAATCTTTCGCATTGTTGATGATCAAGTCACTGACCCATTTCAGTCGGCAGCGCGTTGCCTTGCCTGTGATTTTCAGACCTTCCTCTCGCGGTTGCCAGTTATCCCGCCACAGACGCACTTTCTTCCCGTCAACAATCCGCCAAATGAGACCCTTTTTCAGCAACTCGAGACCGGGCATAATGCCTTGCCAGGACACCGAGCAAACTGAGGGGAAGGATATATCATAGAGCTCTCACCATGGGGATAGTACCTAGCTTTCAGTAGTCGTGCAAGGTTATTGATTAAACGCCAAGCTTGCCGGGCAAGCAGAGCTTGATTGAAGCGTCGGGGGTCTCGGAAACCGATTCCTCCATGATGTTTGGGCATGATCAGGGTTTCGGGGACCAGCCGGTATTTTCCGGTAACCAGCCGGTACCCGGTTTTACCGGAACCCCCCGAAAAATGTTCATACCGGACAAAATCCCGGTTTGGACAAATTTTATGTAAATTTGGTCAATTTCAATAAATTTTGTCAAACACCATTTGAAATTTGAAATATTTCGGGTGGCAAATGGCTGGTATTTTCCGGTAACCACGGTTATCGGGAATACCGGGCCCCCCGGTATTTTTTCCGGTACCGGTAACAAAAACTTTGCACTTGTTAAGATCATCACCCCACCAGAAATCCCGTATAATCTTTGAGAGATCATCGCAGAGACCAGCTGAGAATTTGAAAAGTCCCATAGCATAGGTAGGTAGCACCTGCATAACTGATTTTATCAGGATCTCTTTACCCACACTCGACAAATAACGTTCCGACCAGTCCGTGAGACGCTTTCTGAACCTTTCCTTAATGCTCTGGAACTGATTACTTTTCATTCTCCTCTCTGGAACAGGTAACCCCAGGTACTTCTCGTCAAAGGACGACGCGCCCACCTCTAGAACAGCACGTACCTCCTCTTGAGACCGTACACTCACACCGGCCCCAAACATGATTGCACATTTGCTCGGACTAAGAAGTTGACCCGTATTTCTTTCATAGGTCCGTAAGACGTGCTGAATAGCGTGAGCTTGATCACTGCTTGCCTTGAAAAAAAACAGGCTATCATCTGCAAAGAGAAGGTGAGAAATCCCCGGTGCTCTCCGACATATGCGCAGCTCATGCAGGCGACCCCGGGAGATAGAGTCCTTCAAAAGTGCAGACAAACCATCGGCAATAAACAAGAAAAGATAGGGGATAGCGGATCACCTTGCCGTAAACCTCACGATGGCACAAAAGTAGATAGGGCGACACCATTTAAGCGAACCGAATATCGAATAGTGGTGACGCAGGTCATAATCCATCGAATCCATTTTGCATGAAAGCCCAGCAGTTGCATAATTAACTCTAAAGAGCGCCAATCAACTCGATCATAAGCCTTAGTAAGGTCAAGTTTATACGCACAAAACTCTGAACGACCCTCCTTCCCTCGTTGAATAGCATGCAGACATTCGAAGGCGATGAGCGCATTATCTATAATCAGGCGCCCCGGTATAAAGGCACTTTGGGTTGGGCTGATCATCTCTTGAAGCAGCGGCCGTAGCCGATTGATTAAGCATTTCGATACCACTTTGTAAATGACATTGCAGAGGCTGATCGGCCTGAAATCCTTTAGATGCACATCTTCCTTTTTCTTTGGAATGAGCACAATACAAGTATCATTGACGCCCGGTGGCATCTCCCCCTTCTCAAAGAAATTCTGGATAGCCAGGGTGATATTCGAGCCCAACGTCGCCCAGTTCTGCTGAAAAAATCTTGCCGGAAAGCCATCCGGCCCCGGCGCCTTGAGAGATCCGATCTGGAATAAAGCATCCCCAATCTCCTCTGCAGAAAACGGTTTACACAGGAGTTCATTCGTATCATCTGTTACCACATTAGAGAGCAACGGCAAAATATGCTCAGGGCAGACAGATTCATCGCGAGTATACAGATTTAAGAAGTCTGTCACCATCAAGTCCATCTCCTTCAGGTCTTCCACCCACTCACCATCAGGTCTCTGAAACTTGCTGATTTTATTTTTCTTTGCACGCCAGGATGTCTTGCGATGGAAAAAAGCTAGTATTCCGATCGTCCCCCTTCAGCCAGGAAACTATGGATCGTTGAGCCCACATGATTTCCTCCAGCTGTGATACCAGATGTCAAGCTTCCAGTACCCCAGCTACTGATCTGTCCAGATCCAGAGCCGCTAACTTTTCACAGCCAGACTCCAGTTGCCGTGATGTAGAGCCTATATGTTGACGACTCCAGGAGTGCAAACCGTTCATTGTTCTTTGCAGATTACCCACTACATCCCCCAAATGATGTATTTGATTCCCATTACTCCAAATTCGTTTGACTTCCTCTGACAGGCCCGCTTCCCTTTCCCAGAATTTCTCATACCATTTTTGAGAACCAACGTTCTTTCTCTGCACACGATCACTTGTCTTCAACAGCAATGGGCAGTGATCCGAGCATGGAGAGAAGATGTGGAACAGGCGAGCATCAGGATAGGCAAGAGACCAAAGGGGGCAAACAACCCTGCGGTCGAGACAAACTCGGACATTCCTTGCGCCCTGTTGCTTGTTATCAAAAGTCCATGGTGTGCCGACAAAGCCAATGTCGTGAAGGTTGCAATGAGACAGCGTTTCACGAAAATCTAACATTTGTCGCTCATCTCGCCAAGAAGCAGAGTAATGTTCACCTTGCCACATAGCTTCAATGAAGTCCCCCATCATAAGCCATGGCTCGCTGGCATGATCTCGAATTCGCCGTAACAGCACCCACATGTGATGATCTTGAGTCCGCGCTTCACAATAAACGAAAGTTCCACGCCACAGCTTCCCATCCCTTCCCTCTTTGATCCGAGCATCAATGTGGTGTTTGTCGAAGGATAACAAATCCACAATGATTGATTCATCCCAAAAGAGGGCCAACCCCCTGCCTTTTCCATTTCCATTCACAGCAAAGCAGTGTTTGAGACCGAATCTCCACCGCAGAGAGCGAACACGATCGCCATCCTGTCTAGTCTCTGATAAGAAGACAAGCTTAGGGTCATAAGTCCGCACCAGACGGACCAGCTCCTGAACTATCCAGGGGCGCCCTAACCCCCGGCAGTTCCAGCTTAGGATGTTCATTGCGTCCGGCGGCCCTCCTCTCCGGAGTCCGCCGATTTCACAGATGAGGTTGAAATTGAGGAGGAAGTTCCACTCTTCTTTTGTCTCTTATATCCCAGAATTGCCTTCGTAGCATCTATCTCCAGCCTTCTATCAGTCACTACCGCCAACTCTATATGGATATTCGCCGTGTCTGCACCATCACCCGAGCTAGGAAATACCGGAAGAGCACCAGAAATTTGGGAGCCTTCAATGACTAGGCGCTTTCTCGCCACTTTCCCTAGTTCCACGACCATCAGATCTTTATTCTTTGCCGGACTTGATGCTGAATCCTTTAGATCATCTTCTCTCGGTGCATAAGTATCGGGCATATCCTCATGAGAGGAGTACCCTGCACCCCGACCATGTCCAGCACTCCGCCCCGTCCATCCACCACGCCCCGCCTACGAGTAGGGACATCTATCTAGATCAGCTAAGAGCCAGTCGCCATATTGAAGATCTGATTTTGCAAAAATACCATCACCGCACTCCTTGGCTACATGATCTAGTTTGTCGCATACGCAGCAGAAGTGTGGTAACTTTTCATACTGAATACAAAATTGTCGACGGGGTTCATCCTTTTTCAGGACTAGATTGAGACATGCATCAATGGTTTACTGATGTCTATCTTCACGCGCACCCGCAGAAAGTTCCCCAAGGTCTTCCCCATGTCATCTGCGCAAACAAAATCGCCAATGCGTCTCCCAAGTTGTCTTGCAATGTTTCGGGTACAGAGGCTTTAGGGACTCCACAGATCCTCACCCAGACAGCCAGACGTTGAAGGTTCACCGTAGTTGCCTCCGAGAAGCCGTCATATTCTTCCAACAACACCGCGCTTCCGCGGAACAACCAAGGGCCATCCTGCATGACGTGCTCCCAATCCCCTAGGCACTGAAATTGAGCCATGAACAGATTCATATCGATTGCCCGAAAACGGACGTCCTTTGCTAGCCTCCACGCAGAACGCATGTTCGTGAAAAGAGCTGCATGGCTGAAGGACTTCACAAAGAAAACCCTAGCCACTGCCATCCACCGAGCTTCCGCCTGTAGATCTTCAAAGTCCTCCTCCAGAACGAACTCTTCCTCCTGTTCCGCCTCCAGATCAAGGTGGCGCAACATCTCATCTAGGGTGGAGGAACGCGGCCCCCTGCCGACTCCCGATTCAGATGAGCCCTCCATGGCTAGAAGCGAGAGGTCCGATGACCGGGCCGGCGGCCAACTTCCAGACATATATACACGTCCCAGACGTTGAGTCCGAACCAGGAAAGAAGTCCGGTTCAAAGCTGACGCCGGGAAGGACAAGGACGGCTGCCGCCGCGGGAGGAGAAGAAACCCTAATGGGGACTAGAGTTTTCCTTTTTTCTGGTGCAGTTTTTATTCTTTAAATAAAACTTATTGCTATTAGTTTCCCGCCACTAGTTTAAATACTGAGAACATCTATTTCTATGTCGATTGAGAAATTATTTTTTTCTAAATATACATAGATTTGACTATTTGACATCTTTCCAAATATTTAAATTTGATACTTAAGAATCATATGTCTACATTTGTTTTAAATTGTACTTCCACAATATCATATCTTATTTCAATTTACAACATATTGTAATAGGAATTAGTGAAAATACAATTGCACTCCTACGTGGAGGTCCTCCTACTATCAGGTTCATCCAACACGCTTTTAAATTTTGTGCTTCTATTTTGCAAAAATACCACCGACTCTATCCATCTTCGTTATGAAGTTCCTCTGTTTTTACAAAACAAACCATAACTCCTTCGTCATCTCATTCTCCAGGTACCATGGACAGAGTCGCCAGTACAAGTGTCCGACGCCTTGCAGCGGCCGGATCCGGTGATGCAGACGGTGGCGGCAGCCGTGGAGGGCGGAGATGCCGGTTGCGGTGGCCATGGAGGGCAGATTTGGTGGGGAGACAATGAGTAATGAGAGATCGAGAACGGTTCGGGAGCGAGAGATATAGCCGGAGAGGTAACAGTTGGGAAAGAAAATGGTGGGTATAAAACTTGTAAACAAGAAGAGTGTAAAGGCAAAATGCTAAGTGTATCTCACCAATCTTGAAACATTTGGATAGCTCCACGTACAAGTGAAAGAAAAATGCTTCGTAGGAGTTAGCGGTCTGAGATATATTCTGAAGGCCTTATGAAACAGGAGGGAGGGGTATTATTTTGTCTTCGACAGATCAATCAGAAGTGACATTTAGATATGCATCCCGCCCGATCCTTGTTAAGAAACGATGGTGCCGACGTAGGGGTGGTCGTGGTTGGGGTAGGTGCAGCCGAGGCCGAACGGCAGCCACCCGCCCCACCCGTTCCAGTTCTTGCTGCACTCCTTCACGGCGAGGTCACCCAGCACCCGCCTCCCGCCGGCGGCCGACACGATGGTCACCTCCTTGTTCTCGAACACGAGCTTGCAGCCGGGCTCCGCATCATGGAGGCACGACGGCGCCTCCGGCCACCGCTCGTCCCACTTCACCACCCCGCTCATGGTGTTCCCGGCGTAGCTCCACACGCAGGTCACCCTGCCCGTGTACCCCTTGCTCTTCTTGGGGTCGGACGTGCTACGGTAGGACTGCCACACGGTCTCGCCGCGGCGGACGGTGAAACCGCTGCTGAAGGTGAGCGGCGTCGGCACCTCGTCGTCGCATTCGAATAGCATCTCCTCGCTCATGCGGTTCTCGATCGGGCACGCGAACTTGGGCTTGGCGGCGGCGCCTGGGAGACGGATGAGCACGATGGTGGCCATGAAGGTGACGACGGCCAGCCGGCGGCTGTTGAGAGCGCGAGTGCTTGAGGTTTTCTCCATCTCGTCTTCTGTGTTTTCCGTGTGCGCGCCACGCATCTCTATTTATTCATCGTGTCGTGTTAGGGAAATTAACGTGGAGGTTATACAAATTAAGTGCATCACTGGTGAACGGCCGGTAATTAATTACACCGCATGCGTTTATGCTGCGTGCATTACTGCTCGATCCCTTCGGGTTTTCTTTTTCTTTGCTCTCTGTGATGAATCATCTTCTTCTTTTCCCCCACGTTTTCAATTCTTTCACGTACGATTGGTTCGTTTTTTCTTTGCTTCCATTTTATCGTTGTTCGAAAACTCCATTTTTCTTCTTTTTTTTCATGCTTCGATTCGGCACATTTGAACATTTCAAAAATCCAACAAAATTAAAAATTTCATTCCAGATTTTTTTTTCCACGGTACAAAAACTCTCTTGGATCACAACCACACGAGAATAGAAATTTCAAAACAAACCATGAAGAAAATTCAAAATGGACCATGAGGACATTTCATGGATTTCATTACAGTTAACATGCAAATGTTCCACCATTTATACGAAAGAACCGGTTCTTGGATAAAAAAAATATCTTCCACCATTAAAACAAAAAGTAATGAACAAATTTCTCCCATAAACCTCATAAGCAACGTAAATCATGGCCAGAATCATAGGATTAAAAATTCATCATTCTACTGTTCCGTTCAAGAAATAAAATTTCATGCATATTTTCAACATTGATCGGATCAATCATGGACAAACACTCGATTCACCACATCAAGAACAAGCATATGACGTTGGATAAATTGCAGGCACAACCAACCCCCATGCCCGGGTTACCGAGGAGATACACGATGATTTTACATCTTCGCGTGCTAAACGATCAAAGACTGCACCAGCCAAAAAATGGCAATATGGCTTGTTCCTCTCATCCTCTGGTTTGCTAGCTCTTAGAATACTTCTCTGTATCTACTCCAACTGTTTCACACCGTCAATCCTGATGTAAACAGGTCTGAGGATACTAGATTTTGAACAGCTTATTGTGTACTTTCAACACTAGCCGGCATGTCAACGAGACTCTTGTCGCAGTCCTGAGGAAGGTGCCACTTTGCTCAGGGCCAGCAGGTTCATCTGCTTTCCCTTGGCTGTAGCCAGAGTTTAGATGCTTGAATTCTGGGCATTGTGAGATATTTGCAACCTGTAGAATGTAAATTATGCAGAGTGTTAATTTGTTCATATCCGGAGTGATTTGCTGAGTCTGGTAAATGTTTCACCTTGTCTAGATTATGTAGCTCAGTATCTTGTATGCCGTGCAGGTAGTCTGCAAATGTCATGAAATATAAATAACTTAATTCGAAGAAGGTTGTCTAGCTAATTCAGGAAATAAATCACAGGGCTAACCTGTATAAGCCTGATCTTTGAATATCAACAGGCTGCAGGGCATCAGTAGAACTGATGAAGGTGCAGGATCACCTTCCTTTGCGCCTTCAACCTCATGTGAACCATTGTTCTCCTGCAACTCATCAGATTGTACGCTTTGGGGATCTGTATGTTCCTGCTTTTTGAGCTTTCCATGGGGTGTGAAATCAATCACAACTGGTGAAGCAAGGGATATGATAGCAACGACAGGAAAGTAGGCAGGGCCATCTTGGTGTGGCTGAAAGGTGCAGTGTTATTGTATTTCAGTGAAGGGCAAACTTCAAAATGTAACCAGAGGAGCAACTAGGAGCTGGTGATTACTGACCATGATTCCTTGATTAGGATGATACTCATTAATCAGCACATGATTGATTGCTGAAGGAAATAGACCGGTCCACTGGAAGATTCTGCCGGTTATATTTGTTAGCCATGTAGGCACTGTGGTATGTGAACATGAATTTCAGTGCTAAAAACTGATGGATGCTTGACTAAGTAAAAAAGAGAATGCATAACGTTTGAAAATGTAGCTAATGAGCATATCAGTAATTGCTCAAAAGAAACATATTATTGTTCTCTTCTGTACAACAAGCAAAATTCAAAACATGCCAATCATCGGTACCGGGCAGACAATGGCCCGTGAGAATGACAGTACACATTGAATTATGTAATAGAACAAAAGCAATACTATTGCAAAAAAAAAGCATGTAATCCTGTTGTGGAGGATTAAAACTTGCAAACAAGCTAAACAAAGGAGCAAGCGATAACAGATTTTGTTTGACTAATAAAAAGATAATAAATGATAATACAACTATTTTCGTTATTTCTCTAATTGAGAACACGAGATTTTATCATATCCCTACATCAAACACTCATAGAGCCTTCCCCATCTGTTCAGATTATCGAGGGCAACAAGATTTTATTTCCTTTCATCGAGTGCCCAATAAATTGTTTACGATATGAACAAGAAAACCCCTTGCCTCATATTGCAACCAAACTATAGAAGAAGTGCTAATCATACAACTGCCTCCACTAAACGACAGAGGACACTTAAGTTATGCAACAGCATGCCTGATCATGAGATAGTCACAAAATTATGCTAAACATTACTCTCAATGTTGAATTGTTGATGAGTACTCACATGCCTGCGGCAGTAGCCCCTTCTCATGCACAACTCCCCCTGTACAGTTCAACCAAATCAACACCTTGCCGGGGCGGAGAAAAGGAATGAAAGTTGCAAATTTCGAAGCAAGGATTTAGGGGCGGGAAGTAAGATGATGCACACACGCACCCCAGTTCTGCAGCCTCCGGTTCTTCAAAGTCTTCCACTTGGGCAGCGGCGCCTGGTAAATCTGCATCGGGCGTCGCCACCAGCGGATCAAATCAAAGCACGCGGACAAAACAGGAGAGCACAAAAGAAAGGGAAAGAAAAGGCAGGGGATTCGGTGAGTAGAGAGAGCAAGAGAAGTCTAGTACATGGTGGAGGAGCTGGGACTGCTCGGACTGGGAGATGAAGTCGGGCACGTAGAAGACGGAGGGGATGGAGCCGACGGCGTAGTCCCCGAGTCTCCTGGGGGAAAGCGCCGAGGAGGGGTTCTCCATCTCCTCCGCCGCAGCTGCCTGGGTCGCCTTGGCCTCCTCCATGGCTGCTTCGGAGAGAGGAGGAGCTGGTTTCCGTGGTGAGACGAAGATACGAGTTAGGTGAGGGTGCTTTCGTACGGCCCAACTTGACAGCATGGCCTTCTATTGGAGCGGCCCATACCAAACGCTGTCCGTCCAATTGTCTTCTTCCTCCTGCCGTCGTATTCTTGCTCCCTCCCTCGCCCTCGCTCCACATCCCTGCCCATCTAAGGGAAAAAAGCCAATATTGATCCCCGACCGAGTTGCAATACCGGGTATAGCCCCCTCTAAGAGCCAACGTCAGTTCTATCCCCGTGACGAATCAGGCATACGACACGTGGTCAGGGAGAGAGCCGCGACGTCCCTACATCGCGCGTTGGGCACGCGACGAGATGCCGAAATCCACGCGCACCACGACAGACCGCACCCAGACCGCACTCCGGCTCTGTCTACCCCGCAACCTCGCCACCAAGACTATCAAAAAGCTCATGTTAGAGATAATTATTGACTTGTATGTTAAGTCTAGAATCCTAACTAAATACATGTCATTAACGTCTAGGTTTGTGGATTGCATCGGTGCCCTGCCTGCCTTTGTACGACTCGCCTTGAGCGGTATATATACATGAACAACCCGCATTAATTGAGGTGCGTAAGTTATAGTTTCAAAACCTTAATACCTTTCACATGGTACCAAAGCCTATCCTCTCCTACATTTAGATTTGTTTCTAGCGATGTCGACTACCTTAAACAGAGTGAAATCATGCATTGTTAAAGAACAAGTTCTGGCACCTTGTAGAACCTCGACACGATTGTAACATTATAGACTGCAAGTGCATGTTCAAGATAAAAAGAAAGGCATATGATACAGTTAGAGAGATAGAAGGCCTGTCTGATTGCAAAAGGGTTCAAGAAAAGATATAACATAGACTATGAAGATACGTTTAGTCCGGTAGTGAAATCCACTACTATTCGTCTTATATTGTCAATTGCAATTTCAAGAGGATGGAAGTTACGGTAACTGGTGTAAAGAATGCATTCCTTCACGGTATTCTAGAGGAAGAAGTATTTATACCGCAGCCTCCGGGGTATGTTAATCCGTAGTTCCCACATCATGTTTGCAAATTTGACAAGGCGTTATACGTGTTCAAGCAATCACTTAGAGTGCGGTATTCTCAGATGAGCTCAAAATTGCAATAGTTTGGCTTTGTTCTGTTATATGCCCATACGTCTCTATTCATATATAATCAAGGGGAAATAGGTATGTTTATGCTTATCTATGTCGATGACATCATCATGATAGGATCCTCCGGACTAGCTGTATGTGATTTAGTGAGCAATCTGCGATAAGAGTTTGCATTAAAGGATCTTGGTAGCCTCCACTATTTCCTTGGCGTTGAAGTTTGACAGCAAAAGGAAGGTGTGGTGTTGCTTTAGTCCAAGTATGTGGATGAGTTGCTAGCTCGAGCAGGGATGGCTAATTGTAGGTCAGCTGCATCTCCCATGTCAACAAGTGAGAAGCTCTCAAAGGAGACAAGAAAGGAGCTTACTGCCACCAAGTACAGAAGCACGGTAGGGGCTTTGCAATATTTGATCTTAACTGAGCCTGACATTACGTTTACGGTAAATAAAGTGTGTCAATTTATGCAAGCCCCTACGGAACAGCATTGCACAGCTGTGAAAAGGATCTTGCAAAAGTTGGACTTCACATCCAAAGATCACCGTCAACTATCATTAGTGCCTTCTCTAATGCAGTTTGGGTAGGCTCGCTTGATGATCGTTGGTCTACAAGCGGTTTTGTTGTCTTATTTAGATCAAATCTTGTTTCATGGAGTGTCGAGAAGCAACAAACAGTTTAAAGATCGAGCATTGAGCCGGAGTACAAGGCATTGGCAAATGCAATAGCCGAGATAGTATGGCTCCAATCACTGCTAGGCGAGCTTAGTGTCACCCAATCGAGAGCTCTGATATTGTGATGTGATAATCTTGGGGCCATGTACCTGTCAACTAACCCACTGTTCCATGCAAGGATCAAGTATATCAAAGCTGATTTTCACTTTATCCGAAAATGGGTTGCACGGAAGGCCTCGGAGAGATCAAGTTTGTGTCTTTGCAAGATCAAATGGCGGATGGACTCACAAAGCCGGTTGGCGTTCAGCGGCTAAAGGTGTTACGATACAATCTCCAGGTTGTGATTGACGGAGTGTTAGAGATAAATCTTGGCTTGGACGTTAAGTATAGAATCCTAACTAAGTACATGCCGTTAGCGTCCAGGTTTCTGGATTGAATAATTGTCCTGCCTCTGTACGACTCACCTTGAGCTGTATATATACGTGAGCAGCCGCATCAATTGAGATGCGTGGATCATAGTCCAAAACCTTAATACCTTTCACAGCTTGGACTCGACAAACTGTTTGAGTTTGATTCGTTCTAGCCTCGGTTCGAGATCTAAACAAATCAAGCTTGAGCCTAACATGAAGCTTACGAGCCTGAGAAGCTCGACCTCGAGAAGTCCGGTAAGACTCGGTAGAAACGTGTACCATGCAGTCCACCCTCGTTTCCCTCCGGAATTATCGTTGGTGGCCAGCTCAACATCCCGACCCACCATTTTTAAAACTTGTAAAAATGTTCGCTGCAGTTCTTGTCTTTCTGTACTCCAGTGTGGGCCTAATATCTCAAATGTCACATGCTTCTAATGCAAATGGCCATGGCAGAACTTCAGTGAGCCATTCGGCCTTTCCGATTTTCAATCCCCAACAACAAGAAGCTATTGAACAGAAGCCCTAACATACACGAGAGAATTACAGGCGAAGCTTGGTAGCAATCGTTGGGCTGTCGGCCCATCTTGCAACAAACAACACAGTAGACGGGGTGATTGGTGCACTAGTTTAGTACTACAACCTCGGTTGCTGTAAGAGGGTGGAGTCGGAGGACATCCTATAAAACCGTGTTTAAGATGCCTAGCGCCTGCACGCATTTGTGTTGTGGAACTCTGCTAGGCCGGAAATTGTTATGAAACCAGACATTAGGTAGGCCACCTGGTTGGTTGCACCATTCTAGTCAAGAGAGATATAGTTTTTAGTTATTTATATCCGTTATTGGGAGCTTGTGTTTGTAAAACACAATCTAATTGAAAGAAGAGTATTCTTATGTTCTCTGACCTAATGGACTTCATATATTGGCACGTAATTTAATAGATATAGCTAGATGATCATATGCAAGTACTTACGAACCACATGCAATTAGTATGGTACCAGTACGAAACCAAAACAAGCTATGAGTAAATCTTGTCATAATGCTACATGCCGGCTTGGTCCGCTATTACACGTCATGGCGTGAAATTACCGAGATTGACACTGTTGTCTCGCCATGTGAACACTACCGGTATGACCAGACGGTGCATGAACTAGGTAGCACCACACCCTCGCACCATCTCCGGCCACCACCTTGACATCGATCTTTAAACTGCATGTGCGTAGTCTTTGTAATAAAAATACATAATTTCAATTAAAAAGACTGCCTCTACAAGCCAGTTGTTATAAACTGGCCTGATCCGGCCCAGCTTCCAGATCATAACCAACGCTACCATTACTCAAACGTAAAACAACTTATCCATTCTCCAGCCTTCGCAGCGTCGGCATACATCCTTGTCCGAAAATACGGGGAACCTTAAACCTTAATTAACACGTCCAGCCGTCGCGGTAGCTCGTCACTGAAACGTTTTCGCTCACCTGGGTTTAGTCCTAGATTGATCTGTTTTTCCACCCTTCGGTGGAGAATTCTTGCGCCTCGTAACCCTGGCGGGTTACACAACTTTCTACGAGCCATCTTCTGATGCTCAGATACTACACGTGTTTAAAAAATTGACTATGATCATTGGCAGATTTAGCAGTGTGGCAAGCCACGAAACAACGATCTAGTTACCCGCTAATCCTAATTTGCAATATGACACGCTTCTACACGTATGGAGTCACGTACACGTATAGTACGACAGTACCGTGTCTGTGTTGTCAAACCAAGTGTGTCCACGAACCAAACGTACTTGAAAAGCGTCCATGTCCTAACAATAATATATTAATTAACATAACATAAATATATATGCACCACATTTTTAATTAAATCGGGGAAATATAGCTAATAATCTTCAATTGCTAATTTAACATGTGCATATATTAATGTAATTAATTAATTACAACAAATTATAAACCTATATTATCACCAATATATATCTTCAAATATTTCTTGAATTAGCAACAATAAATTAATAACCATGCATAGATCGCTAAGATGAAATATATCTAGCAATAAATGTATCTTCTCCAATAAAATCACCTCAAAATCCACAATTCTCCAACCAGTCGCAGCATTGAATGATCTAGTTGATCATGTTGATCTGGTTGGCTACGTCTTAAATAGGGTATATTAGATCTCATGTGGTCCAAAGAGAGAACCGTGCGAGATAAACTCAATACCTTAGTCAGTTGGCCACCTGGAACCAGCTGAAGCATATCTCAATCGGTTGAGGGAAAGAACCATCTGAGGTATTGGCCATATCTCAGGCGGTTCTATATATCAACCGTTTAAGAGAAACCTTGAGGTGGTTTTATTTTTCAACCATCTGAGATATATGTTTATCTCTGACGGTTATTTTTCTTTAAATGGTTCTTTTCATTTAACCGACTGAGATTGTATATATTACAGACTGTTTTTCTAAAACCAACTAAGATGTGGGGTATAGGATAATGGTTTCTATAGTAGTGAATGCAACTAGCCAACTACTATGTTGACCATTAGAATTTGAAAAGAAATTTGGTAGTCTTAAATGAAACATGAAATTTTGTTAAGAAGACTTGATTTGAAATAACCAGATTGGTAGGAGCATGTGATTTTGTTTTCCACTTTTGCATTTTGGGAGTAACTGAGGTTAACTTGGATGAGTACGTACGTGCACATGCAAGTGTGTTGTCTGATGTCTCCGAGGAACCAACACAGGAGTCACAGGGGAAATAGTAGAGCCATTAGGGGACCAAACCATGTGGCTGCCAACCACTGAACTCACCTCATTTGTTGCAAATCATACATCCATACAAAACTTGCAGATATCAGCAATGATTCACTTCACATACGCAAATTGCAAAATAAACAAAGCAAATTGCAAAATAAACAAATAAACTTTCTGTACCAGATGTGCAGCAAAGACAACAAAAGTTTGTATAGACGACTCTAGTGGAAAGGAACATGAATATGCAGGATGCTGTCTTACCTCACGTAGTCACATGTCTTAATTGGCAGCATCATATAGATATAGCTGTAACATGTAAGGATCTATACTTGCATATGTCCTGTACACACAGAGCAACTTTTTGAACCATATGCTTTATGCCAAGATCTCCATACAAGTACTCCAGAATCTCTAGCCAAAAAGAAAATGGAACAGTGCCACACCAGATATTAATTACAGTACAGGTTTTGGATCATGATCCAAGAAGAATTCACAGACCCTAGCTGCCTGCAAGGCTGCAGCTGCAACTGCGGAACCACACTATCAGACATCACAGGGCTAACGACCAACCCCAACCATCGTCATCATCACTCATCCAGGAGACGTCCATGACCCATGATTGACATGGATGGACCCAGCTCTAGCTTCTAGCAGCGCAGCTGAGCTCGCCCAGTACAGTGCACGACACTTGCTGTGTTTGTTTAAAGGCGAAAGATTCTGACAGGCCAGCGCGCCTTGTAGGGCATCCACTCCACGTTCCTGCCGTCCCGCGCGCACATGCGCCGATCCGGCGCCATTGATCAGCACCAGCCATTGCTCGCCTCGCTTGACGACACGTCGTACTGTTTGTGGTTGGTTGGTTGTTTGGTGACTGCGATGCAGCATGCAATGCATGGGCTTCTTCTTCCTCGCTGCTGTCTGAGCGGCCGCTATATAATTATATTATGTTCTGTTGTCGTGTGAGGCGATCGAGAGAGGTAGATCACTTCGTTGCGCTTGCGAAGGTTAGCAATGGGGAAGGCGGGGAGGTGGCTGAGGAGCATCTTGGCGGGGAAGAAGGACGGCGGCAGGAGGGAGAAGCACGGGCAGTACTGTGACGCGACGCCGCCGCTGACCGTGTTACCGGCGGCGGCGAGCCAGAGAGAGAAGAAGCGGTGGAGCTTCCGGCGGCCGGCGCCGACGGGGAGGACCGCCGTGCCGTCGTCGTTGACTCCGGAGCCGAGCATGTCCGGTGGTTTGTCGGCGTCGGAGCGCGAGCTTGAGCAGAGCAAGCACGCCGTGGCGGTGGCCGTGGCGACCGCGGCGGCCGCCGACGCCGCGGTGGCTGCCGCCCATTCGGCGGCCGCGGTGTTACGCCTGACGGCCGATGAGGACGACATGTCGGCGAGCTCCGTTGAGGAGGCTGCCGCCGTCAGGATCCAGGCCACCTTCAGAGGCTACCTGGTGAGTTTGATGATGTGAACAACAGAAAAAAATTGTTAATGTGTTAGTCCATCCAGCTTAATGTGATTATCTCAGTTAAGTTGCTGCAACATGCCAATGGGAAGAGTACTACTAAAGTACTAAGTATAGTGCTTCAGGAGTACTTTGTAGGTTCAACTAATTTCTCATTTTGTAGTTCTTTTCATCCATGTGCAATCTAGACAGTTCTGATCTGCATTGTAGCTTGTCATGCCAAAAACTTACAAACTTTGAACCAATAATTTGTTAGGCCATCAACATTATGTTCAAGTACAACATCTTTGTGAATACTCCTGATTTAGCATACACGTACCCTGAGCAAATGAAGAAATAAATGATCAAATTCTGCACCAGCAAGGCGGCATTTTGTACTGTTTGATGTGACTATGCGATGTGCTGCTGCTGCTGCAGGCAAGGAAGGCTCTGTGCGCGCTGCGAGGGCTGGTGAAGCTGCAGGCGCTGATCAGGGGCCACCTGGTGAGGAAGCAGGCCAACGCCACGCTCCGCCGCATGCAGGCCCTCCTCATGGCGCAGACCCGCCTGCGCGCGCAGCGCATGCGCATGCTGGAAGAAGACAACCACGCCCCCGCCGCCGCCGAACGCCCGTCGCCACAGCACCCCAGGCGCCGCCGCTCCTACGTAAGCCCGCCCGCCCGCGCCACCAGGTGTACGATATCAGCATTGCTGTGGTGGTTTGTTTGCATGTGACGGACACGGCGGGCTGGGTGTGTCCATATGCAGGAGATGGACAGGTCCGGTGAGGAGCACGCCAAGATCGTCGAGATGGACATGGGGGAGCCGCCGCGGCGGGGGCGAAGCAGCTGCTCGGTCGCGGCGAGCGAGTCGAGGGAGCGGCGGCGGGCCGAGTACTACGGCGGCCAGTGCTCGCCCGCGCCGTCCGCGGCCTTCACCGAGCTCACGAGCCCGCGCGCCTACAGCGGGCACTTCGAGGACTTCGCGCCGTTAGAGCCGGCGACGGCGCAGAGCAGCCCGTACGTGTACGTGCCGTGCTCCGCCGGCGCCGACGGCGACGAGCACGCGTCCGAGTTCTACCCGAACTACATGGCGAACACCCAGTCGTCACGCGCCAAGGCCCGGTCCCAGAGCGCGCCGAGGCAGAGGACCGACTCGTCGTCGCCGCTCGAGCGGCAACCGAGCCGGCGCCGCGGCGCCGCGGTGCCAGTACCGAGGAGCGTGAAGATGCAGCGGTCGTCGTCGCACGTCGGCGTGCCGACGTCGGCGGCCGCCGCGTACGCGCAGTACCAGTGCCAGTACTACCCGTGGTCGGTGAAGCTGGACCGGTCCAGCGCGTCGTTCAAGGACAGCGAGTGCGGGTCGACGAGCTCCGTCCTCACCGCCGCCACCACCGTCGGCTACTGTCGCTCCCTGGTCGGATTCGAGGTGCGCGGCCATGAATCACACAAAAAGAAAGAGATCATTTTTTTCTTGTTCTCTTCTATTTTCTGCATTTGATAGCTGCCTGACAAGAACTTGGTGTTGTTTTCGAGTTGTTTCAGGTGCAGAGGAGCCAGTACTGAGTTGTTGGCAGCTGCAACGAAACAAATGGAAACTCAAATTCAGATATTTGTGTGCCGTGTCTACATGTCAAATGTTCTAAGGAATTTTGGGTGCGACATGGCTTGATGATGCAATTTCTAGCGGTGTTTCAGTAAGCGATGTGTTCATACGTCTGAACAACTCGGCTCAATCTAATGCCCAAATGATTCGTAAAACATCACAGGTGTATGATATGGTACACATATATACGCATGGTTTCACTAATAAATAGAGGCATACAAGTGAAACTCAAGTCGCGCGGAATTATCAGCTCATTCCTAATTTCTCAAGGGAAAAAGACACGTGACCAGTGGCTCCCTTGTTGACTATCGAGTATATTGCTAACATTTGCTCATCAGTGTAGGTTTTTTTTTATAAGCTAATTGGTGCATGAAATTTAATATAGTACTAGAGCTAAAAAAGTTTTCAAGTTCAATACCTCACTAGCACAATTTACAATAAAAAAAGTTGCATCCTACTTTCAATCCACGTATTAGGGCTGCGCACTTTTGCTCATATTGGCCACATTTCTTCACCGGCGAAGAGGCAACGCCTGAATCCGGAAGGGCCACTAGCCGAATACGAATCACAAAAAGAAACTGCTGACATCTATGAGACATGTTGCTGTCGGTGTGGCCTGCCCACTGCCCCTGCCCCTCCTAACAGGGGTGGACCTAGAAATTTTTTTGAGTGAGGACACTTTTTTTGAAAATTTAAAGAATTTAAATATTTTTCAAAAAATATAGAAATCTATCTGTTCTTCTCCTTCTTCGTGTGAGTCCACACCCGACCATGGCACACCGAGCCGACCGACCACGTGTTGGCCACCATGCCCTCTAGAAACGCTACATTTTCTTTTTATTTGTTAATTGAAGTTTTTCAAAATTTCCAAGTTCAGTTGCCACCAATTGAAAGTTCCAACATTTAGGGCTTCTTTGGAACGCAGGATTCTCAAAACACAGGAATAGAAAAAACGTAGGAATAAGATGTCATGGCTTATGGAATCCTACAAGAAACGAAAACATAGGGATATGCAAAACCAGCTCTTTGGATGCTCCATAGGAATTTTGCAGGAATTTGAAGAGAGAGAAGGTTCATGCAAGATACAAAGAAAATTTTTCATGAGATCCAAACTCATGTTAGAATTCATCTAAAATTCCTATAGATTGAGCCATTCCATAGGAATTTCATAGGATTCCTATGGCCCCATTCCTACGATCCAAAGGGTCTCCGTAGGAAAATTTTCTATGGATTTAAATCCTATAATTTTTTTTTAAAAAAATCCTTCAATCCAAAGAGGCCTTATAGTTTGATCCGGTCATTCCAAAATTTTGAAATTTTTGAGCAATAAGAAGGGGCGGAAAGACGTAGGTTAGGAGGTTGCCACTTGGTACAATCGTAGGTGATCTCACCTAGACACCTAATCGTTTTTTTAATTACCTAGTCACCTAGTCTTAGTTAAGGATAACCTCACAATAAACGTCTCCCAAGTAGAATAGCCATGCATAAGAGAGAAAGCAAGCTACTGTTGTCACTGGACCTACCAATTGTATTTCACCGTAAGACTCGCAATGATCCACGTTGCCGACTTGCGAAGTTGGGCCAATCTACCGCCTGTACTTTGCTAATAAAATGGGCCCATTGAACTCATCCTCGAGAAAAACCAGGACTCTGAAATGCACCTAGGGTTTTGCTCGTTGCATAAAGAAAGGAAAACCTGGCCCTCGTCTTCTGTAGGGGAGGAGGCCGACTGGGGTCATGGAGGCCTGCAGGGTGGATGCGCGTTGATGGCAGGTGAGAGCTCTGATGCGTCCAAATTTTGGGTTACCGAAGTAGACAGTTGATTTACTTGTTTTTGCATGAGGCGAGTCATCGCAGCTCGAATCGGAAGTAGATCTGCACCGGCCCAAACCCACGGCCGCAATTGCCTTCGTCTCCCCCGGTGATATCCCACCCAACTTACTTTTTTTCCTCACATGGGTGTGTATGCCTGCGTCTTTTGGTTGTCAGTGCACCTTTTGGTTTGGCTTGGAGCCCAATGGTTCAACCACCGTTGTATAAGCTGTTGTCTTGCTCTCATAGTCTCACTGCTGAGTTACGCTTCCTACCGTTTATTATTTCAGTGAGTAGTCAGACTCGAATTACATGTGTGTTCTCATGTTCATGCCATAGTGTCAGCCTCTTGATTCTTTTTGTGGGATGTATCAGTGGTGTATAGGGGATGTTACTCTTGAAAATCGATACAAGTTTTCTTTTTCATAAGTAATATCTATCTTCGTATATATGTAGTTTTTGCGTGAGCATTTTATGGTTTCATGTTCGTGTATAATGATTGTTGGTTATGGTTGGGAGGCTCTAGTAAATTTTCATGGTTATGTGCTCTTTTGGCCATTAGCAATATGTAGATAAACTTTTGGTGCTTTATACTGGATGAAGTTTTTGTAGCAGTTTTTAATGGGTGCATGTATATTGTACGATGCATGTTATTTTTACATGTATAGAAGTAAGTTTCATAGAAGTAAATTTCAGTTATTTATGTTTCCATGTTTTTCCCTATATGCCCAGGTTGCCTTGTAAATTGTCAGGGGACCAATTTCTATTGGTGTGTTGTTTATTTATTTATTTTCTGTCAATAAGCTGTTCAATCATAGGAGTCTGGTGCATGCTGCGGATGGTGCTATTCACCTTTTTCCCGTTAGACTTTACTTATTGAAAATAACTTGGTGCTAATGGTTCAACTTTTTCGAGTATGAAAATCTGATTAGTGAATTGCACCTACTATAAGTTGATATACTTTGGGTAGTAGTATAGACCAGCATCACTATTGGATTTAAGTTCAAAATTATATTAGATGTAACTATAGATTTGGATATAACGACAAATTATCCAAATACATAACTATGAATAATATTAGATGTAACTAGGATTATATTTAGATATAACTACGAAACAATATTAGATATAACTATACATTACGTTAGATAAACTAACCCTCACACGTCACTTATTCACTATGACGATGCTATTTCTGAACACTTGTTGATTTTCTTGATAATTGATATTTGCATCCTATGGTTCCTCACTAGGAAATTTTGATTTGTTCCTTTGTCTAAGCCTTGACAAGAAAATGCAATTTTAGCAGGTTCTTGTGGCATTAGAGGAGTACATGGACCTTTCTATCTTTCCTTCTCGGAGGAAAGCATCGTCTCAGGTAAATCTAGCGACTACACGCTTCGAAAGCAATGACTGGAGCTTGATCCCCACCATCGTGTCTCTCCACCATCTTGTGGTGAGTTCTCTTGCGCCTTGTGCTTCACATGTTATATAGGTATTGTGCATAAGGAGTTGATCGATCCCCTCCCTCTAAGTTAGTGGCCATGTTTTATAATGGATGTGGTTTCTAACGTACATTGTTATCAATTGTTACTATCGTAGAGATATAATATTTGGTTTGGATCAATATACTTCCTCCGTCTCCACTCTCATGATTTCCAACTTTCTATAAGTAATTATATACATGATAGGAAGGTAACTATATAAATTTTCAAAAGTGATCATGTGCAAACAATTTTAGAAATTTCTTTGGTTTCTCAAAAAAATTATCCTCTTTTACAGATATGGATCTCAATTTGCGGCCTAAAGGTTTTGACCTTAACAATCATCCTTATGGTTTTCAGTAGTGGTAAATTAGTCATTGTGTTCTATGATTAATTGAATTGGCCTTGTGACATTCCTGAAAGTCTAAGTAAGTAAAAGTGTAATTATTCATGTGCAAACAATTTTAGAAATTTCTTTGGTTTCTCAAAAAATTTATCCTCTTTTACAGATATGGATCTCAATTTGCGGCCTAAAGGTTTTGACCTTAACAATCATCCTTATGGTTTTTAGTAGTGGTAAATCAGTCATTGTTTCTATTATTAATTGTATTGGCCTCGTGACATTCCTGAAAGTCTAAGTAAAAGTGTAATTATGTGCGTGCTTTTCACGGGTTGATAAGTATAAGTATGATTTACCTGTATCTCACTAATATAACAAGGCTCATACAAAATCTCTAATTACAGGTTGTTCACTAAAAGCTATCTGTAATAGGATTATTCACATGAGGTTTTTATAAAAACCAATATTATAGACAGATTTTGAAAAAACCCACTTGTAATTCACAGACGATTTAAAAAAATGACTGTGATTTTTTGCCCATTAGCCCAACTTGGCAAGCCCAAAAACAGGCTCCTGGCCTTTCTATCTCCCCAACACAGCTGCCGCCTTCCTCTCCATCTCCCTCTCTGGCTCCCTCTTCACTCCACACTTTCGAACTCGTAAAGATGCCCTTGACCACCTCCGTGTCCACCGTGTGCAGCTCAGTAGCAGCTTCGGCCGGGTAGGAGGCGGACTCCCTCTCCTTCACACGTGGCTGCTCCGCCTCTGCCCCTGGGCCTACCCCCAGGATTCGGATGCAGATGCGCTTGCCGAGCTCCTCGCGGAAGGTGAGAGGCCGGACCACCATGAGGCACTCCTCCAAGAAGTCGTTGTCGTCCGCCGCAATCAGTAACGCCCCCTCCCCTCGGATCCCTCCTCTCCCTCCGCGGATCTGGTTGTGGCGCCATGGCCGCACTCGTCGGTTCCTCTGTAGTTGTTCGCTGCCGTGGCCCTCCTTCTTCTCCCGCGGCGGCAAGAGGTCAACGCAAGCATCGCTAGATCCGGCGATGGCGATGCCAGATCTAGTCGTGATGCCATGGCCGGGGGAGGAGAGCCACACTCGTCGGCGCACCCGTGGCAGCAAAAGCGCCTCCGGTAAGATGGTCAAATCTGAAGAGGGTTAATTTGCTAAACTCTTTCTGTGATTTTTTTTAATTTAAAAAAACATCTCAGACGGTTCTAAACCGTACAATTCGAATCTCATCACAGACTTGTAACAGGACTTTGTGTATAGTGTCTACTGCATGTAATTTTTGGGTATTAGAATTACATAAGAATTTGGTACGATTTAGGATTAGATGAAATTTCTACCTTTTGAGCGCATTTTTTGGACGAATCTCAATATGAATACAAATCTGGGAAGAGATAGAACTGGGGAGTATGTCAGAGGTTTGCATAAAACAATAAAAAATTGTGGCCAAGGAAACGAGAGCTAGGCTTGTTGTAGTTGCGGCTGGCCGGCGTGTCGTCGTCCGTGTCCTCCGATTTGGATAACGTGCAGGATGGTCAGAATTTTCTTTTTCTGGTAGGTTTGATGGCTGTCGGAAGAGCACAGCGTATGACTAACTAGCTACTGTGCACTGTGTAGCCTCGTCCAAGGGTAAAAGGTCTGTTCAAAGAAAGGAAAAAAGTTCTCTAAGTAAAAGGTTCTCTCAAAAAGAAAAAGAAAAGGAACGCGGCCAGGAGAGATCTACCTTTTTGGCCGGTTGAGGAGGGATTTTCTTACTCAAACGAAATAGGATAGCAATTATCACATATTAACTGTGAAATAAACTAAGAAAAAGAGCCAAGACAAGACGCCGTGTGGGCTCTTAATGCTTAGCTAACACTCGTGACTAATCCTTCTCTGATTACGATATATCTTCATAACCTGAAAATCTCTCCCATCGATGACCTTCACTTCATTCGAATTCACTAGGTTAGCGTACTTGGACATATTGTGGTCACTGTCCTTGATCATATTGATAACAATCTCGCAGTCGGAGTCAAGGATGATAAGCATGGGTGTCCATTGTGAAGCTAGCCCCAAACCATCCATGCATACAGGCGGCCAATTCTGACTCGGGGACATCAGCGCGATGAAACCGAACATGACAAGATGTGAATGGAATATCCACGTCGTGACTGTGATCACGGAGTACATGCCAACCCCCGACGAGCCATTTTCCTCCACAAAAGAACCATCAACACCAGCTTGCTCAGTCATCGGTGGTTTTCCCCATTTGGAACCGGTGGCTGCACTCGCATGGCTCCCCCTCGGCTACCAGCTTCGACTTCATCGACGTCTGGGGGGAGGCGATTTTGCACTCCCCCGCCATGGGCTCCAAGTCATGCCGCAGCGGGGACTTGCTCATCGTCATGTAGAATATCTAGAAAGAAAGAAAGAAAGAAACGCATCTTCAACAGCACAAGGCTAACCTACTTTGAGATTGCGAGCCGCGCCATAGTGGAGATTAACATGAGAAACATGAGTGTAAACCATTTAGGAGAGTAACCTGCATATGAATCCCTTAGATTCGGCTTGCCCTTTTGCAAGAACAGGCCGCTTTGTAATTATTGCTTACTACATCCTGACTGGAATGTATTGCTCCTGCCAGTTCCTCAAAACAAAAACTTTCAATATAAAGAATATAGTCCACGGTCGTGCTATGTCCTTGCGAATTTAGTTTCTTAGATAAATCTTTACCAATTGCAGTAAGAATTTGCTGTTACATTTGAAAAGTGATTTTAAATTAATTGTAACATACAGAAGCAAAGTAAATATTATCGAAAAAGTCACCACGACATCAAATGAAGCCTAAAAGCTCCTTGATTTGGGCTTGTCTGCTTCTCCCTATTTGGTTATGACCACCTAAGGCGCGTTGAATTTGGCGATGGCCAGTTTGGCCCAAGAGCCACAATGCCTATAGTGCACACCGCATTCTCTAGTTATCAGAGAAGTGCCCAACATTTCCTGAAGAGATGGTTGCATTCTGCACCATGCTCACAGTTCCCATGCACAGAAGCTTCTCGACGTTCCCATTCTTTCTGCCCTCCCTCTCCCCGCCCTATCAAGTTGCGCCCCCTATGCAGCACCTATATGCCTTTGTAGCTTCAAAAAAGAAACAGAAATCGAAATGCCTGTATGGACTGTACTGCAGCGTCCATGTACGCCAAAACCACCCATCATGGCTACACTGATCGATAGAGCGGACGGCTCCCCGCTCTCGACGTCGCCAAGTCGGGCACGGACTCGAGACCCAGACAGGCGCGCGCGTGTGAAGAATCTGCGCTTCGAACTGTCGTCATCGACGTTGCCCAGGACGGAAGTAGCCCTCGCCTCGCGGGTTACACTGCTTCAAAATCTGCACAGCTTGTTCCTTCGACTCGAACGTGCATGGGGTTCAGGCAGCTAGCGGCCGGAGCTTGATTCGAACCTTAAGATGGGCTAACTCGAACTCGACGATCTTAAATATGTCTAGGAGGTCATTTAGTAAAAAGCTTTACTAAATATATAACATATCTACTATATACTTAGAGGTAATCTAACAAAAAATTTTATTAAGGAAGCCACGGCGCAGGTTAGCCTGCATTACCGTCCGCCTCTAGGGCAGCAATGATGTGGACTATGGTGGGATATTTTTCAAAGGGAAGCGCGTGCGTTTTTCAGTGAGCCTGATGGGGTTAGTTCGTAGGGGCCATAAGATCTCCACACTCTAAGGTTATTTTCTGACAAATATCGCATTTACGTACTGACCGCCGGGACAAAGCAAAGACTACACCAGTACAAATAATAATTTCTATAGCATTAGGAACAACTACAGTCTTAGATCACAAGATTATCACCAAACACCTAGAATAGCGAAATTAGTGTGTAGCGTGTTGATATGGTCGTAGTCATACTAGCTTCTCGCGGTTCATCCAGGAACTAGTGGATCGTACTAGCTAATGTCGCAGCCTCACAGCAACATCTTCAAGGTGTCCACACATATCGAAAGGAACACCGCGCATTCCAGTGCTAACTCCGAGCAACATGACTTGGGTGTGACAAGAGTGACGGCTAGGGTTTTAGGAATTTCAAACTGGGGTGAACTCTAATGTTGATGCTCCCTCTCCTTATATAGACGTTCCCATAATGTGTTTCTACATTAGAGGTCTATTAGGACTCGAGGCACAATAGAATTCGGATCGTTACTTGAATTGGGTTCCAATCCTTTAAGCGCAGGATCCTATAGGTTCGTGTACACTTACATATGGTGCGAGTACTCCTATTCGGCCACTAATTGACGGCAGTCCTAATAGGATGTCCCAACTCAAATGTACAAAAAAAGATCAATCAGACGAACCTCTACAATATTCAATCGTATGCATTCTTTTGCTTCATGATATCGGTCAAACCCAAGGTGAGAGATATATGTCAAACTCAACCACTTTTTCCCAATCATGTGAGTTGAAGTCCATATTTGTCGTTAACTCTTTAAACACGAGTAGTATGGCCGTGCATTCCTGAGTCTAATCACCCGAGAGGCATAGAGATATCTCCCTCGTTGTACGGAGGAGCAAATCCTATCTTGGTCGACAACGCTCGCAAGATGCTTTAGGAAAAACCCAAAAGTCACTTTTATAACTACTAGCTACAGAGTAACATTTGATAACCCTAAATAAGTCGCTCCACATTTAAGACCATACGACAACCTCAACTCTAAAGATATAGCATACATATTATATATGAAACTAACATATGATATGTAAGAATATAATATTCTTGCAGCGTCTCATGCATGGTAGGTAAATCTAACATCATATTCTTTAACACGTGTCCATATATTATTGGTTTGATATATCCATATGTATGACTCATAAAACATGGTCATCAACCAATACATACGCTATCCTACACGTATGTGTTCTTGTATGTCTATTCGATCAGGGAATAATCATGATAAAGATTAACAAGTCACGTACCTCTAATCAATGTTAGGATATTATTTAACAAATCATAAATATAGGAAATGTTGCCAATCTCTATTATTGCTTTTAGCGTATATTTTTAACGGCAGTCACGGGAGACCTCGCCACCGATGAGTTAGGGCTCGTGTTGTGGAGGGGGCTGGGGGTTCAGTGCTGTTGAAGGCGGAGGCGGACGGGGTAGGGCGAGGCGGCACATTAGCGCTAGTGGGCGCTGCAGAAGGGACGGTTGTCATCGAAGAAGAAAGAAAAAGGCAGCGGCAGCGGTAAGACGCAGTGGCTAGGAGGCGGCGGCCTAGGTGAAACGGTAATAAGGGCACGCTACAGCGGATCGACACCAGCCGGGATGGAGGGGCACGGGGAGCGTCACGTCGCCGTATTCTCCATCCCTCAACTAGGCACGAGACGACGAGAGTGATACTACTATCACTCTATGTCCTGAAATTCAACTTATATTCCGAAAAGTTCCGACGAACGTCAAGCGGAGCCACGGGCCATCTCATGAATGACTCTGTTCTCGCTAGCTAGGACGTGACGGGACAGAGACGGTCTTCGCGACGCTTGATCCGTGACGTCTTTCCAGCAGCCTCGATCAAGGAAAGGAAAGGAGCCCGTCCTGCTCGTGTAAAGCCCCGTGGACCGTGCATGCAATATATGCTCTACACAAACAAAATGGGAGCGACGTCAGGTCCACGTCGTGGCGCCCGAAAACGAACGATTCGATTTGGACGCGGCGACACGCGCGCCGGCCGCCCGGCCTGCCCGCGCTGGTCTTTTCTTCACGGGTAAATGCGAGCCAGCAAAAGTTGACGCGTACGTGTGCTGCATGCACGCCGATGCCAACTGACTCGACTAGGCTAGGTGCCGAATATTTGCATGCATGGTTCGACTCGGACACCGGCCGGTCGGCCTCGTGGCTGATGGAGGGTGGGGTGGCGCTCAGCTAGGGGTGAACATAAAACTTGGAACTCACGAGTTAAACGAGTATTTGAAACCTCGGCTCGGCTCGACTCGATTCGAACTCGGTCCTTAACAAGTCGAGCCAAGTTGGAGTTTTAACTCGTTAAGATAACGAGTTAAACGAGCCGAGTTACCGAGTACTCGAGCTACTTGTTTAACTCATTTAACCTGGTAGGCCCCCAAAATAATCTGGCCCAACAACATCCGGCCCAACTGAATGTCCTCAATCCTCAATTCCCCAATCCCCTAGCTGTGCCCTAGCCCTACCCGAGAATCTCCAGCGGGCAACGGGCGGCGGCGTGACTCCGGCCGACTGCTGCAGTGCTGCCCCATCGTAGCTCCGGTGAGGCGCGTCATCCGGCGAGGCACGGGACCGGCGAGGCGTGGCACCGGTGAGCGCGTGGCACCAAGCGAGCTGCGGCGAGCAGCAGGTCCAGCACCACTCGACCGCGCGACGTCGTCTCTGGCCACAATGGATAAGCAGCCGAGCTTGGAGTCCAAGAATCACCGGAAGAAACATCCGCAAGCTTCCTCCTCTCCTTCGGTTGGCCGCTCGGCATCGCAGCCTAGAGGAACCGGCGAGAACCTACTCGTGGTCTTGTCGACTGGGCCGATCTCTTCGCCCGCTGCTGTGTCCGCATCACCATCAGCGTCTGTAAGAATCATCAGCACCTGTTTGATTCCAATTTGTCTCTTCTTTAGCACTGAATGATTTAGCTGCAGAGCATAGTTAGTAGAATAATGATGCCTTATTTGCCATAAGAATGATTTTTATTCTTTCTTGATAATGCAATGCTAAATTGCTAACTTTATCATTGCTGAAGTAGCCAACTTAGTCTTATTAATCTCGCAAAATGGAAAATTGAGTCTAGATTGGAGCACTGCCGTTGCTGATGCCTTATTCATATGTTGTGATCTGCATTTGTTAATCAGTTTTGCTTATGCCTTATTCATATATATGCCTTATTCATACATGTTATACATACATATGTTATATGTATTGCTGATGCCTTATTTATTGAGTTATGCTGAACAGATTAATAAATATATGTTGGAGTGTGGGATGTGAGTAGAATAATGATACCCTTTATTTTTTATGTGTAGGAAAATGATGAGTACGAGGTTTATGAGGAGGATGAGTATGATATGAATGATATCATGTCGGAGAGTGAACCTTCCAATTATGTGAGATTGGAGTTGTATGAGCTATATGACACTTTTGAGTCTGAACATAGATGTAGCAAGTCTTTGAGCAGCAGGGCAAAGTCATCCTCTAGTATGCAAACAAATAGCTCAATAGCCATAGTGGGTTTCAGTCCTTTCTGTGAGAGACATCTACAGAGCCATCTAAGTCTGAATTGTTTATATATCTTGATGAACCAAACCATCCTCTAAAGGACACACAATTTGTTTTGCTTGATTGGTGGAGGCTGAATGTCCACAGGTTTCCTGTTGTGTCAAAGATGGCAATGAGATTCTTGACAATACTTGCAACTAGTGTCTCCTCTGAGTTGACTTTTAGTACTGGTGGGAGAATACTTGATGATTACAGTAGTGCTTTGCACCCAGCAATGGTGGAGGCCTTGGTATGTGCTTCTAGCTTCATACGGGGATAAAAAATTGATAAGAAACCTCCAATAATAGTGGTACGTGTCTTTTGGCCTTTCAATTGTTTTTCACATATTTTGTTTCTAAGTTATGCTATTTCCATTGACAGGAAGAAGATGTTGAGGATGACATTAAATTAGTACCTTTTTCTGAGTCTGTGGTGGAAAGCTGTTAGAACAAAAGTAAGTACTACACTCATTATCTTGTGTACATTAAGCTAGTGGATTTGTCTTGATTGGTCAAATTGTTTTCTGAAGGTCCAATGAATGCATGCAAGGAGCCTTAGCAGATTATTTTTGAAGGTCCAAGGTGCAAGGAGTCAAAACAAGTCAAGATGGAGGGATATTAAGTGTGGTTATATTAGTCTTTTGGACTGTGGAGTTGAATGTGAACTTTTAAGTTATATTAGCCTATTAACGTTAAGCATGTGGACTGTTATAATGTGGACTTTTGGACTCTTTATAGTGTGGACTGTGGACTATTATAATATGGACTGTTATAATATGTACTTTTAGACTCTTGTATAATGTTAGAAGTATATTGGTTGCTGCATGCATTAATTTTTCATATATATGTATTGTTATCACTAGTAATTTTCTTGCTCCATTGCTATAATTATATGTACTGTTATGACCAGACCAGGGTTGCTCTATTACTGTAATTTCTCATATATATTTACTAGAAAATTATAGTTACTACGTCGGGGACGCACGTCCTTGGAATTTCTGAAGATACGAGCTCGAAGTCTCCGGTACGGAAGTTGGAGGTTCCGAGTTTAGCTTCGAGGAACGTCCTCGGAGTCTCTGACGTTCCGACCCCGGAGCCTCCGGGACTAAAGTCGGAGGTTCCGAGAATAGCTTCGGAAAAGTGCGACCATTCTTGGAACCTCCGGGATTGAACTCGAAAGATCCGAATTCTCCTTCGATCCCTGCGCAAGTTGGAAGTCGGAGGGAAAAGTCGATTCCTCCGGAAATGTAGAAATAATGTTGAACTCGTGAACGAGTAATTAACGAGTTAAATGAGCTACTCGAGTAATTAACGAGTCAAGCCGAGTTCACATTTTAGCTCGTTTTGTTAACGAGTCGAGTCGAGCTAGCTCGATAGTCACCCCTACGCTCAGGCCACAAGATCTTTTCTTTTCTCATCGCTAGCACAAGATTGTTACGGCCACTCTCGTATATATGCATCGCCCCATTGTTTCGGCCCCCACTCAAACACCATAGATGCATGTACCGCCTGAGTTATCTTCCACTGGAAAGAAACATCACTAGTTATAACGCTAAACACCTTGTGTAGTCAACGCAGTGCGAAAAAGACCCATCTCTCAGTGACGATCTCGACTTCATTTCATGACTGTCTAGGTGCAATAGCTATCCGAGGCCGAACCCACGTACCCCCGTGTCCTTCCTCCCGCGCGCCTTACCCCTCGCCACCAAAGAAGGGTATTGTGTTTTTGAAAGAACTAGACGTACCGTCAGTCTGACCCTGATACAAGATCTGACGGCCACGAAAAAAAAAGAAACCATCGCAACATTGGTTTTTTCACTTATGCAACGTAAAAGTTGTATTATTGCTACATTATTTTCTCTGAAGCTATATTTTCTTCGTGCGGTGAAAACATTTTTTGTACAATGAAAACTCATCGTTCCAAAAGTAAGAATTAGACTACAGATGCATAGTATTTACCTTTTTGTATGTGTGATGGAATAGGAGGTGGTGGTTTACCAGGAAATACCTTTTAAGACCTGTAGCTTTTGGTGAAAAGCGTCTCGAGCTATCACACGAGGCATTTCTCATTTATTCGATATCTTCTAAAGTTTTCATATTGTTTTCTTGAGGTTTTCTCAACCTGGTTCTCTTTACTGTTTGTTCCCGAGTTGTCCACAGGATTTTCACTAGTTTTTTCTCCAGGTTTATTCTTCCAATTTTCACCTGTTTTTTCTTATTATTTGTTCCACCTGTTTTTCATGGGGTTTTCTCAATGTTTTTCAGCATTCTTTTCACTGTTGTCATGGTTTTTTCACCTGGCTTCTCCACCACTATCCCTGGGAGCAATGTCAACGAAAGGGGAAATCCCCGACTACAGTACACTTGTGTGCAATAACAACTATAAAACATAGTAGACTAAGCAAAAAGTAGTAGATAAATATGCACTATATGATTGACTAAAATGTGCGGTGGATGACCAACAAAGGTATGCGGTAGATAACTAACGAAAATATAGTAGAGAAAATATGTAATAAATGGCTAAAACTCGTAGGCGATGGACGGATATACATTTGAGTACTATCAAATAATAAAGTAGACGATTAAACTTAAGCAACAGAGCTATAGTACAACATGCATAAGAGAAAAAAAATGTAGTGCACTATGCAGTAGACTGTAGTATAATATGCAATAGATAAAAAGGGTCACTAAAACATATTAAAGTGAGATCTAATTTTGAAACTCTCATTGTAACGAACACAACGATAGAAACAAATCGTGATTTGGCTCAGTTTGAGTGCAGTGGGTTTTGATGTTTCGGAGTTTGTTTAAAAACGCTGGTGTCATCTGTTTTAGAAGTTAACTGTCCAAATAAACGTGGGAGTTTGCTGTGATGCGATTTCTGACTAGGGAGGACATAATTTCGAACCCAAAAAAAGGTGAAAATATGTTCAGTGGCAAATACGATGATGCGCAAGCTTAGGAGATCAGTTTGATCCAATATTTCGCAACATTAAATTAACATGTTTCCCCCAAAACTATGCTCTAGCGTGTGGCAACAGAGAATTCTTATGTCCTCCTGTACTAATTCCTGGCTGGCTACGCCGGTCTCTGAGGGTGCAGTGACGTACGTTCTTTCTTCCGAAGATGTGTAAAAATATTTGTTCGAACGGACGAGATAATGGTACGTGGCCATGGTAAAACATCGTCTAATAATCCATGTTATCCATCTGGTATACGATTATATTCCTTTCATCCAGAAATGTGAGACGTATTTCGATTAATTTAAATAAAATTTTGATCAATGATTACTTTATTAATATGTGGTTTATATGAATACGAATCTAATAATATAAATTTTATATCACATAAATGCCATATTAATAAATTATTAATTAAAATCTTGTATTAATCAATCAAAATTCATCTTACATTTCTGGATGGAAGAAGTACAACACTATTTGGTAATTTGGACCAGCATCCCGATCTGCTATATATCACCAGCATAGTTCGAATCGAGTATGCTTCCAGAGCCGTGTAGACAATGATCCATGCAGTATCCAAACTATTGGCCGGATTCGAGTTATTAGATTCCTAGGCTTATTAACAGGTACGAGACCAGCGAGAAGGCATCTTGGCTTTGAGAGCTTGACGACGCTTGCTGGCAGTGTGATCACATATGCACCTCTGATGTCTAGTACCTCTGATGTCTAGTGTCTCCAGCTCTGGCAGATTACCAAATGAATCTGTATACATTCACATCCTCTTAGAGAGAGGTACTTTAGATGGCGAAGCTTCTCGATTGGAATTTAACCAGAAATAGGCAATTCTCGGTTAGATCTATTTACCTTGTCTTTGTACACACTGATGTTTCTAATATTAATCGACGATTATGAGCATTAAAATTACCTCTCAAGATTAAGATTTTCCTTTGATATCTCTGCCGGGGGGTCCTCTTGACTAAGGATAATTTGGCAAAGAGAAATTGGTATGTCAGTCAAAAGTGTTGTTTTTGTCACAAAGATGAGACAATTAAACATCTCTTTTTTGAATGCCGATTTGCCCGGTCAATATGATCCATCATACAGGCAGCTACTGCTCTTCATCAGCCACGTAGTAACGCTCATATGTTTGGTGCCTGGCTTCATGGCATTTCTAAAAATTAAAAATCGATATGTCTAGTTGGAGCGGCCGTCATTTGTTGGTCGTTATGGCATTGTAGGAATGATATGGTTTTTGACAAGAGACAAATATCTACTACTTTGCAGGTTATTTATTTATGTATTCATTGGCTTCGTACTTGGGTTGTGCTCCAGAAGCCGGCATTTGGGGATATGGTCACAGTGGCATGCAAGCATTTGGGGTAGGTGGTCAGGACATATTTTACCCGGCATAGATGACAGTCTAGACTCAGGATCGGTGCTCCAGCATCTTAGCTTTTTGTCATGAATCATATCTTTTTTCTTTTTGTTTCTCTGAATTTATGTTGGTCGTGTATATCCTTGATATGCAGAGGCCAGAGGTGAACTCGTATAGTTATATCATCTTAGTGTGACAATAGGAGTCAATAAAGTTTCTATTATAAAAAAAAATATCAAGCACTCGGAGCAATCTCATCTCCTTGGTAATAAAAAATGATCGCCACTCTCCAAACACAGTCAAGGATAGACGTACGTACGCACGCCCCATTTCGACACAGCCTCTTTTCGTTTGCAAGTTATAATTGGCCGGATTCGAGTTTGTACGTACCTATAAGCTAGGTTAATTTGTAGTCGTCGTTGTTAATTTTTTCTCCCAAGAGGAATATCGATCCGTATCCAGATATTTCTCGCAGCTAGCTTGTTACTTTTGATCCTTACACCAAACGGATAAAAGCTTAATTACGTCAGTCCAAATTAACCCAAAATCACGTTTGGTAACAAACAATAGTACGTATGGATTGATTGATGTTTCACAGATTAAATGCCCATTATCACTGGACAAATCAGGGCATGCCGACTGCCGAGTTTGCCGATCGACAAGCCTGCCAACCCTCACGGGCAACGAACACGTACGTGTGCCAACCCCACCTAGGCACACACCAATGCAGCTCACACGCGTGGCCGATCGAAAGGCCGGCCCCACCACCTTACTGTCAATGACAAGTGGGGCCCATGCCTAATAACCCTACAAGACGATACCAGCTGTGTTGTGCTACTGTAGTAGCAGTACTCTACACACACGTGCCCCCGCGCTATATATTCGCACACACGCCTCCAACGATTTTCGACACTCGGTCACACGACCATTCTACTGACGAGTAAACTAATAACTCCATCACCTTATTTTTGTACGCTCTCCAGGTTTGCTAGCACGTCATGGTGGGGATGCAGGTCGTCGACGTGCCGGAGCCGGCGGCCCCGCCGCCGCGCGTGCCGGTGCCCCCGGCGGTTCCGTTCCTCCGCGCGCTCGGCGCCAACCTCATGGAGACGTTCTTCCCCGACGACCCGTTCCGCGCCGTGGCGCGGGAGTGCGGGCGCCGGCGGCGCGCCGCGGCCGCGCTCCGGTACCTGTTCCCGTGCCTGGAGTGGCTGCCGTCCTACACCCTCGGCGCGCTCCGGTCCGACCTCGTCGCCGGCGTCACCGTCGCCAGTCTCGCCGTACCCCAGGGCATCAGCTACGCCAAGCTCGCCGACCTCCCCCCCATCGTCGGCCTATGTAAGTCTACACGTACGCGCGTGCGACGTTGTCGATTTCTACCGTGCATTGCATATTTACACGTGTGTGTGTGTGTGTGTAGATTCTAGCTTCGTGCCGGCGCTGGTGTACGCAGTGATGGGGAGCTCGCGGGACCTGGCGGTGGGGACGATGGCGGTGGGGTCGCTGCTGTTCGCGGCGATGCTGGGGAAGGAGGCACCGCCGGGGGAGAGCCCGGAGCTGTACATGCACCTGGCCTTCACGGCCACCTTCTTCGCCGGCGTGTTCCAGGCCGGCCTGGGCGTCCTCAGGCTGGGCTTCATGGTGGACTTCCTCTCGCACGCCGCCATCGTCGGGTTCATGGGCGGTGCCGCCACCGTGGTGTGCCTGCAGCAGCTCAAGGGCCTGCTCGGCCTCCAGCACTTCACCACCGCCACCGACGTCGTCGCTGTCATGCGCGCCGTCTTCTCGCAGACCCACCAGGTCAGCCTCACTCTCACTCTCTCACTGTCCATGCATGCACAACTTCAGAAACAATTTTTTACCGTCGTGCCACGTGTGACCTCATCTCCGATAACAAGTGTCCAGTGGCACGCATGCAAGTAGAAAAACACCGTAAATCTGATGTGTTTTTTTTCTGTGTCCGATTCTGACAGTGTGTTCATTGTATCTGATAATTTGTTGTGTTGCGTGCCATAACGTGTGTCCGACACTGGCTGCAGTGGCGATGGGAGAGCGTGCTTCTTGGATGCTGCTTCCTCTTCTTCCTCATCATCACCCGGTTCTTCGTAAGTTCCTTAATTTTCCTTTGAGCTAACTAAACTAATCTTCCTCTCTAAGTAGTATTTCATAATTAACTTGATCTTTCTTTGACAGAGCAAGAGGCGGCCCAAGTTCTTCTGGGTGTCGGCGGCGGCGCCGCTGGCGTCAGTCATCGTTGGAAGCCTCCTGGTGTACCTCATCCATGGCCAAAACCATGGCATCCAAGTGGTGAGCATAATTTCTTCTAAAAAGTCGCTGAACTCTCATCAAGAAATATACAGTAACATCTGGTAGCAAGCAAGATGAGACTGAATTAATGATTCATGTGTGCCAACTCTTTAATTTGTGGTGTGTGTGTCCTGCAGATTGGTTTCCTCAAGAAGGGCATTAACCCGTCGTCGGCAAGGAGCCTGCTCCTGTCGCCGCCGCACATAATGGTCGCCCTCAAGACCGGCATCATCACCGGCCTCATCGGCCTCGCGGTAAGCCTCCTGACCGACATCGCCGCTGCATCAGTTCATCACAGTTTGCAGTATCCACTGCAAAAAAAGAGAGTACTTACAGTAGTGTGTGCCTGTGCATGCAGGAAGGGATCGCGGTGGGAAGGAGCTTCGCCATGGCCAAGAGCTACCACGTCGACGGCAACAAGGAGATGATTGCCTTCGGGCTGATGAACATCGTCGGGTCCTGCACCTCCTGCTACCTCACCGCCGGCCCCTTCTCGCGGTCCGCGGTGAACTCCAACGCCGGCTGCAAGACGGCCATGTCCAACGCCGTGATGGCGGTGGCGGTGGCGGTCACGCTCCTATTCCTCACGCCGCTCTTCCACTACACCCCGCTGGTGGTCCTCTCGGCCATCATCATATCGGCGATGCTCGGCGTCATCGACTTCCCGGCCGCGGCGCGCCTCTGGAAGGTCGACAAAGTCGACTTCTGCGTCTGCGTCGGCGCCTACCTCGGCGTCGTCTTCAGCGACATCGAGATCGGACTGTCCATCGCGGTATGTGCTATCAGCATGCCAAATACGCTGTACTGAAACATTGTGACCAAAATTACGTTCGATTTATCTTCAGGTTGGGATATCGATTCTCCGGATCCTACTCTTCGTGGCGCGGCCGAGGACCACGATGCTGGGGAACATGCCGAACTCGACGATCTACAGGAGGATGGATCAGTACGCCATGGCACGGACCGTGCCGGGAGTGCTGGTGCTGCACATCGATTCGCCTATGTACTTTGCGAACGCGAGCTACCTGCGAGAGAGGTGAGTGAAAGCAGTAACAAGCAGTACTAAATCCGACAGCATGTTTGGTCTGAACTCTGAACTGGAGAGGGGTGTATGATAGTAACTTGTGCTCTTATGCTCAGGATCTCGCGGTGGATCGACGACGAGGTGGACCGGATCAAGGCCGAGGGTGAGAAGAGCCTGCAATGTGTAGTCCTGGACATGAGTGGTAAGTTGTTCCTTGCACCGAGTCTGAAACAAGATACTCTTTCTTCTGTGCAATCATAAAGCGCAACACATGCTTGAAACACTGAATCTGAAATAATTAGCCTGTTTTCGGGAATTGAGACACGAGGATTGATCACGCGGTCCGTCTTTTATGCAGCCGTTGCCAGCATCGACACGAGCGGGACAAAGATGCTCGAAGATCTCAAGAAGAGCATGAGCAGGAGGAGTATTCAGGTAAGGAGCAGCAACAGAAGCAGCACCCTTTGCTGAAAATCTCTGGCTTCAGGAATTGTTCATCTGACTGCATGTGCTGGTGACGTATCTGCAGATTGCGCTGGCGAACCCGGGGAGCGAAGTCATGAAGAAACTGGACAAGTCTAAGGTGCTCAGGCTCATCGGCGACGAGTGGATCTTCCAGACAGTGGCCGAGGCGTGTGAGTACGCGCTGCACAACTGTAAGATAGCAATGGGTGTAGAAAACGCAGCATCTCCTGACGACATTGTCTGAAACTCTGATGGATGGATGGTTGGCCTGCGTAGCTGTGCTATAGTTTGGTTGGTACAGGCCGCTGGGAGATGCTTCTATGTAAATCATCTCTATCAATTACCACTGTACTTGTACTGTCATCAGAAGATCGGCAGCACAGATGTTTCTGGTCCCGGTGAAGTTAAGCCTAGTTCGTCAGTTTTGTTCACATTTGTTTCAGTTGCTAATTCTGAAATCATGTCTTGGTACCCAAACACAGTTCTGTAAAGAGTTCGGAACGATCGCCTGTATGGGAAGAATGGATAAACTGTGAAATTACAGTGTTCGTTTGCAAATAGTATTATTGCCCAAAACTTCAAATATCAAACCCCAAATTGTAGCAGAAGCTAAAACAAGCTACTAGGCACAGGAAATAGCAAATACTAATAAGTTGACATGAACACACATTTGTAGCAGTGTTGGCATGGCACCCCAGAATTTGGTCTACTGCATGACAAAACACAGGACATGAAACTGTAGCCCTGAAAGAATCAAAAGGAAATGAGAATAGTGATTTCTCAGATGAACTGCGTCTATAGCCTGTGAGCCCAAAATGTATCGAGTATGCCATCAAAACGAAGCATTTGACGGAAGAAAATGCCTTGCTATTATATTGCCAGCTAAGATTTAAACACATGGAACTAGCTAAGATGGGCTCATTTTGACAGAGGAAGCCAAAAAATTTAGATACATAAGCTTGTTCTGAATATTAACATGCTAACTCAATTACAAAGGGGATACTCCTATAAGCATCACTTGTTCTTACAAAGCAGCGATGCTTACACCTCTTGGAGTGAAATATCGTCTCCATTTCCTCTTATTTTCTACATGCTGCGAGGATAAAATGGTTAGGGCTCACTTCTCGATTTAGGGCGGACACAACCACAGAAGGGTGCCCTCTTCTTCTTCTGGCCGCCACCGCGGTGGTCCTTCCTCCCATACAGATAGTCCCTCAGAAGCACCCGAGTACGCTTATCGGAGACTTTAAGCCTTCTGTACTCGTGCTCTTCCTCAAGCTTTAGCAAGACATACTGTATCTTCTGGAGTTCCAGCTCCAGCCTAGCCACATTCTCTGACCCTTTCTGCACCTGCTCGGAGATCTTCCTCCTGCTGGGATACCCATCTCGCTCGGCGTTCATGCTATCTGACAGTGCAGGATAATTCTCAGCCTTCTTTGCCAATTTACTGTTCAGGCTGATCTGTTCCAAGACGAATCCCTCGGTCTCATGCAGCTGAGCGCTGACGCTGTTGTATTCGGAATTCATGGGGGACCTGCCCTTTGACGGGCCACCCATTTTCCGCTTCAATTCCTCGATGCTCGCTTGGATGCTCAGCAGCCTCTGAGCATCAGAAGTGAGCCTCTCAACTACATTCTTGCCCCATACCTCATGAGGCTCTACTACAGATGTGGAAGACACCTCGAGCTTATTGATTCCGACGTCTCTTCCCCTTACTAGCTCAGATGAAGGGTACTCGCTCTTCACCTCCTCGACCGCTTGTATGTCATGCTCGGATGACGAAGACTTTGCTGTTTGGTTCTTGCAGCTCCTCTCTGCAGCCTCCCATAGCTGAAGCATCTCATCATCCAGCTCAGCATTTGAACCATTGCCAAGTGGGTAGAGGGCAGCTCCAGTACCATATGGTGGACAGGTAGATATTTGATCTAGTTCAATATCCTTCATCATCAGGACCTGCTTTCCTTTGGAGCCCTCAGCATCTTTTTGCTTCTCATTGTGAGAATATATTTCCTTCGCCTCCATCCGTGAGCCACCTCTTGTTCTAAGCTCTTGAATTTCTACATTTGCTGCCGCCAACTTCACAGCAGAATTGGTCAACTCCTGATCTTGATGGTCCTTGGCGTCTAATATAACCACTCGAAGTGCTTCTATTCTTGCAATTAACTGCTGTATATCCGAAGTTCCTTCTGGGAATCGATGAGATTCTGGCCAATGGTTGCTCTCTTTGATAGAAGGTATAGGCATAGTTTCCTATGAAGATACAAGATAATTTATTAAAAGGGAGGGGGAGCCCACTTGTTCTTTGTATTTACTATGGATTGAAATTTCATGATAAAGTGACATCTGTGTTGTGCAAGAAACTTTATTAGAAATATCCAGCTACTTCAATAAGATGCTAGGAAGATGAGCCATAATTAAGATAAACTATGGTTAAATTTTGCTTCATTTTAAGAACGGTACTATGGTAGTGTTGAGATTACATGAAACAAACGGAAATGAAGGCCTAGTCATCAAGGATGAATGAGGAATTGTATATGGTAGGATTGCAATGACATGAAAAAAAAAGGGGAAATAACGCCTAATCATGAAGAAGCTTACCTCTTTGCCTTCTGTGTTACAGGGCTTTGACAGAGAAAGAGTGTCTTCTTCCAGCACATTGACATGATCAGACAGAGATGCTATGAGTGCTAGATGCGTGCTCAACTCAGCCTTCAGTTCTGCATTTTCTTCCTGCATTCCAGTTACCTTTTTCTGCAGAGCATCAATATGAGCATCTCGGGAGGAGATTTCCTTCAATATCAACTCCTTTTGGGCTATTGCATTAATCTCAATAGATTTGCCTTCCATCATAAACTTGAGTGCCTTTTCTTCATAGACTGCAGCATTCACTAAAGAGGTAATTGCATCACCCACCAGCACAGAAAATTCTCTTTCATGTTGCTCAACCTCTTTGGACATGAGCTCGTGTGCGGAAGTCAAACTCTCTTCCTTCCCTCTTAGAATGTCAGCCTCTGCTTGTAGTGACTCATTTGCTTGGCGAAGAAGCCAAATATCATCAGCCTTGGTAGTACATTCTTCAGTCAGCATCACGATATTCTTCTCAAGTTCTCCTTTCACCACTTTAGCACCTTCAATGGCAACCTGAAGAGCCCCAACAACTCCACATAGTTCCCGGTTCTTTTCTTGCATGAACTGAACCTTCTCTTCTGCTTCCAGTAGCTCATCATCCTTCTGCATCAATTGTGCCGTGCAACTATCAAGTTCAATAGCCAACTCCTGGCAGACACTTTTACCAGTGTTCAAATCAAACTCTAAGAGTGCAAACCGAGTCATAAGAACTTCTACCAAGTAGAGTAAATGCTCCCTTAGGTGATTGTTTTCTGACTCGATCATCATAGCTCTTGCGCTCAGCACTTTGACTTCACTATCAAGTTCACCCTTAACTAAACTAAGCAAAGCCATCTCATCGGTCAAGGATATTAATGCAGAAGCTACCTCATTGTTATGGCCCCTCAAAAACAAAGACAAGTGCTCAAGCATCATGCATTCTGCAAGAACAGTGCCATTTTCGTCCTCCAAGGCATTGCACTTCTCGATCAAAGACTGATGTTCCTTAGACAAGGACTCATTTTTCTCAGTCAGGTCAATAATTTCATCTTGCGAAGTCTGGTAGGACTCTGTCAAACAAGATAGCTTCTCATGTAAAACCAATACTTCAGTCTTCAGTACCTGTTCCCTTTCACTGCTTTTCTGCAACCCTTGCCTCAGCTGTTCATTGCATTCCAGAACTTGGCCATTTTTGTTTTGCAAAGAAAGCAATTCTGCTGCTTCACTCTCCACTTCTTTCTCAAGGGTGCACTTCTGCAAGTGTAGATCTCTGAAATCCATCCCTACTTGCAACAGGACAGTTGCAAGAACTGAGAGTTCGGTGTAGATGAGCCTATTAACATCTTCACTTTCCTCTTTAAGCTTCAGAATATTGATGGTTTCATCTGAAACAGTCTGCAATAGAATTTCGTCCTGAGCTATATCAGCAGGTCCTAAATCCTTGTAGATGTTAAGAACCTTCATGTGCTGCAAAACCCCTTGTCTTAATTTCTCAGTATGCCTTATCAATGTTTTCCTCTCCTCTTCGTGATATCTCGTTTGATCCTTCAGCTGCAAAATTAAAATATCTGCAGAATGATTTGCCTCTACATACTTTTGGCATTCATTGAAAAGAGCAACATTCTTGTCTTCCATATCAGCCAAACTGTTCTCCAAGACCACTACACTAATAGAAGCGCTCATGCTTTTTTTCTCTTCCTGTTCAAGCCTCTCACCCATACCATGGATTTTCTCTTGCAGAGAAGAAATCTGCTCCTCTAGGCTGTTTGCTTGCATTTCATGTGACTTCACAGCAACTTCATACTCTTCATTTTTTGTTCTCAACAGACCCTGCAGTTCCATGACTTGATCGTATGCAAGATGCTTCTCTCTTGATAAAGAGGAGTGCTTGTCTTCCAGATCGGCATGCTTACCTTCCAGGGCTTTCATAACCATTGTAATGTTCTCCAGCTGACAGACAAAAGGCACTATGTTAGATACAAACAAGGATTTACGTTTTCTCAAAGAAGGATATTACATAAGAACAATTTATCAAGATTACAAATGGATATTGAACAATATCAATTTCTACCACAACAAAAACTTGAGTTTGTAGGGTTAGTTAAGTAATTACCTGAGAGAACAAATTGTTCTTCTCTGCAGAAAGAACTTTGTTATCTGCAAACTGAGCTTGGCAGGATTCTTCAGAATCTTTTAGTTTTGTTCTCAAGGCTTCAAGCTCAGCTTTCATATCAGATAATGAGATCTCCAATACGGAATTCTTCTCTGAAATGTCAGCAAAACTTTTACCTAGGGTCTGTAGCTCTGATGCAAGAACAGCCTTTTCAGAAACATGGGAGGAAACCACATCCTTCAAAGAGCTTTCTGAAGAATCTAATGCTTTTATCTTCTCCCTCAGTGCTTCCATTTCAGCATTTGCATCTGAAATTGAGTTCTCCAAAAGTGAATATTCTTCAGATAGCTTCTCCATCTCTTGAACCTTTTCCGAGAGAAGCGCCTTTTCAATCAAATTCTTTGCACACACCTCCTTTAGTTTTAAGTTTGTATTCTGCAATTCCTCTATTAACTTCTGGTTTGTTGCTGCACTGCTCTTTAGGGCATCCATCTCATCAGCTAGAGCATGGTGTGTCACCTCTAGATTTTCCTTCTCTTCTCTTTGATGAGCAAAGTCTCTCTGAAGTGCTTCCTTTTCACCTATATGCAACCCCATTTCAGTCTCAAGTTTCATATTCAATTCCTTCAATGCATCCAATTCACAATTACGGTCTTTTATCATAAGATCAGTAGAAAGATTCTCCTCACGAAGGATATGGATGTCCTCTGTATGCTTGGTCACAATGTTCTCAAGATCAACTTTAGTGTTCTCCACCTCAATTAGCTTCGCAGTCAACTTCTCAATGTCCAAGATCAGTCTGTTCACTTCCTCCTGAGACTTAGAGTGAAGATTTGTCACTGAGAGCAGAGCTGCTTCACTTTCAACACGTTTCTGGGCTTCATCATGTAGGCTCGTTTGGAGGCTATCCACTTCTTCTTGCTTATATTGAAGTTCTTGCTCCAGCACCTGCACTTTCCCTTCAACCTTATCCAGTTCAGCTTGCAATTTTGAGAGTTCAGATTCCAGATCAGATACCTTTGTTGAGGACTGATGGTTCTGAAGAACAATAGCATCTTTCTCGGTGTTTAGAAGTAAGATGGTGTTCTTGAGTTCAGATGACAAGTTCTCTAACTCATTCAACTTGCCATTCAGCTTCTCAATCTCTAGATGCAACCTACTCACTTCTTCCTGAGACTTAGAATACACATTCTCCATTGACATGAGTGATTTTTCAGCTTGTACCCTCTTCTCATCTTCATCTTTCAAACGTAACTCCATGCTGTTGACACTTTCACTCTTCTGTGCAATTTCTAGCTCCAGCATATGCATTTTCTGTTCAGATTTCTCCAATTCCAACTGCACCTTTGAGAGTTGTAACTCCAAATCAGATGCTTTCTCCAAAGATCGCTGTTGTTGAAGAAGTGCTGCATCCTTCTCAGAGTTCAAATCTAAAATGGTGTTATTTAGTTCTTTTGATGTATTCTCCAGATGTAACTTGTCATTTTCCAACTCATTAAGTTTCTTTGTTGATGTGTCAAGATCCTGTGTCAGCCTTTTCACTTCTTCCTCCAACTGGGAATTCAGACTCTCTGTTGTGAGAAGAGTTGCTTCAGTTTGTGTGCGCTTATGGCATTCATCTTGCAGCCGGCCATGGACATTGTCAACTTCCTCTCTCTTCAATTTCAAATCTTGCATCAGCATATGTACCTTGTTTTCATTAACCTCTAGCTCTGACTGTAGATTCAAGAGTTGAGATTCCAGGATAGAAACCCTTTTGAGAGACTGCTGTTGTCGAACTAGAGCTCCATCCTTCTCAGTGTTTAGCTGTGAAATGGTGCTCTGAAGTCTTTGGATTTCATTCTGAAGTTCACTCTTTGAATCCCTCAGCGAATTTATCTCATCGCGGAGTTCTTGTATCAACAGCTCGGAAGAGCGATTTTGTTCAGCAAGGCTATTGACTTCCTTCTTCAGCTCAGAAACAGCGCTCTCCAGGTCCACATTGCTCTGCATGAGCTCATTCAACTTCTCATTTGCCATCTTGATCTCTATAGTCAACCTTTGAACTTCTTCCTGAGATTGAGCGCGCTCCTTCCCCTCAGAAAGAAGAACATTTTCAGCACGTATGCGCTTTACATGTTCCTCCTGGAAGCTTAAGCGGACATTTTCCAATTCCTTAAGCTTTTGTTCAAGGTCTTGCTGCTGTATCTTCACCTTTTGATCCAAAGCATCAAGCTCACACTGTATCACACTATTGCGTGATTCAGCACTGTTTAGCTTTTGGCTTTCTGAAGCCATTTCATCAGTTAACTTCTTAAGGTCAGCCCGTGCCTTAGAGAGCTCAGACTCCAAAGTAGATAACTGCTCAGTTGACTGATCATATTGCAGAAGAGATGTACCTTTCTCAGAATTCAATTGCAAGACGGTATCCTTCAGGCTTTGGATCTCACTTTCAGCTTTGTTCGCCCGCTCAGATTCTGACAACATCTGTTGTTTCAGATTCTGGCTCTCAGCTAATAATCTTGAAATCTCTTGTTGCAGATTTACCATTTCATTGCTGATATCCTCTTTCCCTTTAACTTCTGGGCTTTGAAAGCTTAGGCCTTTCTGTACTTTTCCGTCAAAAACAGCACGAGAAGCATTTTCATCGCTTAGTGACAAATCATTAAACTGCTTTAGACTTTTTCGGTTTGACAATGCACTGGTTTCCTGAGGGTGTGAACCATTCCTCTTGGAGGTGGAATGATCATCTGAATGAAATGGTGGACGGGAGAAAGTAGGCATCTCTGGAGTATGCGGCTCCACTTCTTGGCCCGAAGAAGAGGGTGACTCATCCATTGATGGCATCTGATTTGGAAATGCCTCAGAGATTGTTCTGTGGGCCTGTCGAAGTGCCCCGGTGGCCTGATCATACCGTTCTGCTAATGCACGGTATGCTCGATAGAACTCCTCCACCTGTTTCATGAGCTCAGGGCGTTTCTTGTAGTACATCTCCGCTCTCCGTGCAAAAGAATCAGCATCTTCATTGATAAGCTTGATCATGGCTTTAACTTTCGTATCCATGTCTGTTGTAAAAAAGGAGATCCGTTTAGCTCATGGACCACAAAATATAAATCAGGGATGTAGTTCTTCTGTTGCAACATATTTTTCACATATAATTATCAATTGTCCAAAAGTTATATATACATACATAGACCAACATTGGTTATTGCTAAATGACAAACAGTGCAAATGCAGATATTGAACATAAACTTAACTATGAAACTATAGAAGTCTTTCAGTTCAGCACTTTCAAGAAACAGTAAAATGGGAATTGGTACACATAAGAAGAATACCCCCATGAAAGATCAGTCTATCATCCTAGATTAGTTTGATACAGTTCAATAGGTTAAAATGAAAAGGACATTAAATTCCTCCAGAGGACTTTTAGCATATAAATAGACCTAACTTTCAGTTCTCACATCAAAGTAAAACTCATGGGCATATGCAATCAATACTCAATAGTTCGTGACTTAGCCTTCACTTACTTCTAACTGTTCGAGGAACATATGAAGACAACACAAGTCACACGATCATAGAAGATCATATCAATTTCATGAATCCAAACTTCAGGAGAAATTAAAACACTACTACGAAAACAGTACATCATCTGCCTCATGAATGCGAGAAGTCTAGGTCGTATTTTACGAAATAAACCAAATATTAACTATAAAGCAATCTTATTCTACATACTCAAATCAGACTAAAAAAATATGGACGGCTTGCTGCACAAAATTAGACTTTAAAATGTAATGCAGAACTGAATAAGAACCCAATAGCATTGTGTTGATAATTTGACCAGTAAATATCCAAAATAATACCGACGATAACTTCATGACAGCGCAAGCAATGTATAAACATGAGATAAACAGAGCAAAAGGCTCACCGCTGAGATTTTCTTGTAGCCATTTGGAATTCTTGGGGCTGATATGGCTAACCCACCACCATGAATACTGCCTTGAGTCATGACCAGCTAAGGCCGCCATTGGTGCCGAAAAGTGAGATGGACCACTCCAACCAGTAAATAATACCTCACTTCCTCAGCACAACGAAATATCTTATTCCCAAAATTTTGAAATGCCTCAACTTTCCCACTATTCTGAATGGGGTAGGGAAGAAATTATCTCACGCATCCAGAACCATGACAGGTTAAGGACTTCCAGTTCAATTTTTTGATGTTTCTACCTGAGCAATTAGAAACAGGGAATGGCACAAATAAGATTAACTGAACAAGCTACATACAGAAATGAGCAACATAATTCTACAATTCCACGCTACGTGTTAGTACTTACAGATGTCAAGTCTTCGATATATTGAAAACTTGAAAGGAGAGGAAGATCAATGAATAGTTCGCACCACATCAAAACTGAAATTTGAAGAAAAAAAACTATGTTAAGTAATTGGATGAGAAAGAATTTTGCATACACAGGAAGCCCACCATTAGAGTACCGGCCACCTTTCCTTTGTTTGATGCTAAAAGAAAGATTTTTTTTTCAAACTGCACAATAACCAGTAGAGTCAGAAAGCAATCTTATCAAGAATCCGAACGGGAAAGAAACAGAACTCAAAATCCAAATCCCCCAAGAGCAGGTTCTCTCATGCAGAACAAAGAACCGCGATTGCTACAGCAGAACACAAGAAAGGAGCTAGCCACCTTTGCAAGCAGATCTCACACGAACCAACAATCCAAACTATCAACAAGAAAAAGGAGGAGAGAATAGATAAATCACATGATCCACACCAGAGATTGCCATGGCACCAACTGTTCTTCACCCCAGCAACCAAGAAACCACCAACCACGCGTCAACATCAATCATTCCACTAATCTAATTCCCAGAAAAAACAGACCATGGAGCATCGAAAGACAGCACGGAGCCACAGATGATGGACCCTCGAAGCGTAGCAAATACTAAAACATACATCAAGAAAGCAATGACTGGGTAGTTATCTCAGGATTGGAGAAGAATCAAAGATCTAATCTTGCGGTAGAGAAGAAACCAGAGAGAAGAGGAAGAAGCATACCAGGTGAACTCGCTCGACTCTCTCAGCAGCAGTGGCGAGAATCCACCAAGCTGCCTCCTTTCTCCCTTCCTGCATCTCACCCCATTCTCTCTCTCTCTCTCTCTCTCTCTCTCTCTCTCTCGCTCGCTTGTTGGCTGCTGCGGTGTGGTGCGTAAAGTTGGCAAGAAGAAAAGGCTGCCTCTGCACAGTAGTAGGAGGTAGGTCCCAACGAACAAGAAAACAGTAGGAGTGATTTCAGTGATTCCATTTGTTGCCTAATACTGCGGGGTGCTGGTTTTTTGGGGCGAAATTAACTGGGCCATAATTGGAATTGGATTAATTTGGTGCAATGAAATGGCTACGAGATGTCAGAGGAAAGATAGAAAATGTGTTGTAATCGTGGGTTTCACTTGAATTTTACAAGAAAACTGTATGGATTGTACACGATTTCTTAACATGTCACATGCCTTTAAGATGCTAGAGAAAGATAGAAAATATTTTGTAGTTAATTACTTTCATTTGATTTTGTGAAAATACATGTATTCTACAACAGCAAAATCTTGAACAACGCCTCTTATAATTTCCCCTTCCAACTCAAGTATAGCAAAGCATGCGACCTATTGTGCAGTAACAATTGTCTATTTCCTAAGGGGACATACCAAATTATATATGATACAATAAATTTTTTTAATAAATAAGATTATTATTGCTCTATGTTACTACATCAAGATGATAACATAGAGAATAAATTTTCAGTCTCTACATCAATTAGAGATGCACACCGCACAATAGCTTTTGTCGAGTGACTACTGTTATCGGAGAAAGGAAGTGCCTTAATGGCTGGTGAACAACAGTTTTTGCCCCGCGTACACCGAAGATCACTTCTCCGATGAACCAACACCAAGGTAGAGCCGACCGCCGCATGGAGTGCCTAAAGCGGCATAGCCCGAACAACTGATGTAATAACCAACTATCGTAGTCGTCAACATGTCACGATCTCCACCAATATACCAATGACTCCTACCGCCCACAACAAGCAGACGAGTGGATCAGTGCGCGGAAAACCTCAGCGAGGGCGAGGCCCGCGGAGGCCATCGGAGCGCCGCTTGCGACCGCTATAAGGGCTGCCGACTGGAGCGCTGGAATAGGTCCAGGGGCATGCCCCTAGTCCCATGTCAAATCAACCGCGTTGAGGAGCCACGCACCAGGATCAGATCGCCACTCGGAGGCAAGCCGTCGTGTCGTTGGGAGCCCACCATGCCGCTAGAAGCCAAGCCCACACTGCAGCCCTACGTGTAGAGAATTATCTCTACTGTTTTACACAGAGATGAGCCTCGCCGTCACCGTAATAGATGACGGCGATACAAATTGGCGCAGATAGGGGGACCGGCGATGGCTAGAGTTGGCCTGCCAGGTCACTCCTATCAGGACAAGGAGTCGGTTCTAATTTTTCTCGTCCTACGGTTCTGTAGCTAGTTGCTCCCAAGAGAGTGCAGGCTAATATGACATGACATGATAAAGTGCAGCGTAACTTTGCTCTTACACCAAGCATTTCCCCTGCTTAGCATCAAGTTAATATATTTCTTTGTGCTTCATTGCCCTTTAATTAAAAAAATTCAAGTCTCCCCGGTGTGCTTTCTTGGGATCTCCAACGAAGCAAGCTCTCACGGTCACTCCATCTGTCGGCGACACAATATTTCTCTTGTCCCCTTCGTTTCGGTAGTATTTTAGCAGCAAAATGTTGAGCGGTTACCGTAGAATTTGCTTTGATTTCGATCATTGGTTCGGGTGCATTGTTTAGGTCATTTGGCTTTTGCTAGTCCGCAGACCGAGAAAAGGCAGAATCATGGACACCATGTGACTTGGCGGTTGCCGCGGTGTCGATGACAAATGTCACGCTGTGTGTTTCAATTCACCGTGAATGCTTAGCTGGAGTGCATTGCAAGAGTTTATAGTTTCTGGTCGTCTTTAAATGGAGCAATTGCATAGTTGTCCGTTGTAAGGCCACTATAGGAATGCAGATTTGTATCCAGATGCGTTCGCATCTCATATTGACTTCACGAATACCAGAGTTTTAAAAATTGCGAAGAAAAAGAATCAAGTAAATTTTTGCAGGTTTCTATATTATTACATTCTCGATCTATATGCCTGAATTTTTTCAATATCTTAAAAAATTTCACAATATGCCATATGGATGCAGACAAATCCAAATACGACTTGCAGAAAAGAGAATCTAACGAAGTTCTTTTTAGTTACAGCATCGTCGTTAGGCACTCCAATCTCCAGTCATGGTACAAAGCAAATGTGGCTGGAATCGACGCAAGTACATACTATCAACGCAAGTCCAACGGAAAAGAAACTAGGGTGTATTTATTTCTAAGATGATTAAAAAATTATTATCTCTAAGTTAATATTAGATGTTGATTTTCTATCTAACAGTTAATTAGGTAATTATAAAATTTTAGAAATTATATGTGTAACTTTAAGTTTAAAAATATGCAACTAGACATTTGCACATTTCTAGATTTAAATTTGCACATATATTTTTGTGCAACTTCAAGCTTAATAATATTTAACTTGATCGACTTAGAAATAACAATTTCTCAGGCGACTTAAAAATAGCAAATCCGAAAATCTAAGCCTACTTATAAGTGGAACATGGGAGAGGAAGAAAGTGGAGTGACGGAAATATTGGGATTTCATTGAGGCATGTATCCCAAGTTAGAGAGATGGAGGGTGCTACATAACCAAAGAAAAACTCAATTTAATGTATGTGCGACGTGTCAGTGATGTGGAACACCTACCCTCACATACATGAATGCTCTAAGGTGGTATTATTTGGGTTTTGACCTCATGTGACCGGAAAGGAGTGAAAGGTTTACTTACCACCATTGATACAAAATTTCATAAAAATGACCAAATAGCATCACTCTTTCTTCCTATTATATACCGATTGTTGTTCTTTCTCATTTCCGATTCATCCTTTGTTGGGGCTCACCAATGACAATTTCTCCACTCCCACGCCTCGCTCTTCTCTCTATGTTCGTCTCTCACCACCCCCTATTTTCAATCCATCCTCTTGTAAATATCCGTTCATACCACCTGCGCACTAATTGAAGGCTCTCGCACCCTCCGGTGATTGGATCCATCACTATTGCTTCGGTATCCTCCACCGCTTCTCGGTTTGGCTCGTAGTTTTATCATTCGTCGTAGGCTCGGTATCGAGGTTGCATCCCGTGTTTACCTCAAGCCGTGCACCTCCCCTCCTCCTATCTTTCTCATCAAAACCTGACTACCAGTCGACCATGCCACTACCCCCTAATGATATCACATATGTACTCACCTTTGCCACCTTCCACATCTCCCTCTTTGTTGTGATGCCACTCCTATCTGAGTCCCTCCAACGGTACCTATGTGTCACCATGGTGCGCCCACCCGAGCTACATTGCCATGTTGGAGATCGTAGCTCATGCAATTGCTCCCATTATTCATTTTCTGTTTAGTTTTATCTTTTTGGCAAAGAGCAGAATGGTTATTTGATCGTGGTCAAACATGTTGGCCGAATAAACCCATTCACCTATCTGACGTGGTATCAAGGAATTTGCTCGAATTCAGCAGTAAAAGGCACAAGAACCCGGTGATAGATATGAAATTTTCTCCTATTTAATCTGAAATATCCATTCCTCTTTCTTGTCCGACTTTGGTTTAAAGCATTGTGCATTTAGTTTGAGACATCTTCTCGAATTTTGTCCAACGTTTTCGTCGGTTAAGACCATCTTGTGATCCATTTAATTTATGGATCCTCGACCAACTTTTGTCGGTTTAGACCATTTTCAGTTCTTATAATTTGAAATATCTCATTGATCTTCATTTGGCCTTTTGACCGAATTAGGCCATTTTGCAACGCGAGAATTAAGGTGTTCCTAAATATTTATTGGCATCTCTATTTCATATAGGCTCTTAATTAGCTATTGGTGGATTAATATTTTGATCTTGTACATATTTTACAGTTTTACAAGAAACATGAATTCTTCTCTTAGTATATAAAAACGTAGTTTTACCGGTTTGAAAACAGTCCATTACTAAATCCACACCAACCATGCGGTTAATCTTAATATAGTACAAGTACCTTCGTAGTAGCAATCTCTCTAATCATGCTATTATCGTCTAATGACTATGAATACCCATTTGTTGACCATATGAATGCTAATCTATTCGTCCTTTAATGTAAGACGTATTTTGAGTGGTTAAGAAAGCTCTGACTAATAATTACTTTATTAATATGTGGTTTATGTGATATAAAATTGATATCATTATATTCGTATTTAAAAATATTTACTTATGGTTATGACTTTATATCACATAAGTAACATATTAATAGAATAATTGATGGTCAGAGACTTATCTAAAATCAATCAGAATATGCTTTGCATTATTGGACAAATGGAGCATCACATAGATTTGTTTAACAGACATATTTTTCAGTGTCGCATTCATGTGGGTGGTTTGATGAAAATCGGGACAGACTTTCTATCACATTCATAGATGAATTGGCTAGGATTTAAAGGGCGGCGAAAATAACAAATCCACTGATTTTCATAGCATGTCAATCTAAACTTAGAATGTTATCACATTTAATCAGCGCGACAAAAGCAATAACAACTTTGCTTATTTCGGAATCATATCCCTTTGAATTTAATTTTATCACCAGCAATGAGATATACACTGTTCTAATTTTGCCGTAAATCACCATTCAGATACACAATCTAATGATTAAACCTTATGAGCATCCGAAACCAAAACAAATTTGAACTCTGACACTACTATGGCTGCGTGCTGCCAATTCTGACCAGAAACCAAACCTTCAATCTTTCTTAAGCCTACGGAGAACGACGGTCAGCAAATCACCTTAACGCATTCTAAAGCCTTTTAAACGTTTTATATGACGTGGAATATTTTAAAGCCTGACGGGCGCCACCGGCCAAATGGGGGCCACCAGCAGTCGGTGCAGCCTTTCTAATGAAGCCTGAATGACCTCATTTGTCATTTCTATACTAGCATTGATCAGCACCAAGGCGCGAAAAAAAAACTGAACATGATTAATCTTGTCTAATCTCAAAGCAATTCTTTTGATGAAATGAATCGGCTTTCGGGTCATGCTCCATCAATGTTAACCTCCAAACAAGCTGTTCTACCAACTGGTTTTTTATAATTAAAATTTACGTTCTCTTTTCGCATTTTTAGAAAAGGGGGATTGAAGCAACTCATGAACAGAAGGGTCGTTGGTTGGTTGGTCAGCTGCCGTCAGTCTTTAGCCACCATCAGTAAAAGATTCTGACGTTTTGGTGTCTTCTCAGCAGCAAGTGGTTGGGATTTCTTAACATGGAGGCTGATCGATTTAGGCGCCGGTCTAGCTAATCTGACAGCGTGGGTGATGGCCACACCAAACTAGATTATGCCCGTCTTTGTCTTTGCTGATTCATCATTTCAGACTTAAATTTGCAGGACTTGAGAGTCCAAATACAACTCGGAGTCTAATTTTTCCGAAGATCCAGATTTACATCGAAAGCTGTCTTTCTTTTGAACTTATCATTTGTCAAGCAAGAAATGGATCGTCTGACTCTTAAGGACAGTGAGTGACAACTTGATATGGTGTACGCAGTGTGCATACATCTTTTTTTGAGGGGAGTGTGCATACATCTGAATGAACTGTGAGCTGCAATACTAGTTGTTTTCATCAGAGTCCTAATTTTCTTTTCTTTTTTGTGCATACTAAGAATTTTTATCCACTTGACACGTTCAAGAAATATAGGCAAAAAATGACGAGTTTTTTTAAGACGCTCCAACTTATTTTTTTAAGGTAAAAGGTATATTTAATCTGGACTATCGATAGTTGATGGGCTGCTTTGTCCAACTAAATATTTACCGACTCGTTTCATTCGATACCGTTAGGATTAGCAACGTATTCTTACGAGGCCATAGATAAGTATATATACATGTACAGGTATGATAAATATATAGGAAATCTTTTATACAGCGGGGATATTACACAGCTAATATATGGAAACTATATACATCTCTAATCCCCACTTTTAAAATTATGGTGGATCAACAACATTGAGTTTGGAGATGTAAAAGCTATATTGTGCACGAGTATGTGCCTCCGTGAAGAAATCTGAAACTCTGAATGCACATACCGAAGAGCAATAACATGATCCTGCACCTAAGATCGCATATAAGTATCAACACCGATATGCTTGGTGAGCTCATGCTTCACCGGGTCTCGAGCAATGCTAATAGCACACGTACTGTCAAACAAAAAAGGAGCCGGTGCAAAAATAGAAACATAAAAATCCTCAGCTAGCCACTGTAACCAAGTAACGTCTGCTATCAGAAGAGCTATAACTCGCAACTCAGCACTCGACCGAGAGACTAATGTCTGCTTCTTAGTCTTCCAGGCAATGAGAGAACAATAAGAAAAACATAGTAGGCAAAAAGAGACCGACTAGAGTGCTCACTAGTCTAGGTCACGTCAGAATATGTCTGGAGCTAAAAAGAGCTGGAGCATGGAAAGAAAAGACCGTGAGTGATAGTCCCACAGAGATATCACAAGACACGAAGAAGGTGACTATAATGGAGCTGCGAGGGAGCAGAGATAAACTGACTCAGGATATGCATTAGATATGAAAATGTCAGGACGAGTGACATCAAGGTAAAAAAGACTTCCAACAAGATGACGATAATAAGTAGGATCCTCAAAAGGCTAACCATAAGTGGCCAAAAGATGAACATTGAGCTCCATGAGAGTCTCAGAAGTGCATTGATCAGTAAGAGAAGCACGATCAAGAAGATCCTATATATACTTCTATTGGGACAGGAAGAAACCATCAGGCGTAGAAGAAACCTCGATCCCAAGGAAGTAACGAAGAGGAACTAGATTAGACATGAAAAACTGCTCACTAAGGCGTGCCTTCAAGAAAATATACTTAGAATTATCTCTAGTAATAATCATGTCATCAACGTATAGGAGAAGAGTTCGACCACGAGGCGAAGTGTGGATAAAGAGCACAAGATCATGAGTGTTGGCAAAAAAACTAGCCCCAGTGACCACGGGAGAAAAATGCTCAAACCAAGCACGAGGGTTTACTTAAGCCCATAAAGAGAGCGACGGAGATGACAAATCATACCCTCGGGAACAGAATACCCCGGTGGCGGTTGCATGCACACCTTCTCACGCAGCTCAGCATTAAGAAAGACATGCTTGACATCAAGCTGAGAGACGGACCAAGCACGAAAGAGGCCACGATAAGAACTGTGCGAACAGTGGTCACATGAGCCATAGGAGCAAAAGTCTCATCATAGTCAATACGCGGACAACGACAAGCACGATGGGCATAACAAGGAGAAGGTGGTGCATCAGGAGAGGAAGATGGCTCACCAGGAGAAGACGGTGCATCTAAAGAAGATGGCTCATTAGGAGAAGTTGAAGAAGGGACAGCCGAGCAATCCTCAACTCATGAACGACGAGCATAGTAGAGAGGAAAGGAAGGAACAGTGCCAAGAGGGGCCTTAGGAGGAGGCGCCGGTGGTAGAGACATGACGGGAGGGTCCTCAAGAGAAGGCACCACTAAAGAAGGAGGCACCGACAGTGATGACGACACCGGTGATGAAGGCGGTAGAGGCGCTACCAAAGAAGGCACCGATGGTGAAGACAGTAGAGGTGCCACTAGAGAAGGCATTGAGAAAGAAGACGTCACGAGAGAAGGCACTAGCCATAGTGGTGACACAGAGGTGATGAGAGTAGCACAAAAAGTTAGGAAAGAAGGTGGCTTGACAAGAGAGGCTGGAGATGAACAGGAGAAAGACGAGGTAGAAGGGACGAGACTCATCAAAAGTGACATCTCGGAAGACCCTCATTTGTCAGCCAACAAGATCTGAACAATGATATCCCTTATGCTCAAAACTATAGTTTAAAAAACACTCAAGAGACTGAACGGTCAACTTAGTGCACTCATGAGATGCAAGAAACACATAGCACACACAACCAAAGAGGCAAAGACTAGAATAATAGGACGTCTGGCCACAAAGATGCTCAACTGAAATCTCACCCTGAAGAGCAAAAGAAGCATGTAAATTAGTCAAATAAGTGACAGTGGAAACAGGCTCAGCCTAAAAATAAGGTGGAACACCAGAGCCGAGCATAAGAGCATGGGCGGTCTCAAGAAGACGACGATGCTTTTGCTTAGCAACACCATTTTGAACGTGCGTACCAAGACAAGAAAACTAAGAAAGTATCCCCTGCTCAGCAAAGAGAATGACGAAGGTGATCAGATAAATACTCATTGGCAGAATCAGCACAAAAGACACAAATAGAAGTGTCAAACTGAGTACGAACCATCGTGGATAAGTTCTTATAGATGTATAAAACCTTGCTACGAGAAGGCATAAAATAAATCTAGGTGTGGTGAGAAAAATCAAAGAATATAATAGCGATGATCCCCTTTCAAAACAAAAAGAGCCGGACCTCAGACATCAGAATGAACAAGATCAAACGAACATTGTGAGACTAGCCCACTAGAGGGATAAGGGAGCTATATCTGTTTGCCAAGGCTACAACAATGACAATTAGCTAAAGAGACATCATTAGACACAAACCCGAAAAGACCACGATGGACGAGAGAAGAGAGATGCGAACTATAGAGATGTCTCAAATGATTATGCCACTAGGAAAATGATGAGGTGGAGAATGCAGCGGAGGCACAGGCGGTGGAGGAGACAAAAAGACTCACAGGGGCATCGGAAGGTAGAAAAAGCCAGTCAAGCTCCCAAAGACCTATGACTCATGATGACACGAACAAGTCCCAACCAAAAGACCTGTACGATGGTCCTGAACATAGCGAGAGTCAGAATGTCATGACAGACATGATTAGTGAGCTGGCCGGCGGACATGAGTTGCATGGTTAGTTTGGGAACATGAGATAAAACATAAACATGAAATGAGGGAATTGAAAGAGTGTAGCTTCCTGCAACAGAAATAGAAGTACCATTTGCGGTTTGAACAGTGATAAGAACAACTAGGGGACTAAATAATGTAATACTGGTGAAATCAAAAGTCATATGAAAAGTAGCACAAGAGTTAAGAATCCAAGGTGATGTACCCGACTAAGATGTGTAAGGTGGCCTCTCATTACCAAAAGATTGGGTAGTAGAACCCGAAGATGCAAAAGTTGGAGAAGCAACCAGAGGATGTAGTAGTGTAAGAATCTCCTCAACAGTAGAAGTAGTAGAATCCCTAAACTAGTAGGTCCCGAGCCTCCAGTACTCGCAGGAGTGTGGCCACGTCGACGAGCATAGTCTTCATGAGGGACATTGCCCCCTCCACAAACAGAAGAAAGTGTCAGTGACAGAGGCTCCATCAATAGCAGCAGATGCTGGGGAAGCCAAAACACGAACAACAGATAATGAGGCACGGAGATGAACGGGACCCATCATACTACCTTAAGGAAACGATATTGTACCTTTTTTTTAGGGGCGCTAGAGAGACACTGCTACTCGGGACTTAACCCGAGAAGCCAACGTCGAAAATGGGTCAGGCCCAACAATGCTCAAGACTTAACCCTAAAAGGTCACATGTTGCCTTAGAAGAGAAGTCAGCGGCTGGCGGGTGGCCGGAGGGAGCGGCTGGAGACGGGTGGGCGATGAACCACCAACAGTGAGTCAATTGACGAGTGCCTGGCGACAAGCTGGTGGGCGATGGGCAATGGTGAGCATGGATAGGCTACGACGGCGGCGGGCAGTAGGAAAGCCGAGGCGGCGGCAGAAGACCACGATGCGTTGTGAGATCCAGCCAGCCAAAGACCAAATCCAGTCGTTGGAGGGCCCGCAACAGCGGCGAGCAGCAGGGGAAGCCACGGCGATGGTGGCTATAGGAGGCCACAAGGAGCAAACGAGCGGAGGTCCAGCAGGGGCTACCCGTCGGTGGCGAGCTAGTGATCGCCGAGAACAACACAAGGCAGAGTAGAGCGGTAGGTAGCAGCTGGACAAGGACGAACCCGATGGCGAGTTGTAGGCAGCAACTGGATGGGAACAAGTCCAGCGGGAGAATGGCGATTTCTGAAAGAGGAGATGTGGTGACGAGCAGCTCTTGATAGTAGTGGCGTGTCCAGGGGAAGAAGGTGCGATGGCTATGGCGAGCTCAGGAATAAGAGCAACAATGGTGTATCCAAGATGAAGGCAACATGCAGCGATTGGCGAGGTAGATTTGTGGCGTGAGTTGCGGCTCACCGGTGAAGAGATCTAACGTGAGGTGGATCGAAAAAAAAATTTAAACCCTAATCGACAATGATACCATGTTAGAAATATCATCTTGTATTCCCATGAGGCCATATCAAATATGGTAAATATACAGAAAGCCCCTTATACGACTTATACGACGGGGATATTAGACAGCTAATATATGAAAACTATATACACCTCTAACAAATACTCCATACCAACATAAGGAAATCATTAATTGATATAATTTTCCTACCTAAATTTCATGTTGCATGCAGCCTTGGAAATCGATTAGAGGCTTGATCAATTGAGGATTTGTTTAGGCTATTAATGGTCAAAACATATTACAACTGAATTTGTATCTGCAGCTAATTTGAAGTCCGGAATTTCAAATATGCGAACATAAATTCAAACGCAGTTAGTAAACCAAACTAATTCGGAAATGTGTGTGCTGGACCCCTAATACATCACACGTTGGCAAAGCACATGAATGCATGTCCAAGTTCTGGGCTTACAATTTTTCTGAATCAGCCGTCTGTATATGAGACTATAAATAAAAATGCTGAAATATTATTTCAAGCGATTCATTTATGTTTGTCACCATTGTAAGCAAATTCTTAAGTATGTTTTCACGTTTGCACTGCTTTCCTTTTATATATTCATTTTGCCAAATATGGCAGGACTGCAATAGGCGTGCATACTGTACATTCCAAATATATCATCTCTTTTACGGTAGATACCGAAATACCAAAGATAATTATGCCCTATTACCTTCTAGGAGATAATATGCATGTCACCGTGTTCAATTTAAGCCCTTAAATCAAAACGAATGGACGGTCTAAAACACAGTCCGGGAGCGTCTTAAAATTTTCTTAGAATGACTGATACAATGAGGTAATTTCTCGAATCAGAGAAAAAACTGCCATGTCTCGGAAAGGGAAAGCCACCTACCATTCAGATATCAAGCAAGGCAGTAACCTAGTAGAGTAACTTTGCTGGAAAGAATCAGTGATGATGCGTTGGTGAGCTACAACAGAGAAATCATACGATGCTACTGTCTCTGTCACCCCAAAAACTGCACAAGAATTATCAGTTTCCAATGGACCACCGTCAATACCATGGCACCGTGCCATGTCTCCGCGAAGTTGTCCATGAAATGATGCAAGGTTCATCATTTACTTGTCCTTCTGCACTGCATATTCAGAGCGATCTGCTGCGCTCAGATTTTCGTTCAACGGTTGGTACTGGTGGATAGTGTGGTTCATATGGCTTGACCCAGATAAAGATTGCTGCAGCTTTCCTGGGCTGCTGAAGTCACTCATTTCCCGGTCAGAAAATGTCATCAGTAACTTCCTATTGCTTTGGCACGAAGCATTCAGAAATCCAAAGCTAATCAATCATCGATTTTTCCGCAGGTTTACCTTCCAAAAAAAGAAAGAATTCATGTAAAGAAACCATTGAAAAGCAGCCTCGGTGCACTGTAAAGAACTGCAGGATCAGTCTTTAGCACAATGTGACCGGGCTAAAAAGTCATTTGGCTTATCCTGTGAGTTCAAAGTGAAAGCCTCCCTACTTATTATCACAAATACAAACAGTAACCGACAGACGGGCCCAGCGACCAGGGTGCTATTCGGAGAGTGTCATCCGTTACAAAGAGGTCTTCACAAGAGGTATCCTCACAACCATTTTGTTCTTTTGCGTACCAAGATTAAACACCAAGACAACCCATGATGAAGCTGGAACAGAAGCTAGCAAAACGGGAATCCAATCAACCAAGCAAAAAATTAAACATAAGATCCAACCCGACCAGCAGCCAGGCAGGAGTAGCAGGATATGGTTATTACCAGGGCCCTCCGTCCAGATCCCATGCCGTTGCGATCAAGTGGAGTACTATCATTCATCTCCATCAATGCCAAAAAGGTCTGTTCGATTAAATTCCGTTCTTCCGATCCGATCATGGCCGAAGGAAATGCGCACCTGATCGATCGGGCCCCAGGGTCTCGACGGAGACACACAGAAACTTGCAACCTCATAAACTATGCAAAGGAGACGACGCATATATAATGCCGTGCAAGTTGTCGAGTTGCACAGCTAGTTTTAGGCGTCACGGAATACCTTTCGGCACACAACGAGACAAGGTAAGCCACATGGCAGATGCTCCACCTCGTGATTTGTGTTAGGAAGGTGTCAAAATCTGGTGACACCCCTTCTATGAGAAATGATTTCCACATTTTAACTCAGCAAGCCTTTAAATAAACTATCTCTTAGTCTATATATATTTACTCATCATCACTTATAATAGATGATTAATAAAGAAAAGAGGTGCTTTACTAATTATACTTATGTATATACATGCTAGTTTATCTCATTTCATCGGATCAGACTCATCAGCGGTGATTCCAAAACGTTTTGCTTGCTCACAAGTCACATCACAACCGTTTGTAGTCTTTGCCCGCTAGGCCATTTTGCCCCAAAATGATCGGCAGCAACAGCGTGGCTCGGCTGCGGCTTGCCTAGTCATTTGGGATGTTTATAACTCACGAATTTCATAGGAGACATTCGGTTTCTCATCGGGAAAAGATTTCACTTTCTAAATGGGCCATAAAGCTACAGTACATTTACTTTTGAACAGTTGCTATCTAGTTAATTAGAGCATCTCCAACAATCCGTCTTAGCTGTTTCTAAGAATATGACATCAGCATTTGGATGATACAGATGAAAACATATTATAAGAGAGAGTGAGACTGTTACTCTAGAGAAAAACATATTAGCTCTTGTACCAAGACACTACTAACAAGCATATGGTCTATTGGAGAGACCATTATTACTAAATGAGTTTTTTTACAGTACCTTGGTACTCCATAAATAGAACTAGGAGTACCAATTAAATCCAACCATTGATTTATAAGGGTATTATGGTCTTTTTTTCCTCCCAATCTCGTTGCACAGCCACCGGCCTCCTCCCGATCCCGCACTCGCCGCCAGCTTGCCGCCCCGCGCTGCCGCCTCAGCTCACCGCCCCGCGCCGCCACCTCTCCTCGCCGGCGCACGCAGCCGGCCCGCCGCTAGCGCCTCCGCCCCCGCGCGCCTCCGCCCCGCGAGCGCGTCCGGCTGCCCACGTCTCCGCCGGCCCGCCCCTCCGGCCACCGGCGCGCCTCCGCCGGCCCACGACTCCGGCCCCGTGCACCTCCGGCCCCGCGCGCCTCCGGCCCCGCGCACGTCTCCGCCGGCCCGCCCCTCCGGCCACCGGCGCGCCTCCGCCGGCCCGCGACTCCGGCCCCGTGCGCCTCCGGCCCCGCGCGCCTCCGGCCCCGCCCGCCTCCGCCCCGCGAGCGCGTCCGGCCGCGCACGTCTTCGCCGGCCCGCCCCTCCGGCCACCGGCGCGCCTCCTCCCCGTACCAGGAGACTAGGGGGTTATTTTTAAAATACCAATTTTGTCCTCAATACCAAAGTACTCCATAAGTTTTTCAAAGCCTCCAGAGGTGGTACTCCTTAAGTCTAGTTTGGAGTACCGGATAAGATTAGCCATTAGATCAGAAAAAATAAACGGTTCATATTCGTTCGGGGGTACCAGAAATGAGCTCTACTAAATACTACACATCTTGTGGATTTCACCCTCTCACATAAATATGTAATTGTTTTATCTTAGTAAAACTTATTGGAGGGTTTGCTCCTCTTAGTAATGACTTTGGTAACAAGTTGTTTGGGATGCTCCTAGTAGTACCCAATCTGTTAAGGTGACGAGTAGTCATCGGACTACCAATATGTATAGAAGATCGACTAGTTTTACACCGTTCAGATGGAGTAATTTGGATCAATGGATGGATTATAGCATAGTGTCTGTTAGCACGTACCCATAAATTGTGACAAATTTAATTTCCACATGAGTCAGCCTGATCGTTTCCAAGTAAATAACCCCGAAAACATTTGTATAGTGCAACGAAAATATTCTGCTAAAATATGCGTAATAAATTTGTCGAACCAGTGCAACAATGACATGCATGCACACTACTACAGAATTCATTTAACGGGACGCCCCTGTACAGACGGTTTTTTGAAGCCATCTGTACAAATAGTATCACAGACGGTTCTAAACGAAAACCGTCTGAGAAAATAGCACAGACGGGTCCAAACTGGAACCGTCTGTACAAATCGAACAGTACAGACGGTTCTCAGTTTGGAACCGTCTATACAAATCTGTAAACAGTACAGACGGTTCTAAACTGGAACCGACTATACAAATCGAACAGTACAGACGGTTCTAAGTTTGGAACAGTCTGTACAAATCTGTAAACAGTACAGACGGTTCTAAACTTGGAACCGTCTGTACAAATCGATGAAGCAAGGCTAGTTGATCTCTGCTGCCGCGGCAGCAAAAAACTGCAGATTTTCTTGCCGCGGCAGGAAAGTGGCAGCATCGAGGAGGGAGTTTGACAGCTCCGATTGTCAAACGGTTTTTACGGCTGTGAGAAGGAGGCCAAACTCTACGTCTCCAGAAATTTTGAGCCAATTCCGAGAAAGTCGACGAAATGACTAGTGGAAATCCCGGCCCGAAATCGAAGATTTTGAAAATGGCGCCCGGACGAAATTACTTTGCAGAAGTTGGGATCAAGGTGGAAAGCAAGTCCTCAACTCAAGCTAACTAGGGAAACAAGAATCACCCAATTCGGAATCCGAGTGAAGGAGATATGCCCTCCGCAAGATCAAAAAAAGTAACGGAAAAACTTCCAGAGCCAAAAAGTCCAACTTAGAAGTCGAATTTTGAGGATCAAGATGCGTACAGATGTATACACGTGTATTTTTTTCGGATGCGCGTCGTCGTTAGCTTTGATTTGAGTGGTCGTGGACCCAAAACGGACTTCGTATGAGAAAATTATGGCTGTTTTACTAAAACCTCTCAAACTAGAGTTGAATTTTGACTCAAACTAGTACTTGGAGCTACAGCACAGACGGCTCCAATTTGAAACCGTCTGTACAAATAGCACAGACGGGTCCAAATTGGAACCGTCTGTACAAATCGAACAGTACAAATGGTTCTCAGTTTGGAACCGTCTGTGCTATTTGTACAGACGGTTCCAAATTTAGAACCGTCTGTACTAGAACCGTCCCGCTTAGTCGTAGGCATGAGTTAAGAAGAAAGCCCTCCCATATGTATCGCATACTCAGACTAGATCAGCTGGCAACTCCCCTTACTGGACAACACGAGGTTGCGGGATCAAAACCCGCTGGAAGCATATTGTGCGATTTAATTCAAGCGGTATGGGACTGCGCGGACGGTGGGATGAGACGCGGCTGAAGGATTGGGCACATAGCGTGAGGTTATGTTTTTGAACCTAATCGATTTGTACAGGCGGTTCAAAAACCGTCTGTACAAATCTGATTTGTACATACTGTTTCGTGCAGACGGTTCGGAAAACCGTCCCGCACGGGAGTTCCGAACCGTCTGCACAAATGATTTCTCTAGTAGTGGCAGATCCGATTTTAAGGAAAAAAATTCAGTTCTTTTGGGAAACAAACTCATGATTTTGTTGTCACATCGATGAGGTATTACAACAGAGTCATTGTACATTGAAAGCAAATTCGATTGAGATGATTTCATGGAAAAAATTAGGTTGAGGCACCATAACAAGATCTGGAAGGTGTTACATTACTCATTGTAATACTGAAACATAGTTTGCAACCAATGTTTTGACTGATATGGAAGCAAATATTTTTCGTGATTACAACATTATATAACTCGAATGCAACAAACATAAAACACTATTGCAACAAAAATCACGATGTATTTACAACATAATTCATCATTGATTGTAATAAAAAAATATATAATGACAACATAAAAAATACCCATGCCTCGATGACGGGTGATGCTGTGATGGTGTCATATCGGATGACAGTTCATGATCTGACGTGAGCACCCGCCGGCTAGAAATGCACGGTTCCGAGGTTGTCCCGTCAAATCCGACCTCCACGGCTGTCACCATCGAATTCAAATGTGGCGGACTCGGGTGATGATGGATATGGCTGTGGTGGCCTCGTAATCAATGCCGCCGGTTGCAGTCGACATCCTCTTCAACAATCGCCGGTGGCTTGCTACAGTGGGCGCAGGTTTGCCTATCACTGGGCATGGATGGAGAAGATGGTGTCGACGGTGGGGAGGAGTCACCGCCTGCCTCACGTGCTCGGTGCCAGCGGTAGCCGCATCTCCGCTCACAGTTGTTGCCTCATGCCCTCTTTTCAGCAGCTGTTGTTGTGTGTTCCCGCTTTGGCCACTGTGGTGAGGAGAGGATAGGGTTTGATGATGGATAAAGAGGTGCCTGAAATGATTATATAAGAGAGTGACACCATTGGATAAATTGTTTGTGATAAACGGCTGTGGCAGCGAGTCTAAGCATTTGCTAGGATCGAACTATATAAGATAAGAGTTTCCCATCTGTTAAAAAGGATCCATCTTGATCCTGGTAGAAGAAAAGAGAGGAAAAACCAACTTCTTTAGTTGAGATGAAAATTCATCTTCTTGATCCTGCGATTCGTAGACCATCAGTCTTTCCCCAGAAGCTCAGTGTGTTGCGATGGTAAGCATGATTCATGAACGCATTATAAATTTTTCGGAGAGCCGTACGTGATACTGATACACTCCAAGAGACCGAAAAAGAGGTGAAAGGAAAGAGGAGAATAGAGATAAGCTTCCTTGCAGGAACAGACCCATAGCCCAAAGATCATAAATGGGTTGGTGTGGATCCAGCCTGAATGATGCAGTACTGGGTCAGATATCTAAGCTAACGAATATTGAGAGCAGTTCTTTTTCTCTTTCCCGATATTTTCTTCCGGGGAGTATTCTTAAAACTAGCACTCGCAAGTTTCAGAAAAGAAAACCCGAAAGTGTTCTTAAATGTAGACTACGGAGGGATGTGCTCCCTTGCCGATTTTGATCCAAAATATGTCTATTTCTGTGCTATATAAAAATGCAAGCGACGGGGCTAATATTTATGTGCACACAATTTTTTATTTTTGTACAAATAGACATACTTTTTTCAAAATAAGTTGTAAAGAAACGTACCATTCCACAGTCTACGTCTAGGCGTATTTTGGATTTTTGGGAACTTGCTTTTGGTCTTTTTTACTTGTAGCAAATGAACCTGAGAGCCAAAAGGCATTTTATACTAGTACCTATCTGAAAGGTGAATTGATGCACCTGTGATCATACAAGCCCGTCACGGAGACAGTACACATACACAACTCAAGGAATTCTCAGCAAATTCATAGTACTAATGCATGTTAAACGGAAGCAGGTTTTTAAGACCCGGACCCATCGTTCAAGTTTCAAAAACCGTCCAAAGTTGTAAAATTTGTTGAAGAAATTCATGGATGTTCATCGTGATATAGCATGTACGTTTATAAATTTTGGTATAAAAATACGATCATATACAGCTTACACAAATAAGATAAAAATTTACACCTTTTTTTTGCAAGTATATAAAAATTTACACCTTTAAATACAATATTATGCACTATTCAATTTTATCTTTTTTATCCAGATACAAATGATCATATTTTTACATTAAATTTTACAAATATACATATTATATCACGATGAACATTCGTGATTTTCAAAAAGGAATCACATCTTTTTGGAGGGTGTTTCTGCAAAAAGAGAACGACGGGTCTAAATGGACTGAGGTCCAGAAAAGAGTACCCGCATATTAATCTACTTGCACGTGTGAAATTTGGTAGAACAATACAATCATACGTGCACTAAAAAGACGAAAATATGACAATCTTTTGTAATATAAGTGTAGTTTTTTGTAAAAGATTTGTGCGTTGCAGTTCCATGTTAGATCATATCTTTCACAAATTTTTATATGAACACATAATTAGATGTACATGTAAAAGATTTGTGCGTTGCAGTTCCATGTTAGATCATATCTTTCACAAATTTTTATATGAACACATAATTAGATGTACATGTTATAGTTTGATTCATATGGTCATAGGTGCATAGGTCTGCGCTGGTACAAAAGACACGAGTTTGTCAGAGTAACTTGATCCTCTTCCTCCATCTTTCTAATCAGGGTGCTCAAATTTGAAGTTGGACGTTAATTTGTTTTTGTTTAATTCCATCGATAGCCAATTCAATCGTTATACCGTTACTTCATCCAACAGTTTGTTTAATTCTGAATGATCAACACTTGATATTTTCTATTATTAGTTTATTGAGTAAACGCTCATTTAACTATAGTTTTCTTAATTTATTATATTGAGGTGAATTCACGTGCATGTTGGCTAGTTTATAAAATAAAAGAAGTTGTGAATCCAGATTATTGAATTGTATGTACTAAACCTGTTTATCTAAAAGTATAAGCTCACGGAAAAATAAGGGCAATATAGTTTAACACTCCCCTCACGTCTAGACTTGTCTAGGCCCTAGATGTGGAATCAATGTAGGCCGCAACTATTTTTATAGTAGCGCGTTAGTTGTGTTTTGAATACAAGACTTTTTGGTTCTATTATTATATTAAATTACATGTATCAAATCAGTTCACTTAAAATTCTAAATGAATGGAGAAATAAAGACTATATATTTCAAGAAGGAGCATACTAACGCTCAATCTTAATTAGGCAATTAATCCCTGTTACCTTCTCCAAGGCGTCAGTGTATTACTGATTTTTGGGTAAAAATGGTCGTACGAAAATTCACATTGGTGACCTGAATTCTACATGCAAGCTGGCTAGTACACTCTTGTATGCAAGTTATAGAGTTAAGAAAGTTGTACGCGTCATAAATGTAGCACGAAATAAAATAAATGTTACTCCTATAAAAAATCAAACTTACGTTTAGAAAAGTGTGGCAAGTCAAGAGAGAGAGAGAAAAAACTCCGGTAGCAACTCCGGTAGTCTCGGTAGTCTGAATCTAGCTTTTGCTATAACTTGTGACCAGCCGTCCAATGTGACCGGTTCATCTAACAGCGTCCTTCTAGTCTATATAATCTCTTGGTTCATCTCCTCAACCATTATTAGACTTTAATTCCCTTGCTATCTGTCAGCGATACGGAAAATAGAGCCCCCTAAACCACTGGAAAAGGCTCAATTTGACGCCGCGTCACCAAGGACGTGGGAGTCGAGAGGAGGTGCTCGGGGGCTCACCCCGAGCGCTGGATCCACTCGGAAGTGGGAGTCAAGAGGAGGTGCCTGGGGGCTCACCCCGAGCACTGTGTCCACTCAGCCGTCAAGGAAAGCCCCGAGTCGTCCCTTAAGGATGCTCTCCGAACACCCAACGCGACTTGGCTCCCACTCGGGACGACGAGCGCCTCTCCCAGGCAGTGGAATGGCCTAAGCCATGTGCTCGGGAGTTCCCGAACACGGGAACCCCGAGCACCCTTCGTGGGTCCCTACTTAGTACATGTGGCCCGACAGGCGCATTTAATGTCTGTCTGTGCAAACATTCCTACTCCAAGTCCGTTGTGGACAAGATGGCGGTGTCCTGGTCGATTTCCATCCTCCCATGTGATAAGTCCCGTCAGCTGTCGGTCTTAGCAGGGGATGGAACGGACTGACACTTTTTTGACTTTGGGGCGCGCCGCTGCGCGCCCAGGCGCATACCTCCTGTCCCTGGTCAGTGGGCCAGGGTAGCTGCAACATGGTCCGTGGCAGAGGGCGTTCCGGGAAGTCTTCACCTTCTGACCCAACCACGTCATGATGATCCAGATCCCAACCAAAGCGTGGCAGGAACTATTCTGCTACAGCAACCCTCAACCGTCGGCGTGGGACGCACACGCCCTATCCGTCAGCAACGGTGCTACTACAGTTGGTTTGCCTTTTGGCCATTGTGGTGACCCCGGGTATATAAGGGGAGAACCAAGACCATGAGAGGGACAAGAAAAAGAGGGGGAGACGAGAAAAGAGACCTAGGAGAAAGAAAAGAGCAAGAACACCTGTGTTTCCAAGCTCATTGTAATCATCTAAATATTCATATATACACAAAAAGCAGGACGTATGGTTTTACACCAAGCAGGTGGCCCGAACCTGGATAAATCACGGTCTTGTTTCTAGCTCCCGGCCGTTCAAGATCCGGCGTAGCTCCTATTCCTCCGCTTCCCCGGCCGAATCCCAAAGGGGATCCTTCCGGACCACCGACGCCGGCGTTTGTTCGCCGACACTATCCCTGCCCCACTAGATACAACCTTCACTATCAACCTCGCGACTGTCCTTCCTTCGCCGGCTGGACGCGACCATCGTCTCCTACATATCAGGCTAGCTTCTCTTAGCCTTCCTCGTCGTGGCCTTTTCTGTACCCGAGTCTTCTACACTGCAATTGTCATGGACGGTGTCGCCATATAGATCGATAGTCTGTTTCTCGATGCTGTCCCTGCCCTTCACTCCGTCGTTAGCACGGTTGCCGGCATCGACCACATCGACCTTGTCGAGTATGCATGTCATCGCCGAGTCCTACTCGCTTCGTCTTCTCCGCATGCTAGGAGACAAAGATGGAGCCTCATTGGGTGTTGGCCCATGCATCTCCACTGACAACCTCGTCGGTTGTGGCGATGGGCAAGGACAATGGGGAGAGCCGGCAAGAGAGGATGCTGCATATGACCAAATTTTTTGCTGCCACCTGAGATGAATTTGGTTGCAAACACAGTGTGATTTTGTTGTTACGGTAAGAATTTGAAATTGTTGCAACATACTACAATTTTTATCGTGATGTTTGACAATTTTTTATGTTGCATAAATATGTCGGTTTTGTCGCCATGGCTTAAAGGATTATAGCAATATCATAAATTATTTGCAAATCAAGATTGTTTCAATTTTGTTCTACCGTTTCATCTATGTTGTGATCGACGAGGAAATGGTTGCATATGTGTATGAGAGACACTTCTCTTTTCATTGTTTTTTACATACATTGTGATGTCATTTAAAACAAATAATCAAAATATTGTGTATGGTTTCTATTTAAGTGGCATGGACGATCTCTATATGTCTCCATCATTTTATAAACTCGTTTCAGTATAAAATGTGTATATGCCTAGCGAGAATGTCTGGACTTGAAAAAAAATCCGTTGTTCAACGAGAAAATTTCATAATTGTCAAAGTGGAAACAAATGTACTACTGAAGGTGGGACGATAATTTAGGAGAAACTATTTGGGGTTTATTAGTTGAGGTCAAAAAGCAGTTAAAAGAACAAAATTCGAAATCTTAGGTGGCAGGTTGATCCAACGCTCCACACACATCAGGATCGAAAGGCAACGTGGTAGATCGATTTGTGCTATGTGCATCGGTGGTCCGATGCTGGTCACGGCCAGAAAAAGAAAGTTCAGCGAAGCGCGGAGAGCAGTACCAAATTGACCTTTGTATCCGGACGTAAAACCTTGCGAGGAAAACCTAAAAATTTGCGTGGCACGTCCAGATACAATGGATCTCATGGCCCACCCAAACATGAGCTGCAGACAGGCAGGACCCACACAATCCTCTCTCCCCTCTCTTAAACCCTCCAGCTCACTCCTTCCTCAGTCGACCACCTCCTCCTCCTCCTCCTCCCGCGCCGCCGACATCGCCGGAGATGGGAGAAGCCATGCACACGGACATGATGGCGGAGTTCCTGCGGGCGAGCGGCGGCGCGGCGGTGATGGACGGCGGGCTCGCGACGGAGCTGGAGGCCCACGGCGCCGACCTCAAGGACCCCCTCTGGAGCGCCAAGTGCCTCTTCACCTGCCCCCACCTCATCAAGAAGGTCCTCTCGTCCTCCTTCCTCTCCGTGCTCTCTCGGTTGATTCGTCTCCCTCTTGGACTCATTTTACATCTAGCCATGTGTTTGGTCGCTGGATGTGCAATGCCAATCCGTTTGAGTAAATCCTTTGGCCTGTGCTATTTTGCTTTGGACCTTGTTGTACTTTAGGGTGGCTGATATGTTATACACCAGTTAGGGTTTTAGATATAAGGAAATCAAAGATGCATAAGCTTTTACATTAGCTCGAGGTCTCTTTTTTTTCTTCCTGAATTCCCAAATCTTGGTCTGTGACATTGTACTTTGCGAAATCTGGTTTCATTTTGTAGCGTTGTTTGGATTTGCATGGTTCTCTGACCAAGCATATTGGAGGCCATTGTCTACGGTTTAAAGGAAATAAGATACGCACTAGAGGCGTTGCGAGGTGCTGTATCACCTCTAATTCCTTCACTACATCAGTCGTGCTTAAATGCAGTGCACCGTATTTAATTATTTGTGAACAATGCGCTAGAGTTTATGCTTTTATGAACAATGCGGTACAGAGTATGCTTCTTCTTGATGCCCATATGCATGTCGTGAGTGGCATGTACCTGAATTACAATGCGTTTTTCACTTGCATAGGTTCATTTGGAGTACCTTGAAGCTGGGGCAAGCGTTTTTGATGACAGGATCATACCAGGTATTCATTGGTTACTTAAACATCCTTCAAGTAAAGTTGATGATCTCAAGTAAATGAGTGTCATGACTTGTAAGTTGTAACATTGCTATCGCAGGCGACAATTCAGGGTTTTCTTTCTAGGGGATTTTCTCAGGAGGAAAGTGAATTATTCCTGAGAAGAAGCGTTGAACTAGCACGTGAAGCACGGGATACATATCTACGAAAATGTTCTAAAAGTTCTGATGAGCCCAAAGATGGAACAAATTACAGGAATCGCCCTATACTGATTGCGGCATCAATTGGGAGTTATGGAGCATATCTGGCAGATGGCTCTGAGTACAGGTTGGTTCCCTATGGAAAATAGTAAACGATGTATATCAGCATATGCTCAATAATGGTCCAGAATACTTCTTGCACGAATGCTTATCTTTTCTCATTTTGTTGATAGTTTTGGGGTAGTTTACATCTGACTGAATGCTTTGCAGTGGTGACTACGGAAAGGAGGGTAATTTGGAGTATCTCAAAAACTTCCATAGGAGGAGACTTCAAGTCCTTGCTGAAGCGGGGCCTGATGTTATTGTTTTTGAAACTATTCCAAACAAAATTGAGACTCAGGTATGGAATTGGATTTGAACATAAATGCAGAGAACAAATAATGGATATGCAATTGATACTAACTACGCTCATTTTTCACATTTTGTGCATTGGTGTATTCTCAGTCAACATAGCATTGCCAATTATTGATTAACACTGGATAATTACTTCAGAGTTAATCCTGTATGATCAGAATGTTACCGTAAGAAACAATTATGTAGCACATTTATTATACGTTTGATTCATTAAAACTTAGCCTTTCCTTCACATTCTGTGATGATTCTATTAATAGAACAGAATTAACAACGTTCTCTAAAAAATAGAACATAATTAACAAAGAAATATCTGCTCGAATAATCTCAAGTAGTTGTTAATTTGTGTCAAAGTAACCCGAAATTTAATAGTTAAGCACTGCTGACCTGTTTGGTGTAGCTGTAGTAAGTGACATCTTATGGTCTTTTGCAGGCATATGTTAAGTTACTAGAAGAGTGTAATTTACATATTCCGGCGTGGTTTGCTTTCCCTTCAAAGGATGGGACTAATGTAGTAAGCGGTGATTCACTGACGGAGTGTGCTTCTATTGCTGATTCGTGCAAGGAGGTTGCTGCAGTTGGTATCAATTGCACTCCCCCAAGATTTATCCATGCATTAGTCTTATCCATCCGAAAGGTAACTCTCATCATGGTTGCATTGACCCGTAAATGTCACTGCACATGTCATGCCTGATGAATTTCTAGTTTTCTGCTCCGCAGGTTACAAAGAAACCAATATTGATATATCCAAATAGTGGTGAGAGCTATGATCCTGTAAGGAAGGAATGGGTGGTGAGTATCAGTTAAAAGGGTCATGATCATTATCAACAGCAACAATATGTCAATATGTTATGCATATTTACAAGCTCTTCATTACTTCACGCAGGCTTGTTCAGGCGTCTCAAACGAAGATTTTGTCTCCTATGTGAGAACATGGCATGAGGCTGGAGCATCCCTTATAGGAGGTTGCTGCAGAACAAGCCCAGAGACAATAAGAGGCATATCGAAGGCTCTGCATGGACTTTGATTAATGGGGACTGCTAGAGCTGACGATAGTTTTTGGAGTAGTTGCTAACTCCCTTCATCTGTCCAACTTCTGCCAACTTCTTATGGGCTACTTTTTCTTTTTAATCTTGAAGAACTGCTGAAGAGAAGGAGGTCTTGGAAAACTGACCTTGTGTCATTATTTCATTAGATTGTCCCAACACCTTATTATACTGATGAGATGATAAGACTGATTGGGGGTCTTGAAGAGCTGTTACTCTCTTGTCCTTTTCAAATTCTTGTTTCCCCTGTTTTATCCTTCAGTATTCAACTCCGAGATACATGCAGAATTTCTGAATGCAAGACGTGGTAAAGAACAAGCTGTGATGAGTACATGGGTAGCATAATCTGGCCAAACGTATGAAGCACCTAGATAGAGAAACGTAGTAATCCTGTATTTAAGGTTTTTGCTTGGTTTGGTGAATGGTAAATTAATCAGGGCACATGCTTTGAAGGGTGCTTAGCAAAAGGAAACCAGAGAACTCCCTCAGTTAATCGTCTCTAACGTGAGCAGTGGGCTGAGTAGCTGAGGCCCACAACAAACAAAGCCCACAAGGAATAACCCTAACTCCCCCGTTCGTTCCCCCCAATTCGGCAAACCCCAAAATCTAGCAGCCGCCGCTGCATCGCACCGCACCCCACCGGACCACGCGCGAGCCGGCGGCCGGCGACCGGCTACTGCGCCGCCTGCAGGACCGCACGACGCCAGTGGGCAGCGGCAGGTTATTCCGTCCTCCCTCGATATCAATTCCTCGATCCTAGCTCGCTACTAGTTTCTACGACCTCTTAGCGTCTTAACGTCGTGTTCTATATCTCGGTAGTTGCATCACGTCCAGGTTGAGAAATCTGGAACCTATTTTACACCATTAGTTGTTATTGCTGAATGTTGAATCGCATGGTGCCTCCCCGCCGCTGATGCTTCCCTCCTCTCTGCTCCAGACCTAGCTGGGGCTCCTCTGAGGGGCCCTGCCTTGTAGAGGTCATGATGGCGACGGTGATGAGGAGATCAATAGCAGCCCTTGATCAGAGCGCCCTTGCGCCCAATCCGAGGTGGGAAGCAGGCTGGAATCAGGGCGTTCATCGAATCCGTCGCGCTCTGTGCTCCGTCGTGCCGCAGGACAGTGAATCTGAGGCGGCAGTGCGTGACGTCGTGTGCTCCGGCACCGGGAACCTGGACGAGGTGGGGAGCAGGCTGGACCGGCTGGACGTGGCTGTCTCGCCAGCCCTGGTCAGGCGGGTGGTCGACTCGTGCGGAGAGAGGGGTGACTCGGGCAGGAGGCTTCTGCGGTTCTTGTCATGGTGCCGGTCCAAGAACCCTGGGGGATTTGGGGATGAGGTGTTGGACAGGGCTATTGCGGTGCTCGTGCGGATGGGTGACCTCACTGCGATGAGGATTGCTGTTGGTGATGGGGAGAAGGATGGGCGGAGGATGGCGCCGGAGACGTTCACCGCTGTGGTCGAGGCTCTTGTCAAGGCGGGGAAGGAGGATGAGGCTGTTCGGCTGTTTAGAGACTTGGAGAGACAGCAATTGCTGCCTGTGCAAGGTGTGGGTGCTGGAGGGGAAGGCATATGGTCGAGCAGCCTTGCCATGGTCCAGGCATTGTGCATGAAGGGCTATGCTCGTGAAGCGCAGGGTGTTGTGTGGCACCACAAGAGTGAGCTCTCAGCGGAGCCCATGGTTAGCATCGTTCAGCGTAGCCTCCTCCATGGGTGGTGCGTCCATGGAAATGCCAAGGAAGCTCGGAGAGTCCTTGATGATATCAAGTCCTCAGGCAGCCCATTGGGGTTGCCGTCGCTCAACGATTTTCTATACTGTGTGTGCCATAGAAACCTCAAATTTAACCCTTCTGCGCTTGTCCCTGAGGCTATGGATATCTTAATAGAGATGAGGTCCTATGGTGTTACCCCAGCTGCGTCTAGCTTCAACATCTTACTTTCTTGTTTGGGCCGAGCAAGGAGAGTGAAAGAAGCGTACAGAATCCTCTATTTGATGAGAGAAGGAAAAGAATGGTGCTCCCCTGACTGGGTTAGCTACTATCTTGTGGTTAGGGTTCTCTATTTAACAGGGAGAATTATTAGGGGGAAAAGGCTTGTATGTGATATGCTTGAAAGTGGGGTGCTTCTGTCAGCAAAGTTCTTCCATGGTCTCATAGGCATCCTTTGTGGAACTGAGAAAGTTGATCATGCTCTTGACATGTTCAAAATTATGAAGAGTTGTGAGTTAGCAGACTCTCATACCTATGATCTTCTTATAGAAAAGCTTTGTAGGAATGGGAGATTTGAGGTTGGGAAGGAGTTGTGGGATGATGCTATTAAGAGTGGCCTTGTGTTAGGATGCTCAGAGGATCTGTTGGATCCCTTGAAGACAGAGGTATTCAGACCAGTTTGTCCTGCACAAAGACGGAGTTCTCAGAACTATAAGAGCTTGGTTCGAAATAAGGTTACTGCTGTTGAAGCAAAAGAGAAGGAGGATGCTGCTATTGCAATCCCAGGACGAAGTTCGGAGTCTAGGTACTATGGGACTAGTGAACTTATCTGAGTAAATTTACTTGTAATCCTTTGTTTTGGAACTATGTGATGACAACCCTGGTTTTAGGTTTACTCAGCAGTCAAATGTCACTAACTTTGGTGGAACTTAAATATAATTACCCTAGATTTAGCTGGAAATCATTCCATGACTACTGTTTTCTAAAAGGCATGTAAAACTTTCTGTAATCCAGGGAAGCTGTTATTATTTGTTTGCAATACTTCATTGCCACTCTGCGCATAGTAGTTTCGAAATGCCGGGCAGTTTGGTAGAGCAGCTGTTCTCCTGATTTCGAAGTTCTCTATTACAATGCTTGCTACTGTGATTAGTTTTTTTTATGGTTGCTGACTTCTTTTGCCCCCCTTTACTCTCACCATGACAGTTTTGTTTCAAGTGCACATTGAACTTTATGGATACATCTCAGGAGCAACAACAGGATTTTGGCGTGCTTCTGAAGCAGGGGCAGAAGGAGTGAGTCAATATTCAAGACTTATATACTTGGAATTTCTCCTTTTACTTGTGTTTTTAATAGTTTGTTTGCTTTTCTGCAGAGGGTATTTGTTTCGACATTTGTGGGACGAAATTGTGTTGTCAAAGAACGCTTTTCAAAGAAGTATCGGCACCCTTTGTTGGACTCAAAGTTGACTATAAAACGCTTAAATGCTGTCAGTCTCCTTAACCAACATGCATTTCTTCTGGGATAAGCCTTTTTGATAGAGTGTTCTTCCGATTTCCTTTATGTTAAGATAAATTCAAGGAAAGTACTGCCAAACATTGATAGGATTAGTAGCTAATTGCTTTCTTATTTTGCTTATCAAGAAGCGGAGAGTTTCATATATTTTCATGGATACAATTATTGATTTGTAGTATATGTTAAGTTGTAAGATGTAGTCAGATGTCAGAACTGTTGCACAAAACAACAGATATTGAATTTTGGCTTAGTTTGGTCTCCCTTCAATGTATAGGAAGCTCGATGCATGACAAAAGCAAGACGGCTTGGTGTTCCTACACCAGTTTTGTATGCTGTGGACCCGCTTCTACATACATTAACCTTTGAGTATGTGGATGGCTTGTCCATGAAAGATATACTTCTTGGATTTGGGTCAAACGGGGTTAATGAGGAACGCCTCAATGATATTGCCACACAGATCGGAAATGCAGTTGGCAAACTACATGATGGAGGTCTTGTTCATGGTGATTTGACAACTTCAAATATGATGATCAAGAACAGCACTAATCAACTGGTGCGTAGAATATTCATCGCATCATCCTGTTTTACTTCATATATTTCCGTTGTTGACTTACAAGACCAAGGTTCGCAATAATTGCATCTAGGCTATTAATTTACCACTTCATCTTTACATTGGGCAGGTTCTGATTGATTTTGGTCTGAGCTTTACATCAACTATTCCTGAGGATAAAGCAGTGGACCTATATGTTCTTGAGAGAGCTTTGATTTCCATGCATTCTTCATGTGGGGATGTGGTAAGAGAATAGCATAAAAGATACAAGTTCTTTTTTGTGCCTTTGTGTACTTTGCTTCATGATTTTTACTATACCATGGAACCCTAAATGTTTCCCAGAACAATACATTATTTTTGTGGTGAGCAAAAGATGTATATGCAGCCATATTTGCATGCACTCCCTCCATGTATAAGTATATGTATTTTGGACAAGATGTGGCAGAACTTTCTAAACTTTGAATACCAGCATGAGAAAACATGTCTACATAAACCGAGTGAAGCAATATTAATATGTTCGTCATAAATAAAAAAACTTTCACTATAGTTTATTTTCATATTTCATACCAGCATTTTTTGATAGAATGTAGTAGTCAAAGTTGCCTCCTGTAGATTGACTGCGATGTCGGGAATGACATAACCCTAAATAATTGTATAGACGGAGCATCTAGTTGCCATAAGTTTGGGTTCATCTGTCATGATTGTTACCTGCATTGGTGGAAGACTGGTGTGGATAAATATTTGTTAAAATACAACTAGTCCATTTATCCTGTAGAATTTTTCATGTCTTACGGCACTTTCCAGTAGGTTTCCTCACTTCGTCCTGCTTTAGAAGAATGTTTTTTCAAGAGAACATCAGTTTCGGTAATTCAAATTCTATAAGCTGTTAGCGTGCATCTCTGTGGGGCATGGGCTTTGTCATTGGTCATGCATGATCTGGCTTTGTTAGTGTTCTGATTTTGTGGATAACAACCATTCATTTTGCAATGAATTAGATGGAGAAGATCCTCTCAGCGTACCGAAAATCTTCAAAGCAATGGTGCTCCACTATGAACAAGCTAGCTCAAGGTATGATACATGATCCTGGCCCTTCTGCCGCAAATTATGAAGTCCATTTGCTGTCTTGTGTTTACCTCATATCTTGTTTCTGTTCTTCACATTAATTTTGCAGTCAGGCAACGGGGCAGAAAACGAACCATGATTGGCTAAAACTTGGCCTGGAGTTGAATGCTACAACGGCTGTCTCAGATGAATCGGCACCTGCACCACCATTCTGTTGCTTTGTAGCTATTCAGTGTAATTGGCTCCTGTAAAATTGAAATGGACGTGAAGTGAATCATTTGTAACAGTGCTTGTTGTAGTTTCACTAGGAATTATGTATTGCCCAAGCTGTCCCAAAATAGAGTTTGGGATGATGCGTTATTTATTGAAGAGAAGAGACGTTTATTTCGATGGCAGAGTACCCGGTGAAAATATGAAGTGGTGAAAATTTAGTGAAAGTCAAATTATGAGATGTTGTGGGTATGTTCTATATATTTGCAGAGTTTGAATGTCAAACTCAAACTCAATCACATATGAGATACTGAGATACCCATTACCATGCCCAGGGCTAGGTACCCGCCCATCCCTTTATATGGATCTTGGGCCCGTCTGGAGGCCTATAGGGCCACCCGAACCATGTCTAGCGTCCGTTTTTCTTTGGAAAACTCTCCTGCCCGCTCGTGTCGGATGCGCGGAGCGCCGTCCATCACGAGTTCATCCAACGGCAGGGAAACAACTCTCTCTTCATAATCTCTTGCTACCACAGTAGCGCAGCATGCTCTCATCTCTCTCGTTCTCTCTCCGATCCTGTCCTGATCTTTGTCGACCTCTCTCGCACGCCCTCCACTCATCCCTCGTACTGCAGCTTGCTCTAATCTCTCTCGTCTCTCTCTCTCTCTCTCTCTCTCTCTCTCTCTCCTCTCCATGGACATGAGGCTTCTCGACGGCTCTGCCTAGGGGATGTTCCTCGATGTTGTTCCTCCTCCACCGGCGGAGATCCCACAAGGGAGAAGAAGAGGCATGATGTTTCTATTGGTCCATGGCCTGCCGAACTATGTTGTCTCTATTGGTCAATAGCGTGGGGCATTTATACGGGGTCATGTGAGTTGGGTCTGATGAAGAAAAAATAGACCATTGCATTAATTAACTCTCCCTTAATTGAGAATTAACTATTCTTTAACTCTTTCTTAATACGTAGTTATGAGGTAATTTGCAAAAATCCAACTTAATTCATTCGTCATGTATCAGATTTGATTGCATAGACGGATACGAGGTAATTTGCCGATTTGATTGCATAGACGGTTACGAGGTAATTTGCCAGAGCCAACTTAATTCATGAGCCATCAAATCTAATTGGGTAAGGTCATTTGAGTTCGACCAAACTCATACCTTTTATACTAGTATAGATATAGAAGTATAGATATACCTCTGGTAAAATCCAGCTGTGAGATGCTAATGTTGTTGCAGCCAAACTAAATAAATACAAGAACTGTAAGAAGCTACTGGTTAGCTATCACTGAAGAAAAGATAAGGAAAAGACTGGAGATCAGTAGCATGCTCTTAACAATTATAGGATCAGACTACCGTAAAAATATAATAATCTAACAATTATAATAATTTTTAAAAAATATATAACACATAGATTGTATTATGAAAATATTATTTTCTGATATGCTTAGATTGTATTATGAAAATATTATTTTCTGATATGCTTTTATATATGTAATAAATTTCATATGATAGAAATATTATTTTCTTGCAAAGAAAACTCAGTTCTACAAAAAAATTAGAAAACTCAGTTCTACAAAAAAATTAGAATCCGTAAAGTGTATAGCATTTCTCAAAAGTCAAGGCTCTGTCTATCAACGTTCGGTGGCTTAATTTCCTCTGAACTAAAGAAAAATAAATAAGTGGATGAAGGATAGGCACGTGATCTAGTGCTGAAACGAGCTTATGCGTTCCCACTACTCGGAGCCATCCTTAGAATTAGCATGGAGCATCATATTTAATTAGAATACATGTAGATTGCGCGCTAAGTAAGATAGCATGTGCCTTGGATGAAGCTACGTAACCCGAAATATTTTCCTATTGTATAGGACATGCCTGCGTATATAGATGTGTTATGGTTTGGAATATTTCTCTATTGTGTAGGGCATGCGTACACGTACAGTAATGTGAATGTATTGTGGTCCGAAATGTTTCTCTATTGTATAGGACATACGTACACGTATAATAGTGTAAATGTGTTGTGCGAACCTATAATAGTGTGAATGCGTTGTGCGTTGCTTTTTGCTCTTTGAAAAAGAATGAATGATCCATTATGAACAGCTAGTCTTCCAACTCTAGACTCCATTCAATCTTTCGTGTTTCCTCGAGAGGATTGTCGGCCTTCATCCTCACCAAACGCTAACAAACCAAGTAAATAGGTTTCTCCTCTCCATTGGCACCTATGCTCATTATTTAGCTCATGAACCAAAGTTTTTGCCCACACACTAATTGATGTAAGCCGACGTCGCGCTAACATATGCATCGACATTGTACAGCAGTACAAGGCTCGTTACATCTTCCTCACAGTAAAATATCTTGTAGCTAAATCACTGGCCTTTGTAAAGGAAATATATCACTACTACTGTACTACAGAGATCTACATCTCACCGGTTTAAAATTGTCATCTCCCATTTTCTTAAACCGTCTAGAATTATGTGTTGTGGATATAAAAATCCCATCCCAAAATATTGTTGATATGTTGTGCGATTTTAGAAGAAAAAAAGCGACACCGGCGAGCTGCCCGGCCGTGGCAACACCACTTCGTCTCCAATCGGTGAGAAGGCAAGCCGTGGAGGACATCGCCTTCCTTGTCCGCTGCTCCACCGTTCGCATGCTCCTCCACTGCGTTGCCGGTGAGGAGGCAGACAATCGTCACCGAGCCACCACTGCACATCTGAGAGGCGACAGGGCGAGGTGACTACCGCCGCTTCTTCTAGTAGCCGCCGTTAGCCCTTCACCTCCACCGCCACGGCATCCATGGCCGAAGCCACCAGCCTCCCGCTGTCGTCACCGGCCGTCGCCGCTGCCTGCTAAGGAGACGACTGCCGGATCTGCATCGGGAGAGGGTCATGGCATCCATGGCTATAGCCACCCGCCTCCCATTGCTGTCGTCGGCCGCTGAGGGGACAACCGCTAGATCTGGATCGAGAGAGGGCCATGGCTACAACCACCCACCTCCTGCTGCCGGCGCCAGTCACTGCCGCCACCCGCTGAGGAGACGACTATCGGATTTGGATCGAGAGAGGTAGGATCGGGACGCAAGAGGTAGGGAGAGGTAGTGCTGGGGTAGGGAGAGTGGGGCACGGAGGTAGAGGAGGATCGGGTGAGGGAGATGGAGGGAGGATCAGGTGGAGAGATACGAAGTTAGGGTTCGGATGGAGAGCAGTGTCGGAATAAATACTAGCCACTAATGAGTCTCTAGGGGCCGAATTAATCCTAGATGGTTTTGGATGTAAATTTTAGTAAAAATTATTATAAATATCTTAGTTATTCTAGAAGGTTGGTTAAAAAGTCCGTCACAAATATAAAATTTGTTAAAGAATCATCACAAATATGTCTCATTAGTATCAGTTTTTCCGAACCATCACGAATATATGACGTTATATATCTATCTCTTCTTGTTCGTCTACATCGAGCTAGGCCGGCGTTACCTCTTCACCAGATCGCCGCCGGCATCCATGATCCATGAGCTCGATCGCTCACGACGTGGTCATTAAAAGCGTTTCCGATCGATCGATGGGGAGAGGACGACAGACATGCTCAATGCCGCCACGGCCCTGTGGTGCCCACGCCCAATGATGATGACCACCTGATGTAGAAATTGTGGATTTCGATGGCCGGGCCCAGCTCCAGACAGCAAGGAACGGAAGGAAGGGAATGAATGGTCCATGGATGCATGCTGCATGCACAAGCTTCCTTGGCAGCGCATGCATGCATTCATGCATGTGGGACAAAAGGTTATTTTAAAGCTAGGGAGGGACTAATGGCGGCAGCAGAGCAACAGAGCAGCAGAGAGGAAGAAGAAAGGAAAGCAACCTACCTAGCTACTACCATGCATGCAAGGAGGACGATCAAAGAAGGAGGAGGAGGAGGAGACGATCGATGATTGAAAGGGCTCTGGATCTATGCCGTTGCAGACAGCGACTTGAGGTAGCGTCAAAGTGTGCATGTGTGAGAGAGACGGAACCACCGGCACCACCGGTACTGCCAGGCCCCGGGCAGCGGGGGGGCTACGTGGTGGGGCATGGAAATGGAAATATGTGCTAACAATACGTGCATGTACGACCAAATACGAGTAGATGATGCTCTGGGGGATATATGTAGAGAGAGAGTCGAGAATTTAGATATTCAGTATAGATCATTAGTTCTTTTGATTCGTTGCGGAAAATTCGCGTTACTGTTTTATCAATTTATTTTGTGGTGTTTTCATATTTCAGCATGTGTGATGTATTCCCTTCGTTTCGAAATAAATGGTGTTTTTGACTTTTTACAGTTTTAGACATGCAAATTTGATTGTCATACTTTTTATATAAATATGTTAATAGAATGTCACAAAAAAGTAATAATTTTTTTATGTCAAATCTAATGGTACCATTTTTATCTAACCAACGTAAATCGTTTTTATTAATTAGTTATCGGAGATAGAGAATTTTTTGACTGCAAGTTTTTCAAAGTGTCACCTATTTTGATATGCAACTCCTGGCAAATTGGCTAATATATGATACTATAAAGGCAGATACACGACGGTATTCCTGTCTATGAATGGGAAAATTACTTGGTAATCTACATAGATCGCTCGAAAACTAGCGATGGTGTGAGGACTGACAAGTGGCACTAGGCTTTACTTGACTGCAGGGGTACAAATGCGAATCCTATTCAACGAGGGGCGGCAAAGCTGAAAAGCTAAAAGAAAGGGGGCCCCGTAAGCCAAAAGCATGCATGCAAACACAGATCCTGTTTTGACTTTTGACTGCCCTCGCAAGGACACGCTCAATAAACAAGAAACGGAAGAATCATCACATTCATATACCCTAACTTTGCCTAGCTTGCAAGGGCGGAGCTTCACGCGAGCCAACCTGGGCCGTGCCCTTATCCCCCACTAGCAAAGATTTTTGTTTTATTATCCTCTTAATAATATAGCAATAGTGTTGTATTTTAGGTGGTTCCTTCCAGTCATTTTTTACCCTCAGAACGGATTGGCCTCTATTAAGATTCGTTTAAGCTCCACCAACTAACCTGGCCTCCGATTAGGCTCACTGATGATTAAGCAAGATGCTGCATGCTCAACAGCTCAATTAAGCATCCCACTGGGCCCTAGTTACTTAATCTAGTGCAGCATTGCGCTTAGAGCTACTTGATCGACATCGGCGTGCATATCTCTTTCTTTTAAGACCAATCTCGCAGAACGGACAAATGTAAGGCATGCAAGAGCAGGTTTGAGCATGGGTCATATGGCTAGAGATTACCCTATCAGCTTTGAGAAACTGTCTTTGGCGCTTAGGAGAACCCCAAAAACATTCGATAAAATTCCAGCATGCGTACGAAAGTACACACCTCTATGTGTGTGACAGCGTGAGTGCCATGAGCGTGGTGTATTAGTGGGTTATGCGTATCTGCAATTGTACCTAGAAAAAATATCCAAGCATGCGCATCTGGGATCTGTTGCAATTTCTTTTTATGGTTTTGGATTAAAAGCCTAATAAAAAGAAACAAAAAGTTGCGGCCTATATCTTCAAACTGTTTGATCTGGACAGATCCAATGACAAGAGGAGACTCTCTCAACCCCCAAAGTCCCCACCGTGGACCTCCCACTACTCCTTGGCACCATCATGGACATGACACCCTCGTTGCCGATGAGCAGGACCAACCTCCTTGGTGCATAACTTCTCCCCAACGTCGACCCATTTGTCATTGATGCCCATCACGAGAAACAAAGGGTATGCTCGCTCGCTCATGTCGTGGGAAATCAGTTTGGAGAAGGAACAAGAAAAAATGGCGATGAGTAAGAGAGAGAATGTGATTGAGCACAACGGGATTTGAGAGGAGCCGATCGGAGAAGGGGAAGTCATGGAGAGAGGTAAGAGAAAAACCGTACAAGTGGGCCTATGTGTTGCTATCCCTCCCAATTCACTGACATGCCGGCCCCACTTACAGAATCCGTTAGAGGCAATGGAGAGAACAGAACGTGGTGTAAAGTGTAATATTATTTGCCTCAGCCTAATACAAACTGGTTATTATTGCAAAAGGTGGTGTAATGTGCAACTCTGAACGTATTACCCAATGTTATGTGCACTTTACTCTAATAGTAATAACTAGAAGTATATTACAAAAATAAAAGCTTGTTTTATGACCAGTGAAAGAACTCTCTTAAGGACACGGAACTTCTTTTTGTGTTTTGAGAACAAGAAATTGAACTTCTACTATTCCGGAACGGAGAGTAAAGTTTGAGCTGTTACCTAATCGGTGAACTCGGTAGGGACATGCGTGGCCAGAGGATGGCCTTTGGATGTAATCTAAGAGCCGGAGAGACTAGCCTTGGCCTGCCATTAGGTTGACACATTTTATGCAATCAATCATTCTTAACTACTTTAATGCCCTACTTGATCCCCCAATTAGAGTACTACTACCACTAGACTAAGCAAGAAAATGAAGCACTTTGTAGATCCTTTGACCTTGGTCAAAGTCTCCCAGCAAGAAAGGAAAGTTTTGGCTTTGTCTTGGGGAAGGGAGCAACACAACTAAACTAGCAGGAGAGCTAGCTAGACAGGGTTGTACTTTATGATTTAGTTAGTGAACCAACAACTTAGGTACTTTAGAGGTCTAATCATCCTAGATTGTGTGAGCTTTAGAGAATTTAACTAATGCTAATCTTTATCACCCACTCGTGGAGTTCCCCACACGTTAAGCCCGTGAGTTTACTATTGGAGCATCTGCAATGATGTATCGTGAAACGGTCGCTCCAACTATCCATGTAGGGGACATGCATGCCACATTGGCATGAGCGGCAGGTCCAAATATCTTGCGTGGGAGTAGTTCTAGAGCAACTTCTTTACGAGTGCATTAGAGAGACAGACATTGCAGCTCCGCTTTATATATTTTTAATTAGGACATATTTTATGCTACTATACATACACCTCACACTTCACTAAATACTAGCTACCATAGAAAAGTTGTTCCCAAATAGTAATTGTCAAACGTCTCAAAGGTTTTGATAATACTGCAAAGAACTATAATATTTCACGTCTACAACTTGTAAAACTGTAGTATTCGAAAACTATAGTTTTTCAAATACTTTGTATTCGACCCATCATGACGCTATAATGTATTCGAGCGAATGGTTCTATAGCTCTATTAACGTGGCAAATAACCAACTTTGAGCTTCCAAAGCTACTAACTGAAGCTACCAGGAGCAGCGAGTCCCTTAGACCCTGTACAATGCAGGTGCTTAGACAGGTGCCTCAGGAAAAAAAATCTGATTTTTTTTTGTGAGAGGTGCTTAGACAGGTGCTTAGAAAAGGCGACAGAAGCAAAGTTAAGCACCCGGTGCTAGGCTGATGCTTAGGGTGACACAAGTGACAGGTGCTTCAACCGGTGCCTAGCAAATAGTACTCCAAGAAGCACAAATAGTACTACACACAATGCAGCGCTTAGACAGGTGCTTAGAAAAGGCGATAGAAGCAAAGTTAAGCACCCGGTGCTAGGCTGATGCTTAGGGTGACACAAGTGACAGGTGCTTCAACCGATGCCTAGCAAATAGTACTCCAAGAAGCACAAATAGTACTCCACACAATGCAGCGCTGCATTGGAGACAACAGGTGCTAGAGTAGGTGCTACACGAATATTAAAGCAACTTAAGCACCCATATGAAGCACTCTGCATTGTAAGTCACATATTTTTTTGAGACGCCACGCTACTCTCTCTCTCTTTAAGCATCATGCTATAAGCACCCTGCATTGTACATGGCCTTACCATCGCCACTGGGATTCCTCCGCCTCAATTCTTTACCCCTAGCAACATGTTTTTAGAAGGTATGATCCTACTGTCACGCGCCACCACCCTCGTGATTGCCTCAGTAACCGCAGCTCACAAGGGTTTAGAGAACCCAAATGTGAAAAACTTAAAATTTTTAGGAGGCTAAGTGCAAACCATTAATAAAAACCTGTACATGTCGTCACGCGCCACGACGTGCATCCAGTGACACAGTGGAATGAGATTAATTATTGGTTATGTACCAAGGCTGACGTGCTAATAATGACCTATAGTGATCCACGTGAACAATTCAGTGACTCGATATCCAGTTTTGGAGTTCAGTGACCTACGTAAATAAATCTGACAAGTTTAGTAACTCGAATATCCAGTTTTGGAGTTCAGTAACCTACTTGAACAAAGCGGACAAGTTCGCTGACTAGCTGGGCGATTTACCAAAACAATATGCCTATCCTTCGAACTGAAGATGGCATGATCCATTTGATCTAAACAGCTCGAAGAAACCGTAATTAACATCCGTGAAAATCAAGTCCCACGCAAGATGCAAGAAACCAGGGAGAAGGTGGAAGGACCAGGGCTCTTTTTAACTCCTAGCCCATCAGTTTCACCTATCAGTAAATTTGGGACAGGTAACTGAAAATTTTGACCCGGTACAGAGTCTAGATCGAGGAGCCATCGAACACGGAAAACCTTCCTCCAGATCGAACTCGGCCAAAACTGTAGTGCTCTGCAAAGCAAGCGGTGAAGGTTAGCAGTTACTGACCGACCGGTTTGCGACGGTTTCTGTATTCGTCCGAAAAGAAGAACACAAGAATACGCATGCACACGCACGCATACTTGGGAGTGATTTCAGCTCCACAGACTCAGCCATTTCAACTTTGAACGGGATACTCTCTCGCTCTCTAGCTTTATAATCTCTCCCCCCTCTCTCTCTCTCTCTCTCTCTCTCTCTGTGTTCGAATAGAGACAGTGAGGGGGCACCACGCTTTAGGCCTTTACCTCCTAGAAGTAGCAGACAGTGGTAGTATCACCCCCATTCTGCTCTTCTTCTCTCCTCCTCACTTTGCTTCAGAGGCCAGCCACAAACAAATTCCGATTCCAGCACAATCCGGCTCTTCCCATCCTGATCGTGTCTTCTTCCTTCCAATAACAAATTCCCTCTCCTCTCTCTATCCCCCCTTTCTATCAAATCACAATCTCTGTGCACACAAAGACAAGCACAGTGCGCTGCTTATCCCTAGCTCCCCTGGCTTCTGGCTCCTATACAACCTTAGCCACACCTGAGCCACCGTCTTGCAGCGGCAAGAGAGTAGGAGCGCAGCAGAGCAGAGCAGAGTAGGGCGCCATTTTTCTTGGCCTGGCCTGCATGAGTGTGCTCTGTTGCTGTCTCCTCAGGAACGATGAGAGATGACACCAAGAAGAGCAAGGTGAGTGCTCACTGCTCAGCTCTACTCACTCACCTTCTTGGGCTTCCTTGAAGCAACTTTGCTGCAAGAGATAGATTTGTTGGTTCCAATCTTCTTGTTGTTATTGTTGCAGCTGTCATGGTCCAAGAGCCTTGTGAGGAAGTGGTTCAACATCAGGGGTAAGTCCCATGACTTCCATGCTGATGATGCAGCTGCTGCAACGATTGGGAGGAGAGGTGAGCAGCTAGCCAGCGTAGTAGTCAAAAGCTTCCATCACCATGATTCTCTCTCTCTCTCTCTCTGTCTGAATGTGTGTGTATTCTTGTGGGGCCATGACCGCCACCCATTGCTCCCACAGTGATCTCCATCTCTCCTACCCCTTGTCTGCCTCTGGGAGATCACTCTTTCGTTTCTTGTACTGTTTCTCCTCCCCCTTGTCTTGTTCTTTAGCTGCTGGTAGTCAAAGCCCTCAGCTTTTCAGGTCTCTGCTTGGTTTCCAATGTTCTTTTTTTTTCATCCAAATCTGTTGAGACAATGGTCGTGTTGTTCCCTTCAAGACCTGACTCTGGTTGCAGGAGGAGGGGACGATGAGTGGATGAGCGGCAGCTTTTCCAGGAGGGAATCCTGCACGGTCAAGAAGAGCAGGACCGGTAAATAGTTAATCTGTAAAAAAAATTGTCACATTTCTGTTCCTGATTGAATTGGGCCGAGTTAATTTTCTGAGTCGTGAATTTGTAACCAATGCTGTGTGATTTCGGTTTCAGAGAGGGGGTCGAGGAGAAGCCATGAGCGGTCGCGGCGCAGCAAGATCGACCTCGACGCCGCCGAGGCCACCGTCACCTTGGACTACAGGTAATCAAACGCGTCGCGTTGCTGCAACGATCGATCTCCGTTGCGATTTTGCGCGGTCCGTGATGCCATCCATCTTCTTGTTCGATCTTGAGGTAGGATCTTTGTTGCGACGTGGAATGTAGGTGGCCGCACGCCGGCGGGCTCCCTGTGCCTCGACGACTGGCTCCACACCTCGCCGCCGGCCGACATCTACGTCCTCGGGTACGTACGCGCGTGTCATGTTCATGCCAGGCTCGCCTTCTTGCACCGTTTATCGTACTTGATCGGCATTGCCGCCGCCGTCGTGGCATGCAGGTTCCAAGAAATCGTCCCGCTGAACGCCGGCAACGTGCTAGGCGCCGAGGACAACGGCCCGGCGAGGAAGTGGGTATCGCTGGTCCGGCAGACGCTGAACAGCCTTCCGGGGAGCGGCGGCGTCGGGGGCGGCCTGCACACGCCGTCGCCGGCGCCGAACCCGGTGATGGAGATGGACGACGACTTCGAAGGGTCGTCGAGGCGGGACAACACGTCCTTCTTCCACCGGCGGTCGTTCCAGTCCGGGCTCAGCCGGAGCCTGAGGATGGACGGCGACGTGCTCGCCCCCGGTCAGCCGAGGCTGGAGCGCCGGTACAGCGTCAACGACCGCGTCATGTACGGCAGCAGGCCCAGCGACTACGAGGCCAACTACCACCGGTGGGGCGGCCCGCCTTCGGACGACGAGAACAACGACGGCGAGTCGCCGAGCACGGTGTTCTCGCCGATGTCGTACGGGTACGGCAATGCGCCGCCGCCGTACATGGAGGAAAGCAATGGATCCGTTGCTGGTCACACTAGGTAACACAGTTTCTGGTTTAACTAGGATCTTAACAAGTAATTTACATGTTTTTTTCCTTTAAAAGACATGTTTTTACCTTTTTCAAAACATGTTTTTAACTTGTTTTCATGAGATTTAGTAAGTGTGTTTTGTTGAATTTGGGTGATAGGTATTGCCTGGTTGCAAGCAAGCAAATGGTTGGGTTGTTCATGATGATTTGGGCTCGGAGAGAAATCAAGAGTGACATAAGAAATCTCAAGGTGTCTTGTGTTGGGAGAGGATTGATGGGGTATCTTGGAAATAAGGTGAGCTATGTTTTTTTCCTTCTGATTTATAATGCTATATACCTTACATGATTGAATTTGAAAGAAAATCTTCAGTAAATCAGAATTCAACGAGAATGGTTTTTTTTCAGGGTTCGATTTCGATTAGCATGCTATTGCACCAAACGAGCTTCTGCTTCGTCTGCAGCCACCTGACATCAGGGCAGAAAGACGGTGACGAGCACCGTCGAAACTCCGATGTGATGGAAATCCTGCGAAAAACCAGGTTCCCGATGGTTTATGGACAGTATGAGAGGTCACCAGAAACCATCTTAGAGCATGAGTAAGCAAGATTGAATTCATCATTCTTACAGGAGCTTGCAATCACATTATCTTGTGTAATATTATCCATTAATCGATGCCTTTTTCGCATAGTCGAATCGTTTGGCTTGGAGACCTAAATTATCGGATAGCACTTTCGTACCGGGTAGTGAAGGCTCTTGTGGAGATGCGAAACTGGAAAGCATTGCTGGAGAAAGATCAGGTGAGAGCTTAGCAACAACTCCGTGCATATATTCCTGATTATTAGAACCTGAAAAGCAGTAAAAATTTGTTCCAATAGTAGATTTCTTGTGTCATAGGCAATCGGTGCTTTTATGTCCTGTCATTCTTTGCTTTAGTGATGTCGCAAGGCTTCAAATAGTTTTGCAAAACCAAAGGCCAAGTACACTTCCTGATTAGAAAGCATGGAATTCTGATGCTTTCAGCTGAGGAGCGAGCAAAAAGGCGGCCGCGTGTTCCCCGGCTGGAATGAGGGGAGGATATACTTCCCGCCAACATACAAATATTCGAATAATTCCGACAAATATGCAGGGGAAGACATGAACCAGAAGGAAAGAAGAGAACTCCAGCATGGTAAGTGAAAGTACATCGACAGATCTATGCCAGATTATGTACAGTTTAGCAAACTCAGTGATCTTGTTTGTACAGGTGCGACCGCATTTTGTGGTATGGGAGAGGCCTTAGCCAACTATCCTATGTCCGAGGAGAGTCTCGCTTCTCGGATCATAGACCTGTGTACAGCATGTTTAGTGCAGAAGTAGAATCAATCAATCACAGCCGAATTCAGAAGATGAGTTCTTCGAGCTCGCAATTGGACATTGAAGAATTGCTGCCCTATTCATATGGGTACACAGACATCAATCCGTACGGATACACTGACCTCAATTTCTACTGAAGTGGATCAAAAACTTTAGCTTCAGAATGAGCCTTCAGCCTAGAAGCAAGTCGGAGATGCACATCAGAGAATGTAAATCCAGTCCTGAGCTGAATGCCTACAGTTATTGCAACACCAATTGTTTGCCAGCAACAGAGGACAGTGTTGGAACTGTTCATAGACAGAGGACTAAGCTGAACTATATTTTTGGCCATCTTTAGAAGTTCTCAGAATGTTCAGATAGCTCTCAAGATTTTACTCATTCGGACAAGGTATACACCAAGTTCATATACAACATTTGTGTTTGCGGTGAAGCCTGATGGACCAATGGATGCTATCCTTTATAGGTCACCATCTAGTAGTATAGACAAAGTTAGACATTGCACCTTTCAAAAAAAAAGTTAGACATTGCAGGCAGTAGGAAGAGAGATGTTTCACTGACTCCATAAAGAAAAATGAGAACAGAAAATAACATACTTAACATCAACAGCATTGCTCATATGATGAGCAGATAGTACTGGGCTTTCAATCTGAAGTCCAGGTGACCTCGGCCAAAGCAGAAATATGCATGACAGATAGCAGCAGCAAGCATTCACCTTTTTTTTCATTCTTTTCCCTTTGTACATTGTAGGAAAATTTTCTTTCATTCTCTTTGGTTGATTTGAGACAGTAAACGAAAATGACAAGCGTGGGTTTGTACAAATTCTTATGTTTCTTGCATTTTGAAGCTGAAAAAAGGGTCATGAATGCCTGCAATACCAATACTCATTTCCCTGGATGGAAAAAGAAGCGAGTGTAGTGTTTATCATCATCATGTGTTGCAGTAGGAGCATTGCCTGATTAGTGAACTGACAGGAAGGCTACTAGTCAAATTCAGCCTTCACTCTGCAGGAAAATGTGATCTACCCTTACTCTGCAGGAAAATGTGATCTACCCTTGCTTCCCTTCCCTTCTTTTGCTGCTCTTTGCAAGTGGCAGGAATTGTGAATAAAGGCCACAAAAAGGGGCTCTGTGTTACTGGAATCTGCCAAGCCGTTTTAAAAACGTGTTTCCTGTGTATGAGCATTCTCACTCTCTCTCAATCCATCACGGAGCCATTTGCTGCCACTTTTGCTGTTCTGCAACTATTCATTTTGAGTGCAACTTAGAGGCTGAGAATGTGTTTCTAGCAATTATGGAGTATTGTAGCATGGGATCTATGTAGTTAGATCCAAACATCAAGTAACTTCACTATGAACATATAGATCAACACAAATGTAAGACTAAGTAGAAGTCATGCATGCTGAGTTGAAGAGGGATGAGCAACACACGCACCATGAGTGAGAGACTAAAATCTATATTTTCATAAAAAACAAATAAATACCTTAGAAGTGGAACAAACAGTCAATGGTTACATGTTCCCTTTTGGTTTTCCTGTCTTTTTGCATACTCTGGGATCTTTGTTTCACACATAGTTTAGCCGAAAAAAGGAAAAGAAAGAAAGAGTGAGAGGCAAAATACCTGAATCACTTTCACTACAGAAGGCAGAGAAATCAAAGGAAGGTAATACTATGCCTAGTTATGGAAAGGCCAAAACTATCACATCAGTGTTCCAACAAGGCTCCTCCTGGACCACTTTAACCATGCACATTGGCAGCCTTACAACCTATACTTCTTTCCACGAAGACAGTGGTTGGTAACTCTAAGCTAAAGATGGCCCTTGCTGCCTGAAAAGAAGTGTATTGGTTACTGTATAATCGTGTGCACACCACTTTTGTCACTGACAGATGGATCCATGCACCTCAGACACAAGAAATTTTCTTGGCACATATGACACCTCTTTTGGGGAACAAGAAACTAAAGATCGTATTAAACCTACCAAGCGTGAGAGTTTGTGTTACTTAGGATGTCCACAAATGTTTTTGCATGATACAATCATACCAAGGACTTTATTAAATGCATAATATATATTAATAGCACTTAAGATTTTTCCTTTTATTCAAATGGCGCATCCATCAGCATGGGGGCAAACATGGCTGAGTTATAACATTGCATCCTTTGGGTATGGAGGTGACCGGAGAAAAGCAAAGGGAGGACATGACCCTTGATATTGGAAAGAGAGGAGAGATGGATCCATGTAACCCTAGCTAGGCTCCTAGAACCCTAAAGCCATCCATGGGAGCAACAGCTACTAGCCGAAAGCAGCAGCAGTACATTTTGCACCTCATGGACAGTGTGCAGCAAGCAAATGATGATAGGTTGGTGCTCATGCATGGATTGAAGAAAAATTGCAAGCAAGAACTCAAGATTCATCATCCATATCTTTACCTAGCTATCAGATTTTGCATGCAGTTCAGAGTTGATTGTGTCTTCTGCTAATTAATGATTAGGGAGTGCCATAAATTGTCATGACTCATGAGCAGGGGGCTGCTGCTCTTTCCACAGCCTCATGCATGCCCTGGTCGCTTGCAGCTCTGTGATCACCTCTCTCAGGTCAGAAAATCTATTCATTCTGGTCTCTGACCATGCATAACATAGACTCATAAATCTGCAATAGCAACAAGTAATTACAATGCATGGCATCTCAATGTCTTGTGATAATTGTTATTTTTCATGAAGAAAATCTGTGGCATGGAAAAGGAAAGGAGATCTTAGATCTTGCATGCAGGCCACCCTGCATTTTGTGACAAGTACGTGCAAGGACACCATCAATTGGCTCACAAGTACGCATGCAAGAGGAGAGGCAAGAGCAAAGTGCTTATCATTCGACTTGGCCCGAAACTCGAGGCACGCACCTTCACCTTCATCTTCCAGGGCAAAGAAAGCCGTAAGCCCAGCCAGACGCCATAGCCACTGTCATCATAAGGAGACCTACCGCTTCATTACTAATTCACATGCAACATCTCTGCATTTGGCAAAGGAAGGTAATTAATCAAATGTATAACAGCACATAGACTAGTATCAAGTAGAAAACAAAAATAATTTCTCTGCATTTGGCAAAGGAAGGTAATTAATCAAATGTATAACAGCACATAGACTAGTATCAAGTAGAAAAGAAAAATAATTTGTCGGTAACAATTGGACACGGCGTACAAACGGACTTTGCATCCTCGGCCCCAGGTTCCAATGACGTGAGCATGTTTTTCTAGGCTGTGTGGAGTTAGAAATCAAACATAAAAAATTGAGCTTCAGAACTTTATCATGAGAAATTACGAATCCAAAAGTGTCAATTATTAATCAAACGGTAAATGTCGTTTGAACTGCACGAAATAGGACAGCGCGAAGACTAGCTTCAGTTGGTATGTGTGTCCAGAGAACATTTTGCAGCACCCCGGGAGGGGCAACCGGCACATAGACCTTTTGGATTGAAAGACCTTTGGAATCAGAATCAGAGATGAACTTGAAGTGAAGTGAAGCCTCCTTTTGTCTTCAGGAATGAGCTTTGCTTAGGGGAAGAGAGAAGCGGCCAGGAGAAGCAAGTGCAACTGTTCTGTCCTCTCTCATGCATGAAAGAAATGCATTTTGCTCTTCTGGCCGGGGAGAGAAAAGAACACATCATACATATCAAACATGGGTTTGCACTGGATATTACCCTTTACACTGGACATCAAACATGGGTTTGCACTGGATATCAATGATATTCGATTGATGGGCCTGCCTGCGCTGGTTCTGATTCTTGAAGCTGCACCAAGAACCGTTTTTCAGGCTTTTTACGACAGCGAGTTCAGTTTAACTGATAGCCTTATCACACTGGAGACATGCCTACCTAGTAGTGACCATCTACCAGAAAATAAATCAGCACACAATTATAATGAAACTTATTTTAGTTTTGCAAATGCTTGCAGAAACATTGTATAGAATCTTAAAATTGCCTTTTGGCAATGTTTGCATATTGGAACTTTGGTACAGCTTTTTATGAAACTGAACTCTAAGCTGGATCCATGAATTTAATAGGTGGCCTACATTATACAGAACAGTACTGCTCCCTTTTACGGCTAATTCAGCAATCAGCATTAATTAACTATGAAAAAACACCAAACATACTTGTAGTGAACCTTATATATATCTGCCTAAACTCTTCAAAATTGTAACTGTTCCAGTAAAAAGTTAAATGCATCGTGGTATAATGAAGATTACTTGAGTTGCAGCATTATTGCACATCAAGCTTTAAGGTGGTTAATAAGAGCAGTCAGATCAACCAAAGGTGTAACTTTTATTACCACGGCTGTGTATCAATCATGGTGTGCAATGCGCTCATTCAGATCTCCCTTAGGCCCTAGCTAGGCATCCATGTCTGAATGATCTAGTAGTTGAAGTGACTTTGTTTTCAAGAGAGATCCTTTTTGTAACTTGAATTTTCCTTATCACTGTGCAAATATATTAAGGACTTCTTTCTTAGGTAAGCAAAGATCTCTTTTCGAAAAGAACAAGAAAACTCAGCTCACAGTCTCATACTTAGACTGATGCACAAGTGTATACTGTGTGTGTGTGTGGTGGGGGGCTATGCAGGGAGTAACAGAAATACCTTCATCCACAAATCGCCCCTTGTACCAACTGATTTAGTAGTGTGGTATGCTAAGCAACCATAGATCTCCAGTATTAGATTTCGTGGTGCATTCAAAATGATGACGTGTAGAGAAGTACTATAGCTGTCTACTTCTTGTTGGGAAGGACGGCAGGATTTATTTATGTGCCTACCAAAAAGGAAGAAAGTTTAGTACATTCATACTACTAATGTTGTTATTATATGAAGTATTTTTCAAACTGTGCAGTTGCAAGGGCTAAGGATTCTTATTGGTCTGTGCAAACATTGGTGTTAGAAAATTAGTACATGTATTAATTTTGCAAACAGTACAGTAAATACATCAATGGAGTAATGGACTTTGGTAGGGGAATGTCAACAGTAAGTAGTTAAGGAGTAAGGACTGAGGACCTAAGCTCCAGTGATCAATAAACAATATTCCATATAATATAAATGTTAACATGTATGGTCTCATGTAACATGTCCATTTCACTATGTCATGCTCACAGTTGAATAAGAGAGAGCAAAGCGAGAACAAACAAATAGAAGATAAGGTTGTCGATGTATGGTGTATGGGGGGTGTCTATACGCGTACTCGTACAGCACGGAAGAGTATGGTAGCGGGGCAACGACTCAGGTCAACTTGGTATCAAGATGGCGACGTACCCAGGTTTAGGTCCCCGAGTTGGGTAATAGACTACGTCCTGCTATAAGTGGATTGATATATATGGTATCGAGTACAGAGGTCCACAAGGGAACTCTGCGAGTAGAGAACTCGACGAGACAGATCTCGAGTTTAAGAACTCTCGAGGGTTGCTAATCTATTCGGCTAGGCTCTAATCCTTCAGTGCTTGTCCCCTAAGGAGGGGGTCTGGTTCTCTTTATATAGGCGGAGCGAGGTGGCTGCCTTATGTCGAGTCCTCGTAGTACACGAGTTGGACTCCTTCCTGATATCGAGTAGAAGACCGCTTTCCAATCCTGACCGAGGCAGACTGTCGTGAGGCCCACGCTTCCTCTAGTCAGGCCTTCGGACCATGACTCCTCCATGGAGGCCCATCGAAGATCTCCCGGGCTCTTCTGTGAATACCGGGTAGTAGCACTACCCATCATCAAGCCCCCCATCATTATATGTGATGGAGCCGAGACGAAGTCGGACAAAACGATCCCGAGTTGTAGAGACACCTCAACTCGAACGACCGTTTGAACAAGTCGAGCGAGTAGTACTCGAAGTCCTCAACTCTGATCTTTATTGGGCCGCGGAATCCGGGAGACTTGACCGGTCATCATGATCTGAAACTGTCAGGCGGAATTCACGTATGGTGATGTCACAATGCACTTTTTACGCCTCCCCATGCGCGGGAACGGTTGCGATTCTCTCGGTGTAGTGCGCTTTTAATGCCCCGGTACGGACAAATAAAATAAGACTTTCCCATATCGTTCTTCTTCTATCTGCATTTGCACTCTGCCCTCCTTAGCATTCTGCCTCTTCATCTTCCTCTCTTTGTCCACCACCGTGAGTGATCCTTCCACCTCTTCTTGATTCCACGCATTTTCCAACCAATCCTTCCTCATGGAGAACCCCACTGGTGAAGCGAGGGCGACCGAGACAAGGCCGGCGGTGGAAGAGCAGTCGGGTGAGAACATCCCGGTGCCAGCGGGCGAAGTTTCTTCACCGGCTCTGGTGACCATAGACCCTTCCCGTGGCAAGGCGCCGGTGGTTGCCGCGGAAGGGGGAACGAGCTCTTGTCCAGGAATGGCGGGACTACCCGCTTCTCGGGTTACAGCGGAGGACCTCGCGCGCATGGTGGACGAGGGAGAGCTTCCCCAATCGGTGGCCTTCCGGCCGCCCACCGATCGGGATCGTCCGTTCTCATCGGAGGAAGACATGATCGTCTTCCTGGACTTCTTCAAATGCGGGCTCAGACTCCCGATGTCCGAGTTCTTGTGCGATGTCCTCTCCGTCTTTCAGATCGAGCTGGTAAACCTCCCACCCAACTCGATCCTTTTCCTTGCCGTGTTCGCGCATCTTTGCGAAGCTTTCGTGGGGACGAAGCCGGACCTCGAGTCATTCCGGTACTTCTACACGCTGAAGATGTCGGCGTCCGGTCAAGTCCACAGCGCCTGCCGCTTTTCCCTTCGCGATGACGCGAAGACCAACTACATCCCCTTCTCCCCGAAGGACTCGTGGGGGAAGTGGGCTTCGAGCTGGGCCATCTGTTCCCGGTCCGGGCGTGATCCGATGACGAGGTGCGAGTTCCCGGCCCCGCAAGACTTGTGGAGGGAGCAGCCACGATTAACCCTCCAGATCCGGACCGTGAGGGACCGCATCGCCGAGTTGCGTCGCGAAGGTTTGACGGCTGTGCACGTGGTCGGCGACTTCATCACCCGACATGTCGCGCCGCTAGGGATGCGACACCTCCCCAGGTGGATGGATGAAGTCGGCCTCACGTTGGAAAATGAGGGTAAGCCGCTCGACTTCTTCGTTATTCTTCTGGACAACTCGAACCGCCATTTGGCTTTATCGGGGACATTGTATGTTTCAGCAGGGCTGGTTCGGAACCGCGTTGATGATCTGTTTAAGGCCGAATGAAGCGAAGACGGCGCCAGGAACTCACCTTGGGACTCCCGAGGGCACCCGGAGATTGAATCGCTCGCCTTTGCATTTGAATCAATGAGGGCCATAGTTATCTCGGTGAGCTCTCTTTCTATGCACCGTATGGATGCGTCTGAAGTTTCGCCAGTGTCATTTTGACTTGTCTTCGTACTCAGCGTCCCTTCTTGGGACTCGGCCTGTGGGAGGACGCCGAAATCTTCGTGGAGGACTCGTCGGCTCCTGGAGCGATCCGTCCTCGGAGGGGTTTGACTTCAAAGGGGAAGAAGTCGACCGCAGCAACCGGCGGAAAAGGTCAACCCGCTCCGGTGAGTACCTGCCTTTTCGCAGAGTCGGATGTTGCGTCGCCTTGGTCTGACTTCGAGTTCAAATCCTATGATAGCGATATACCCTCAAATGGCCTTCAGGCTCCTCGACTCTGCAGGGGCCGGCGAAGAAGGCGGCGCTGCCCAACCCGAGGTAGAGTTCCTGTCCTTGAAGGCTTTCGTTGTAACTTGGTTTTACCTTCATCGAGATGGTGATGTCGCCCGTTTCAATGGTGCGCTTGTTCCTGTGCCGCCGCTGACTTGTTCCTCCCCTGAGTGCCAAGAACTTCTGGTGATCCCAGACGGGGGACCCGACGGCAATACGGAACACCCGAGAACAAGCACCAGTCGCCCCACTCCCGACCCTCCCGTAGGAGTTCCTCGGGACTTGGTTGCTTCCGCATCGGGGGTACGGGATCCGGAGCTCTCCGGTCCAGAAGCTGTCCCCGAGGAGGACGACGGTGAAACGAAGCGCCTGCTGCCCCGCAGCGAGTACCAGACGTACCTCGACTACACCCTGACCTGGATGAGGGTGAGTTATCTCTGTTTAACCCTTTTTACTCTGTCAACTTGAATGTTCCATTTTGACTTCGGCTTCTGTGGTAGCGTGCGAACTCCACGGTGATCGCGAAGGAGGTGGTGCTCCTAAGTCAGATTCGCAGGAGCGAAGAAGAAGCCTCCCGGTTGTGGTCTGCCAACGCCGAGCTGTCCTCTCAGTTAGGTGCAGTAACTCGGCGCGCGAAAGACGCCGAAGCTTGAGCCAGGCAGGCCAGAGAGCTCAAGGCACTGAAGACGGCGAACGCCGAGTTTACGGAACAACTCGCGTCGACTTTGACTCGGGCGGAGGCGGCTGAGACCGCCGCCACGTCGGCGACCGATCTCCACCGGCTCGCTAGACAAGAGCTCGAGGAGAAGTACAAGGAGTTGGAGGCTTCTCGCGAGCGACTGAAGGCGCAAGGCCAAGTCGTCACGGAGGCGTGTTCTCTTCTGGATCAGATCATGACGAGCCTGAAGTTCGGTCGTCGTCCTGATCCCTCCAAGTTTTCGCGAGACGACTTCCCGGGGGTCGTGACTGATTACTGAGCTTGTCGAGACGACTTCCTCTCCTTCGTCAAGGAAGACGCCTACATGCGGGCTAAGGGTATGGCCACCGCGGCTATCTCTTATGCTCTGGCACTGGCCAAAGACTTGGCGCCGGACCTGCCCTCTGACCTGTTGGAGCGGGATCTGGGCGAGTTCGTGCCCAGTCACCCGGGGGCAGAAGACATGCGAATCGACGCGTGGCAGGAGTCGGTGGAGAAGTTTATTGGTGAAGCCGGGTTTGAGGTGGATGAAGACGCACCAGCAGTCCCCGAAGACAGCGAAGATGATTACGCGTTGGGTGGTGATTAAGTCCTTGGGCGTATTTCATTTTGTTTCCAGCTGTAAAGGCTTCTAACTTGCTTGAAATGAAGTTTGAAATGTTGGATATCTGACTCGGTGTGGTAGGCTTGCGTTGGTAGCCGTATAGCCATAGTTTGCATAATGTAGTGTATACCTGCCAGCCCCCGACTGTTTGTGCGAGTTGTTGAGAACGCGGAGGAACAGTCCTAAAAAACGAGCGGTGCCAGCCCCCGACTGTTTGTGCGAGTTAGCTAGAACTCAGAGGAACAGTCCTGAAAAACGAGTGGTGCTAGCCCCCGACTGTTTGTACGAGTTAGCTGAAACTCGGAGGAACAGTCCTGAAAAACAAGCGATGCCAGCCCCCGACTGTTTGTACGAGTTAGCTGGAACTCGGAGGAACAGTCCTAAAAAATGAGCGGTGCCAGCCCCCGACTGTTTGTGAGAGTTGTTGGGAACTCGGAGGAACATTCCCAAAAAACGAGCGGTGCCAGCCCTCGACTGTTTGTGCGAGCTAGCCGGAACTCGGATGGTTTTGTACTCAGACCTTAGGGTAGGTGGCCGATGTCGAGGAGGCGAAATGAGTTGAGAAACCCGTGCCATGCCTAGCCCCGCGCAAATGCAAGGTAACTGTCCGCCGTCGCTGGTGTGAAGAGGCGAAACGAGTTAAGGAACGTCGTGTACATGCCAGACTTCAACCGATGCTAGGCTTGCGTCACCGTACCCAGGGCGGGGAGTTAAGTTGCGGAACTTGCGTTCTACCTAACCCCCGGGCGAATGCGAGGCATTGGGCCTGTGTGCCAGTATCCGAGGTGTGGAGTTGAGGAACTCGTGGGACCCGTTGATGTGTGGCAAGGCGGTTGGATAGTTGACCGGACCCGAGGCGGTGAAACAGGGCGCGAACCCGTATGCGTGCCAGCCCCCGAGTGCATACGAGGCGACCATACGGCGACCGGATTCGAGGAGGCGGACCGAGTCGCAAACTCGTTTTTGTGCCTAGCCTCGAGTTGATGAATGCTTGTGTGCTGGAGGGGGGGGGGTGGCGAAGCGAGTGCTGGACTCGCGTACGAACCCCGAGTCTCCGCGAAGCATGTTGGAGGTGTGCGAGTTCTGTGACAAGCTGAAAATTATTTTGATGAAGACTGAATAACTTTGTGTGAATAAAGTGTAGCTGCTACATCCGTGGAAGCACGGGTTACTCAGAGAAGGGACGGTCCTTCGGGGTGGGGCTCCCGCGAGGCTATACATAGTATCTGGAGAGTTGATCGATATTCCATGTATTTCGTAGTACGGAGCCGTTGATGGTGAGTCTGAAAGTGCCTGGTCGTGGGTTGTCGACGATGGTGTAAGGTCCTTCCCACTTGGGGGATAATTTGTTCCTGTGTTGAGTGGACTGGACTAGTCGCAAGACTAGGTCGCCGACTTCGAGGCGTCGGTGCTTGACGGTGCGCTCGTGGTACCTGCGTAAGTCCTGTTGGTATTTTGCCATCCTTAAGTGTGCACAATCACGCAGTTCTTCGAGTAGGTTGAGATCATTGATCCGCTGATTGTCTGCTGTGTCCTCGGAGTGCTGCTCCACCCGAGGAGACCTCAGTCGGATTTCGCATGGGAGGATCGCCTCTACCCCGTAGACCAGGGAGAATGGGGTTGCGCCAGTGGCCCGACTGGCCGTGGTACGAAGCGCCCAAAGAACATTCGGCAGCTCGGTCACCCAAGACTTGGTGTGGCGTTGTAGCGTGTCGTACACGCGTTTCTTGATGCCGGTGAGGATGAGGCCGCTGGCGCATTCGACTTGGGCATTGCTCTGAGGGTGGGGCGACCGAGGCGTAGCATACTGTGGCCCCATATGACTCGCAGTAGTCGATGAAGTCAGCAGCGGCAAATTGTGGTCCATTGTCAGTGATAATCCGGCTGGATACTCCGAAGCGGGTGAAGATGTTACGTTGCATGAACTTCTGTGCCGCGGCTGTGGTTGTCCCAGAGAGTGGCTCTGCCTCAATCCATTTAGTAAATGTGTCGATGGCGACGATTAGAAATTTGTAGCCGCCGCGTCCAGGAGGAAAATGCCCGAGGAGGTCTAGCCCCCAAGTCGAAAAAGGCCATGATAGCGGTATGGTTTGAAGAGCTTGAGCGGGCTGGTGTGCGCGCCGCCTGTGAAATTGGCAAGCCTTGCACTTCTGGACCAACTCGGCGGCGTCGTTTAGCGCAGTTGGCCAATAAAACCCTTGTCGGAACGCCTTTCCGACTAGTGTGCGATATGCCGAGTGTGCGCCGCATAATCCCCCGTGTAATTCCTCGAGTAGTTGCTTGCCTTGCGCAATGGGTATGCATTTCATGAGGACGCCGAGAGCGCCTTTTCGATAGAGGGTATTGTCTATCATTGTGTACTGTGCGGCTTTGCGGGAGATTTTCTCGGCCTGCTCCTCTTCGCCGGGTTTGATGTTGTTGAGGAGGTACTGGCGGATTGGGTCCCTCCAATCCGTGCTTTCGTCAAATTGAGCGATGAGCTCGCTAGCGATTCCTTTGGGTGCGCCGAGTTGGGAGGTCCCGACTTGCTCATAAGTGTCGTTGGGGACGGGAGTCTTGGTAGTCTTTACTTGCTTGTTGGACGACGGGTCGTGAATCTCCTTTTACGGCTAGGTGGCGGATGCCGAGGGCCACAGCAACACGAAGGCCGGCGAGGAGGTCTTCATATTCTGCCTCGTTGTTGGTGGCACGGAAGTGCAATTGGATGGCATACTGAAGGGTTTCTCCTGTTGGTGCGTGGATGACGATACCAGCCCCCGAGCCTGCAAGGGTAAGTGATCTGTCGAAATATAAAGTCCAGACCTGATGTGTGTAGTCGTTATCTTCGGGGTCGGGTTCCGGGTTTGTCCATTCGGCGACGAAGTCGGCCAGAGCCTGCGACTTGATGACCGTGCGAGGTGTGAACTCGATGTCGAATGCGCCCAACTCGGATACCCACTGGGTGATACGGCCGGTTATCTCTCTATTTCTGGTGATGGCACCGAGCGGGTAGGTAGAGGGGATGATTATCCTGTGGGCTTGGAAGTAGTGCTTCAGCTTTCGTGAGGCGAGGAGCACGGTTTATAGGAGCTTCTGGACGTCTAGGTACCGCTCCTTGGGGCCATGTAAGACTTCGCTTATGTAGTAGATAGGTCGCTGCACCTTCTCGGTTGTGCCGCCTTCTTCCCGCTCAACTACGAGTACCGCACTGACGGCGCGTGGTCCACAGGCGATGTAGAGCAGGAGTGTTTCACCGGGTTCTGGTGGAACGAGTACCGGCGGGTTGGCGAGGTATGTCTTGAGTTCCCAGAATGCCTTCTCAGCTTCCTCTGTCCATGCGAAGCTTGTCTGCTGACGTAAGAGTTTAAAGTAGGGGAGTCCCTTGTCCCCAAGTCGGGAGATGAATCTGCTGAGTGCGACCATGGACCCGGCGAGTCGTTGGATTTGGTTCATGTTGGTTGGCGATTTCATACGGAGAATGGCTTCAATTTTCTTCGGGTTGGCCTCAATTCCTCTGTGTGAAACCATGAAGCCCAAGATCTTGCCGACCTTGACGCTGAATACGCACTTTTCCGGGTTGAGCATGATTTTGTTGGTTTGCAGGTTTTCGAAGGTTTCGGACAAGTCGATGATGAGGTCGTCTTTCTCCTTGGACTTGATTACCAGGTCGTCGATGTAGACTTCCATGTTCCGCCCAATTTGTCTTGCGAAGGCTGTCTGCATGGTCCTCTGATACGTGCTGCCCGCATTTTTCAATCCGAACAGCATTGTCTTGTAACAGAAGGTGCCGTAAGGTGTAATGAAACCGGTGTGGGGGATATCGGACTCCCGCATGCGGATTTGATGGTAACCCGAGTATGCATCGAGTAGACACAGGTAGGCACACCCCGAGGTTGAATCCACGATTTGATCAATCCAAGGTAACGGAAAGTTATCCTTTGGACAAGCCTTGTTGAGATCCGTGTAGTCGATGCACATGCGCATCTGGCCTTTCTTGGCGAGGACTGGGTTGGCCAGCCATGTCGGATACTTGATTGGTTGAATGAAGTTGGCTTCGGTGAGCTTTTTGAGTTCCGTCTCAATTACTTGGCGCTGCTCTGGACTGAATCTTCGAAGTTTTTGTTTAACCGGTTTGATCGCCGGGTCGATGTCCAGTTTGTGCTCAGCCACCTCCCTTGGGATTCCAGGCATATCGGAAGTCTTCCATGCAAAGACGTCCGGATTTGCCCGGAGGAAGGCGGTGAGCGCTTGTTCCTATTTGGGGTCGAGGGTGGACCCGATCTTGACTATCTTCTTGGGTTCATCCTCGCGGAGTGGAATCCTCTTGACTTCACTGTGTGGTTGGACTAACAACTTGGGCTTCGACTTGGCCGGCCCCGGGTTGTCAACAGTGGGTGAAGTGGCTTCGACCTCCCTGTTGTTGTCGGCTCCACTGGTGTTGTCTTGTCTTGCGCTGAGGCCGTAGCTCTGCATATCGCACTCGACCGCTGTGGGGAGTGATCCTTTGACTGTGATGACTCCGTGCGTGGCAGGGATCTTCATGATGGGATACGCATAGTGGGAAATTGCCATAAACTGTACCAACTGAGGTTGCCCAAGTATCGCGTTGTAGACCATGTCGAAGTTAATCACCTCAAAGACGCATTCTTCTGTGCGGAAGTTGTCGCGAGTTCCGAATGTGAGAGGCAACATGATTTGCCCAATTGGATCGTGTTGTAATCCTGGAATAATCCCGTAGAAGCGCTTGACCACGGGCTTGATGGCTGAACGGGGAACCTGCATCTTGTCGAGTGTTGAGACTGGAATAAGGCTAAAAGTGCTCCCTCCATCAACCAAGACTTTATGCAGCATAATGTTCCGAACTCGAGGGGATACGATTAACGGGTACCGTCCAGGGTAAGGGCAGTTGTCAGGGCAGTCGGTTGAGTCGAACATGATAGGAGTCTTAGCGCACTTTAGCTTGGAGGGTCCGGGACGGGGATGAACGGCCAGGACGTCGCGTGATATTTGCTTGGCCTGACGCTTGGACTCGTACGTTGCAGAGCCACCCCACATGTGACAGATCTGAGAGTTGATGCTGCCGTTGCTAGAGCTCTTGATTCGATGTACGTCCGACTTGTGCGCGAGCCACTGGTAGTCATCGCGTTTGTGAATGTTATTCACGTGAATGTCTTCATCCTCCGGGTAGGCTTCTCGGGTCGAGTTGTCTTGAATTCGAGGGTTCTGCTTGTTGGCTGCCTTGACATTACTTTCTTCTTGAAGTAGTTTGAGGAGTTCACGGCACTGCGATTGACCGTGAGAGCCGCTACGGTGGTATTTGCACCAGTTGTGTTGGGTTCGCTTCTCTTCTGGTATCCAATTGTCATCCAAGATTTCACCGACAGAATTTCTCTTGGGTCTCGGCTTCCACTTGGTTCGCCCTTCTCATCGGTCTGATGGTTCCTTGTCTCGGAAATCAGCGAGGACTGCCTTAGGGTTTCACTTCCCCTTGCCTGATCGCCGGCTGCGTCGGGGAGAGCGCTTCGAGTTCTTGTCTGGGGAGCGTCTTGGTCTGTCCCGATCATCCGTCCTGCGTAGGCTTCGATTGATTTCAATGTTGTGAAGACGTTGATCCTCGTAATTCGCACGGACCCGGAGGATTTCCATGAGCTCGGCGGTGTTGCGTGGTTGAGAGGTGTAGATGTGATCGAGGCATCTCTCATCCCAGATGGCGGCTTGAAAGGTCTCGAGTGTCTTGGTAAAGGATAGGCCCGGGATGATGTTGATTTTGCTTTTGAATCGGGTGACGAAATCGCGAAGGCTTTCGTCCCGTCCTTGTCGTATCCGCTTGAACTTGGACCTCAGAGTTGAGGCGTCACGGGTGGTGGAGAAGCTTTTAATGAACATATCTTGGAATTGTGCCCAACTGTGGATGGACCCTTCGGGTACGTTCTGAATCCAGGCGGCTGTGTCTGCTACTAGGCACACTGGAAGAAGGTTGGCCATCGACATGGTGTCGCCCCCTGCTGTTAGGATGTCCTGTGTAAATCAGATCAGGAACTCTCTCGGATCTCGGTGTACTCCAGGTTTTTGCTAGAACGCACGTGTCGCGGAATTCGTGCTCGACGTAGTCTGGACGAGAGCGCCGGGCAGCCAGAGATAACCCCGGGGATGAAATCCTCGTCTTCAGATGAATAGTCGTGGTGGCGGTGACGATGCTCCCGGCCGTGGGAGCGGTGCCTGTAGCTGCAGGGGGAATCTTCGCGACCATGGGAACGCTTTTCATCGCGGTGGCGGTGGTCACGGTGGCTGTGGCGTCTATCCTTGTCACCGCGAGCTCGGCCACGCTGGCTGCTGGATGTTGGAGATTGAGTTGGGTCCTCTCTTGGGGAGCGCTGCGGGGTATACTCTGATCGTGGTGACTCATCATCAAGTCGATCTTTCGGGTTGACATGCTTACTGTGATTGCGAGCTCGGTCGTTTTTCGGATGATCACTTGGCTTCCCGTTTTGATTGTTGGCATCGGGGTCCGAGTTGATCATGACCCTGTCATGTGCGGCCTCGACCGCCTGTTGAATCTCAGCGAGCGATCGCTCGTGCTCTTCATAGAGTTGTCTGGTCGTGTCATCAAAACGATCGGATAAGGCCTGTTTGATCTGTGCCGCGAGTGAGCGGCCTTTTTCCCAGCTTCCGAACCCGGTGTGGCAAATGAGGATGCGTTGATGTCGGTCGGACGGTAGTCCGTATGAGGTGTGGTCTCTGTACCTGCCATGTAAACATGAGGAAAGTCGTAATCGAACCGTTCTAGAGTTGGAATCGAACGGGGGTTGGAGCCGCTTTCGGGATAGACGTTATGGATAATATTGGATCCTTGACTGCTGCATGGGGAGCCGTTCGGGCTCGAGTCGTTCTTCATCTTGTGAAGGTGGCTTCGAGAGATTGAGCTCTGACGCCTCCGGTTCAGATGATGCCGGAGGTCGGTCTTGTGAAGCCCAAGCTGTCGGAGATCGAATTGAGTGGTAACTTGTCGAGGTGCGACCTGGCGTTGGGAACGCCGCGAGGTAATCTTACTCCGTAGATCGCATGGATCAGAAGCATACGGGTTGAAACTTGTGCGACTGCGCGAGGTTTGTCGAGGTGTGGACATGAGTCGGGATTGCCTTGAGGTGATCTTGCTCCGCAGATCGCACGGGTTAAGAGCATATGGGTTGAAGCTGGTACGACCGCTGGGAGCAGCGACGATTCGTAGAGCCGCAGGAAGGGATTGCTTGCTCGCCCCTGCGAGTTGTCGTGGATGTTGGGGGACTCTTGTTCGAGCAGGATCATTGATGTAACTGTAACGCGATCCAGTCGAGAAGTCGTAGAAGTTTTTGTCGTCGAAGCCTGTGTACACCATTTTGTCTGAAGGCATCATTGAAATCGAACCAGGTCGACGTAAGGGCCCCACGGTGGGTGCCAGCTGTCGATGTATGGTGTATGGGGGGTGTCTATACGCGTACTCGTACAGCACGGAAGAGTATGGTAGCGGGGCAACGACTCAGGTCAACTTGGTATCAAGATGCCGATGTACCCAGGTTCAGGCCCCCGAGTTGGGTAATAGCCCTACGTCCTGCTATAAGTGGATTGATATATATGGTATCGAGTACAGAGGTTCACAAGGGAACTCGGCGAGTAGAGAACTCGACGAGACAGATCTCGAGTTTAAGAACTCTCGAGGGTTGCTAATCTATTCGGCTAGGCTCTAATCCTTCAGTGCTTGTCCCCTAAGGAGGGGGTCTGGTTCTCTTTATATACGCGGAGCGAGGCGGTTGCCTTATGTCGAGTCCTCGTAGTACACAAGTCGGACTCCTTCCTGATATCGAGTAGAAAACCGCTTTCCAATCCTGACCAAGGCAGACTGTCGTGAGGCCCACGCTTCCTCTAGTCGGGCCTTCGGACCATGACTCCATGGAGGCCCATCGAAGATCTCCCGGGCCCTTCTGTGAATACCGGGTAGCAGCACTACCCATCATCAAAGGTAATGAAAGAAGTTCTACTGAAAATTGTAGTCACCATCATTTAGGTCCGTAAATTAGTAAGTAGTGACTACTCCGTCCATCTAGGTATATAAGGTGAATTTTGATTGGTTAAAACAAGACTTTGACCAACAATTATCCATTATTATGTAATTTATGTGCCATAAAATTGATGTCATTAAATTCGTATTCAAAAGTACTTACTTATAATTATGATTTTATATCACATAAACCATATATTAATGAAGTAATTGTTGATCAAAACCTTGTCTTAACCAATCAAAATACGCATTATATACCTAGACGGATAGAGTATTTTTTACAAACTCTCCCCTACTAGCCCCGTTAAAAAAAAGTAACAGTAGGGGGCATTTGGAAATATAGAAAACTTATGGGAGTGCAAATATCATAAACTAAGTTATAGGTGTGTTTTTCAAACTCCTACTGACTTGCACGTGCTAATATAGATAACAATTTGGTGTTTGCGTTGTTAAACACTACTACATTGGTCAACACAAAAAGGAAAAAAAAGGCAGAGGATATCACACATAGAATGCAAAACAATTCAAAAAAACTGTAATACTACTAAGCAACTTTGAAAAGAACAGAGCTCATTAAGCAGTGCAATTGCACAGGATAGCCAAATCAACTAAGTTGTCACATAAGGATATAAAATATATGCAGCTGTCATTTAGAAATCCATAGTGCACACAAGTGCAGTATTCCTATAATAGGTGTAGATGATCGCATCTGTATTTTCCCAAAAATATGGAATATCAAAAGCAAATAAATATGCCAATCTTAATTTACAGTAGGATCCGACAAATTAAGGAAGACCAGTTAAAGGATTGAAATCATTTGCCTCTGTCAGTGTTACAAAAAATCCGGTTTGGAAAATTCATACATCAAAATAACATCAAGGAAATGAGACTTGCCCTATCCTCCCTCCCTCCCTAACATAATATCTTCTCTCTGAAATGTCACTCTTATGAACATTAGTGGCTAATTAACATGCTATGTATAATTAAAAGTGTAAGCTAGATAAAATACCTGAGAGTTATTGCTAACCATTGCCAATAACTGGATTGAGATTATCAATATTGTTAGAGCTTTAGTCCTCAGAACTTAATTGGTGTTATCTGTCCTGAATTCCATGTGAGTCGAGATGCAATAAAAATAAATGGAAGGAACTCTTCAGAATTATTTATGGAACCATAAAGAACTCTCTACAATTATGATTTGTACTCTGCATGCCTTGAAAAAGTACCCTTTCCTAATATCAAGGTACACCAGTACACCACAATATGGAATCTATTCACAGCACCGTTTTGTTCTAGCAAACAGAACAACCTTATCTCTATATTAAACCTATTTATGGTTTCCGCTTATGAGCTTCACTAGCAGGAACTTCACGAAATATCTGAATTTTTAAAGAACTCCACAAATTGTGTGCCTGTATTTGTAAAGTGCCATCCATCATTTAGTACTCAATGTTGTGAATTGTGTTGTGATGCATGTCGTCCTGTTTTGATCAATTCCCCATGTGTAGGTAGGGAACTTAAGCCATGGTGCTTGTAATGGAACTGACAAGATCGGGCCATGTGGAAGGCAAGTCTACATACATCAATTGCATGTGGAAGGCCAATATCTTGACATCCTCAATTCCTCATGCTAATAATTTTTAGAATGAGAGGTTCCCAAAACATACTATGCTAAAATATGTGTGTTATACAATATTTTCAAACAATGCATCATAATGACACCTTTAAATAGACTTATCTGTAATGAGCAAATAGAGCCAGAGAAAGAAGTGGGGAAAGCTTATAGATAAAGAGCATAGGTAAGACAAATCATAAGCAAATAAGAGGGTAAAGGGATGTGGCAGATTATATAATTCTTATGATATATGATTTTAGAGCAGAAAGATATGCATACTAGAAACACTATCAATAAGTAGCAAACTGAGAAAGAAATTCACAAATTACAAGTCACAAGCCCATTCTGCAGACATCAAGAATCACACCTAGGAGTTTAAAGCTCACAACGCAGTGCAATGCCTTTTAAAAACCACAAAGGCTACTTGTTTAGCATTTAACAACTTTGTGCATATGTTGATAAATGGGGATGTTCTATGGCTAACTTAAGATGTGCCCATAGAATGTCCAAACATAACAGTTCACTTCTGTAAGGGGTTACCCAGTTATGTCTCCAAAAGCTTTGAAATGTCTTGCAATAGCATAGTTGCTGCCTTAGTAAACTAAAGCTATCTTTATTGCCTACTACCTCAAATCTACTGAAAGTTATACACCAACTGTCAAAACAAAAACACTACAACAGTGTCAATTAGCCTCCACCCTCCCACACTATATACTGACTCCCTTGAAAATCTATATTGTCATGTAGGCCAACTGTGGCATATTTCATCCAGGAAGTTAGTGCAAATTACAATACAGTTGTTCTGAGGATGAACAGATCAAAGCTTTGTATTACCAGAGGCATCGATACAGTGGTCTACAACCATGCTGGTCCCAGATCATCTGTGGCACACAGTGAACAAAGACAGCTCAGATATCTAAGTTGTAGTGCTTCACTGCTTTCGAAATCTCACACTTTCATGTCAACCCAATCCATCTCTTGAAATGCAATGCTGCTTCCCTCCTTATCAATTGAGCTTCTGTTTGCACCTTAGGAGCCTTACCTTTGTATAATGTTCTATGATATTTAAGCCACAGGGACTTGTACTTGTATTTGTCTATAAACATCTTATATTTTTCCATCATTTCTATAACTTCCATTGCTCGAAGGAAGAAACCACCTCTCACAAAGCAATACAGCAGAGAGTCCAACAGCTCCTGATCAAATTTCATTGAGTTAGAGTTGACCAGAACTTTCATTTCAGCCCACAAATCTGTCACCTCCACATATTTGCCACCAACAGCAGCATAAGCAGTTACTAAAGAATGAAAAGTTTGTGTATTTGGCGTGTGGCCTAAAACTCGCATCTTGCTCAGTGCTTTGTGAGCATCATGCATTAATCTCTTCTTACAGAAGAAATGTATAACATTGTTCCAGTCATGAATAGCATGATTAACTGTATGACCACTTCTGACTTCTTCCACTAGCGTAGTCGTCAAAGCAGCTTCATTTTTATCACAGCCTTGTACTAACCTCTCAAACTCCCCGTGACCAGATTTTAAAACGTTTGAGTTTTCATCTCTTTAAATAGATGGAGTGCACCTGTGGTGTTATTGTGATGTGCCCTGGATTGTATCAAATCTTCATAGCAGCTTGAATCAAGCTGAATTCCTGCATGTTGAGCATCCTTCAAAAGTGCATTTATATCATCTTCATGATGGCCCTCTTTGCAGTAGGCTTTTAGGAGTGATGAATAAATTGAAGAACCAACTCTAATTCCAGAAAATCTCATCTCATCAAGAAGGTCATGTGCTTCCTCTAGAAATCCAACAGAAATGCATGCATTTATCACTTGGACAACAAAGGAGCTCTCAACAGAGACAGGAGAATCATTTTTGCTTGCTTTCACAAGAAACGACGCCAAGGCACTGATCTTATCTGCTTCCAAGAAAGCTTTGACAAGTTTGGCATACATTGTTTCAGTTGGATGGAGGATACCATGTTCAGATTTTACTAGTCCCGCCTGTTCCTGCAGCTTATCTGATAATAGCTTGAGTAATCCTCTTGCCTCTAATTCAAGCCTTGCAAAGCTCTTGTCTTTGAAGAATGAAACATAATTTAGCATTTGGTTATCAGTCGATACAGATTTGTTTGGGGAACCCGAATTTTCAGGGCCTGTTTTCTCATAAGGAAGATAAATTTTGCTATTTTCAGCTGCTTCGAGGACTGCTTTAGCTGCTTCTAGTGATCGCTTTGCATTATTGCCCTTCTTAAGCATATCCAATACCATATCCACTGCAGAATCCAAATCCCCAAATTTTAATGACAGGAGAGCAGGCAATCATAGAACTGCCATGAGCAGGCAAATTTTAATGACAGGAGAGCAGGCAATCTCCATTACCATGTCGGCAGCAAGAAATGCACCAGTTGCAGTTTGACACATGTGTGCTATGATTGCCGACCATGCTGCAACAGGCAGGTATGCTTCCATAGTTCCATCTTTACCAACTTCCTCACAACATTTACAGCAAGATTAGGAAGAGCGCAACGTGCAAGAACAAGAGATAGATAAATTAGGGGCTCCTTCGCTAACAATTCACATTTCTTTTGAAATGCATGATCGACCACGTTGTATGACTGGTTAAGCCTGTGAGCATCACATGTCACCGCGAAGCCAGTGATGAGCTTACTCAAAACAGACTTTCTTGGAAGTCCATCCATGTGAACACGCTTCTCATACACCCTCCATGCATCATCAAAACTCTGCTGATCGATTGCATTCTCTATCTCCGATGCTAGCTGAGACGGGTCACGAGCTTGGACCAGAACTGTTTCAGTAATAGTGGAAAAGCAAGCGCCACAACTACCGTGGTATAACTTCTGGTTCAAGAGTCCTACGTACATTATTATCACCAGTGCACTTAGTCCCAAGACACTTATAGTCCAAGCAATGTGTGCTGTGGCGACCAACCAAAGGTCGTGGACCCGCAAGGAATGCAAGTACAGCAAGGTATGGATTCGATCTTGTACAGATTCTTCCAACACAAAGCATTTTCCTGCCACGGATAAGGAGAGTCACACACATCAGAGCAAAAGGAAATCAAACTAACGCATGTTGAAATTGGCAAAAATCAAATGAGAGCTAGTGCAACAGCAACACTACAGACTGGCAAAATCTTTTACATCTGTGCAAATGTACAAACAACAATACACAGTCAACGAGATCCGTGATGCAAAGGATAATCTTGCGGTTACTTGTTTTAGCACACTGTTGATGGTAAAGAGGGTTTGCAAGGGCACGGCTGCTGCAATTGAAATGCAGGTTTATCCAAATCACTTCCAAGCGGATGTTTGCATACGAATTTGTTTTTACCACTACACGGGGGAGATGTACCTCAAAGTCAGGAGAACGGGAACCTTTTCATCGCGAGTCCAAGCTTGCACGGAGCGCCGCCTAGTAAGAGCGCAGCAGCCTCGAACGAAGGCTCAAGAGACAAGCGCTAGCGATGGCGACGAAGCGGGAGCGTGTCGGGGCGGGACCGGACACGTCGAGGGCACGAGAGCAGCCGCCACCTGCAGCCGCGGGGGACCCCAGAGAAGTGTGGAGCGCAGCCGCCGGCGAAAAGGAGATGAAACGGGGAGGAAGTGCCCGGGACTGGGAAGTGTTCCAGAAGGAGCTAGGAGCTAGGCGCTACACGGTGGCAGCGGAGGCGAAGGCGGAGGAGCAGGCAGCAGTGGCCGAAGCACAGCTTCGGCGGGGGAGGAGGAGCACGGCGAAGGCGGAAGACGAAGGGGTCTGACCATTGGTCGGTGACGAGGAGGGGAAATCGAACCCCATCAGGGCTTGTTCGGAAGCCCAGATCCCCTGGGATCTCCGCCTAATCCCTTCGAAGATGCGGCCCATGGGAAGTTCTGGCCTATGATGGAAAATTGCAAGCACAGTTCTTCTTAGGAACTGCTAACACTACTCCGTAGTAAAAGAAATTCTTTTTGACTATAGTAGTTGAGTGTTCTTCGTCTTGGAGGTAATCAAGTTTCTTGTTATAAGGTTGGAGGATCAAAGTAAAGATCCACTGAATAAAGATCTGAGGGCTCAGAATTTGAGTTGTCTATAGCAAAGTGGCGATCTCTATACTACAAATTCTCCAACATGCTTCTATTTTAGATGGCCTATTGTTGCTATGGATTATCTGAATTATTCGACACCCAAAGTCGATAGGATGTAATGTGAACATGGTAAGGAGTTCTCCATCGGAGCATTATCGGCATTCGTATTCCAATTTGACATAGAAAATATGGAATTGAATACTCTAAGGATATTCTCATCCAAAGTGTTGGATTATCCAAGATTATCGTATTATTTAGTTTATTGAAGAACTACGTGTCTAATATGTAACAAATAGTATAATATAGCATGTGCTCATTGAGCTCACAAGGTGTTTGCTTCAACTTTGTTAATACAAAGGTAAATGGGATCTGTTAACAGAGGGTATCGGCATTGGAATGGATAACTACCCCAAGTTTTGGGCTGAGGCCGCCTCCCTAGCATAGTTATTCATTTCGCCACACTGTTAGATATATGTTCAATGAAAAACCTGACTACTCATTTCGACGCACTTTTGGTTGCGCATGTTGGCTGAACCTTCACACGCATGACTCACGGGAATTAGAATTATGTTCCAAGAAATATGCTTTTCTTGGCTATAGCAATAGGCTATAAGTGCCTAGATATTTTTAATGGGCGTGTTTATATCTCTCGAGATGTTGTCTTTATAAAATAATTTTTGCTTTTGCTAATCTTCACTCTAATACCGAGGCATGCCTTCGTGCGAAGATTCTTCTCCTCCCAACATCCCTACTAAATCCCTCTTCTGTCTATTACAGGGATGATTCATTAGATGGTCACTTGACTGCTAATAAACCTACTAATGCTACTAATGGTTTTGTTGATGATGCTGGTATGCAAGACAGGGGACATATAGCAGTTGGCACTAGAGCGGGATCCGATGTTGATTTTCCTGCTACTTAATCGGCCTTGGGACCAGAGTCCGAGGCGCAGGTGCCTGAGCTCGGATCTCCCTCGGTTGGCAAGCTGCCTGCGAGTGCGGGAGCCAACAGTACAGGCGCCAGCGCGTCGTTCCCCGGCTAGCCTGCCTCGTCGCGATCTTCTGCGGGATCTTCTACGGCTACTTGGTCGCACGCTTCATCTGGATCCTCTGCGGCTGCCAGTGCTACGGGAGGATCATCGTCTCCTGTTCCTGCTCAGCACCAATAGCAGTAGGAGCGTCCGAGACTGGTTACTCGTCTTCAAAACCATATCAATAAGCCGCTGGTTCGCACGGACGGCACGATGTGGTATGGCCATTTTTGTATGTCTAGTGAACCTGAAAATTTACAAGAAGCTTTTAGTAGTTCACAATGAAAAAAAGCCATGGATGATGAATATTTTGCTTTAATGACCAATAACACTTGGCATCTGGTCTCGATACGTGAAGGGGAAAATGTGATTCACTATAAATGGATCTACAAAGTTAAAAAGAAAATCTGACGTTACTATATATAGCTATAAAGCTCACCTGGTTGCAAAAGGTTCAAGCGAGGTATGAAATAGACTATGAGGACACATTTAGTTCTGTAGTCAAAGCTGCTACAATTCGACTTGTTATGTCTATTGCAGTTTCTAGGGGATGGTATCTTCAATGACTAGATATGCAGAATGCGTTCCTTCATGGCATTCTTGAAGAGAAGGTTGATATGAAACAATCGCCTAGCTATGAGGAGAAATCTTGGTCACAATTTTGTGTGTAAGCTTGATAAGGCAATTTATGGTCTCAAGCAGGCGCCAAGAGCATGGTATTCATTGTTGAGTTCCAAATTGCAAGCACTCGGCTTCTCTCCGCCCAAGGCAGATACATCCTTGTTTCATTACAGTAAGTTTGCTATTACAATGTTTGTGTTAATTTATATTGGTGATATCATTGTAGCCAGCTTGTCAGGAGATGTCGTGACAGCATTGCTAAAGGATCTAAGGTCTCATTTTGCACTCAAAAGATCTCGGAAACCTCCACTATTTTTTTGGTATTGAGGTGAAGAGGAACTCAGATGATATAACCTTATCACAAGGAAAGTATATTGTTGATTTATTGAACCGTGTAGGGATGAAGCAATGCAAACCGGTCAGCACACTGATGTCAACAACAGAGAAGCTTTCTTTAGAAGGAGTACTTCTTGGATCAGAGGACTCCACAAGGTATCAAAATATTGTTGAAGATCTTTAGTACCTAACATTGACTCGGCCAGATATATCTTTTACCGTAAATAAGGTTTGTCAATTTTTGCATGCGCCAAACACAGTGCATTGGACTACGGTCAAGAGGATTCTAAGATACCTCAAGCATACAGTGGATATGGGGATTAGAATCAACACGAGTTAGTGCTTTTTTTATTAAGACTAGGCAGGTTGTCCTGATGATAGGAGGTCCACATGTGGTTTTGTTGTTTTTCTTGGACCAAATCTCATACCATGGAGTGCAAGGAAACAAGTGACATTATCCAGGTCAAGCACAGAAGCAGAATACAATGCACTAGCAAATGCAACTGCTGAAGTTGTTTGGGTGCAATCAGTTTTTCAAAAACTAGGCATAGCTTAGCCTAAGGTGGCATGTTTGTGGTGTGACGATCTAGGCGCAATGTATTTATCAGCCAATCCAATATTTCATATAAGGACAAAACACATTGAAGTTGATTATCACTTTGTTCGTGAAAAATTCTTAAAAATTTATTTTGTTCTTTCCGGTGATCAAGTGGCTGATGGCTTCACGGAGGCGCTACTAGTGCCACAGTTTGGAGGCTTTTAAATGTAATCTCAACTTGGATAAGTTATAATTGAGGGAAACTATTAAAGTAGTCGTGATGTTCAGTTAATAGGTTGTTATATGTTTCTTACATCTCCATGTTTAAAGTAGATATTGTATAAATTTGACTTGAAAATCAAGGTTATAAACTAACTCTATAACCCTACCTGGCTGAGACTTACGAATATAGCACACACGCCCCCTCGGGGTTATACCTGTCTCTGGAACTTTTACAGAACCCAAGGTCGCTAAAATTCCCGCGCTACTTCATCGAGTGGCTGCTGTCAAGGAATTCTACCTTTTACTTGTTGTCACTGATACCTGCCTCGACTCCAAATTAAGTCATTTCACTCGTCTTTCTTCCAGCACAGGATTGTCTGAACAATCTAGCATTCAGGGAGGTCAAAATGTGGCAAGCATTTGCACGTGGAGTTAGCCACTAACCTCTCCATTTTCCACAGGGATGCTAAATCAGTAGCACTACCATTACACATTCAGAGACCCACTGCCGTTAGTTCACCACTCACCTGATTCTCCATGTTACCATTTTAATGATGGGAAAATAGTCATATTTGGCATGTTGACTACGGTCAATTCCGAATTTGACCTCGCTATTGACGCAATGACAAAAGTAGCACGGCGATACGCGCGACAAAGACGCGTGGCTATTGTCGGACTGGCTGAGGGCTACGCATAGAGGTCCGACCCGCCCGGCACGACTGGCCAGCGTCGGAGTCGGGCGAGGCGACTAAGGCAGCGTTGGACTCGGACCAGGCGACGCCAGCGTCGGATCCACGGAGGGCGACGCTGGCTAACGCCACAGACCGTGGCGTGTGACTGGGTGAGCTAACGCCACGGCCACTGGCGTTTGCCCGCTTTGAAAAACGCCACGTCCTCTAACGTTAGGCCACCAGATTGGCTTCTGTCCGGATGTTCTGACACCGGCGCGAACGCCAGAGCCCGTGGTGTTTGCCATCGTCCGGGACGAACAGCGCTGTGGGGAAGAAGAATGGGCCACCGTGGCGTTTGGAAAACTGGGAAAACGCCAGTGACCGTGGCGTTTAGAGAAAAGGGTAAACGCCAGTCACGGTGGCGTTCGGTACTTCGCCACGTTGGCGGATCGTGGACCGGGGGCCCGAACGCCATTGACCGTGGCGTTAGCTCACCCATTTACACGCCACGATCTGTGGCGTTAGCCAGCGTCGCCCTCCGTGGATCCGACTCTCCCGTGTCGGACTCGGGCGCTCCGACGCTCGCGTGTCGGACTCGGGCGGTCCGACGCTCCCGTGTCGGACTCGCCTACTCTGACGCTGGCCGTGTCGCACCGGGTGGGTCCGACTGCGGTGCGTCGCCCTGAGCCAATCCGACGGTAGCCACGTGTCCTTCGTCCCGCGAGTCGCCTTGTTATTTTTGTCATTGCGAGAAGAGGCGGGTTAGATTCGGCATTGACCGCAGTCAGCCTGCCAAATATGCCCATTTTCCTTAATGATGGAACACAAACAGTTTCATGCGCCGCAGCCACACACACACACACCAATGTCTTACTGTCTTACTGCATTCATCAGAACTTCAGAAGGGAGTGAGACGTGACAACTGAGGACTCCTACCTGCTCACCGGATGTGCTATCAACCAAGCTACTCTACAAGAAACAGCAACATGAGCCGAAGAAACTACAGTTAGACAGTGGAATAAACAGGGCGCAGGGACGCAGGAATAGGGCGGTCTTCTACGGTCTCCAACGTCTGAAACACATTGAAGCTTTGCAAAAAATTCTGAAGCTGGCAAGTCGATTGATCCGCGTCAGAGTTCTTCCGTGCCGTCGTCGAATAGCATCTCGCGGTAGCGGCATTCGCGGCTACAGAAGGCCCTCTCCCCCCTGCATGATCAGGCCGCAAGAACCGATCTGTCACTCGATCAAATGACATCTAAGAAATTAAGCAAAAAAAGAAGAAAAAAGATCTTTCCTAGAACAATCTATGTTTCTGCACCGAACATTCAGTCCTGGAGCTTCAGAGAGGTGGGAGAAAAGAAATGGAGAGTACAGGGCTGCAGGCACCGACCTGTACATGAAGATGTCCTTGCCTTGGCCAAGGTCCTTGCTGCAGCCATGGCAGCGGCTCAAGAAATCGTCCCCGTCCCCGCCGCTGCTCGCCGCGCCCTCCGGCGAGAACCCGGACCCGCCGCGGCTCTTGACGACGCGGTTGTCGAATATGTGCGTCGTCCTCGGGTTCGGCCCGCGGGCGATGACGCGGGTGTAGTCCTCCGACATCTCCATCTCCCTCGGAGACAGGCACCGGCGGCGCCAGGGGGAAGCGTGCCGCAGTTGCACCGGGTGGTCATCGGCGAGTGCTGGAGGGGCAGGGCCGCCAGCCGCCGCGCCGCTCCCGCTGCTCGTCTTGATGCCCAACTCCTTCGACGGCGGCGAGCACGGCACGTGGTTCGTCTGGACCCGGAGCTTCTGCCCGGTCAGGACCGTCGACGCGCACGCGACGTTGTCGTGGGCGCCCTCCCCGTTCAACGCGCCGACGAGCCCGAGCCCCACGGGCTTCGCGTCCCAAGGGCGGCGGCTCTTGCTCCGGCGGTCGCCCGAGCCACCGCCGGTACGGGAGAACGGGACGGCCGTGCCGTTACCACCACACGCTGCCGCCGGAGACGTGGGGCTGGTCGCCGCCCTCTGCAGGATGGACGTGGGGCTCATCATGACGGCATCCGTCCGCTCCGGCGAGGACGCCACGAGCAGCATGGCTGGCGGAGAGGCGAAGGGAGGCGACATGGCGGCGGCATGACCATGATCATCAAACGCAATCTCGTGCTGCTCGGTGCCTCCACCTCCACTCGGCTTAGCCCTCCTCCTCAACATGCTAGTATATGACCTCAGCGATTAAGTAGCACCTAAGCAGCTAGCCAGCTCGATCAGCAATCAGCAATCACCACTGCAGAATGCCATGAAAAACGCATCAGGAGATTGCCAAGAACGATCGGAAGAAGGGATTTCTTCAAAAAAAAATCGGAAGAAGAGAGGATTGACTGGCTCAGAGAATTCTGTATGGTACCTGCAGCTAAGCAGAGGCTGCAAGCCCAGGCATGCATTCATGGAAGCAATGAAAAATAAGAAATGGACAGGGACGTTGTGCAGGGGTTGGAGCACGTGGCATGCATTCTCCAATCTCTCTCTGCCAAGCGAGCTAGCGAACAAAGCTCTAGTGATGCCTGCCTGTTAAATACATGCATGCAGTGCTTCCCCTTTTCAGAGGAGAGAGCTGGGAGGTCGAGAAGATGCAATCATGTGGAGCGAGCAGGTAGACAGTGTGCACTGACATGCGGGCCCCTGGTACTTTCCCAGGGGTAGCAGACTAGCAGGAGGTTAGGCATTTGTGATCGATCATGCAAGGGAGAGGAGATGCGCCCTTCTGCAGCGGGCGAGCGATTGGTGCAGTGTAAAGACTGTTAACTCGCAAGTTGCGGCACGCATGCAGGGCGCAGGACAATCATCGGCTGCAGCTGCACTGATGCAATGCATGCATGGACCATTTTAGATTTTTTTTAGGAAATAATATTTTTTATTCAGAAATTGTAAAAATATTCCCAGACTTTAAAATTTTGCAAGAAATGACCACAATCGCCACCTAGCATGGCGATTAGCCCTTATCGCCAGACGCAATGGTGATAATTACCAATCGCCATGCGGGTTGGCGATTAGCAGTAACTGCCACCCTACGCCTCACTAACCGAGCCCAACGGTCAACTATGCGGTGCTATCACCACGCGGTATGGTGATTGCGGCCACATTGTCACTCCTTATTGCCATCGGAGGTAACGATTTTGACTTATCGTCACTATAGATGGCGATCCGACCAATCGCCATTGCAACTGACGATTACATGATGAATCATCGGTCCACGTGGCGATATCAGTCGTAATAGCCACACCAGATGGCGATTAGGTCCCTCGACCATTTTACATATCTGTATATAAAATTTGTATCCGTTCTCTTGTCGAAATGCATACGTGGATAGGTCTGTATGTAATAATAGTATAATATCGATGGTTGTCCGGGTGCGCCCGTGCAACGGTAGCTACGATGAAGCCATTGGCTGTATATAGGCACCTCAAGTTGCGCTCCGGCGAAGCATATGGCCACTACCGCTACCGAAGCATATTTAAAGGTGGGCGCCGTGTGAGACAACGACAAGAACGTGGGAGAAGGGAAAAAGTAAAAGCTCAGAAAGAAACTAAAAGACCATTTGCGTGGGTGAAATCCTCCGGATCGGAGGGGTGGTCCACCGACAACGTGTTGAGATGACAGGGCAGTTGCGGGTTTTGCGTTGCACGGGAGACCAGAGAGGGCCAGTGTGGAGCACAAGTGCCATGCCCAGCCGGCTTCGAGCGGGTGCACTCCTGCAGCTGGGTGGTGGCATGGCTTCTCTAGGGCCGTTCTCGACTAAGTGTGTGGTGGTGGAATGCCACGGCTTGACCGACCGATGTTGAATCGTAATGGACTTCAACCTCCCTATGTAGGCGCGTTCTGCTTGGTGCAGCACAACCTCCCCTTTAGCAGCCTGGACACAGTGCCTCTTTGTGTTTCAAGGACGGGCGTCGGCAGTGACGATTCGCAATGATGAAATTGAGGATTTGGCTGGTGTTGTGACCGTCGATGGCAAAGGTGCAGATGGTGAACACCAGAGCTTTGGGATAGAAACCTCAATCCTTTCTTAGTTGGATGGATCCAACAATGGTGATGCACGAACATTGTCCCCCTTTTGAAGACGATTTTTTTAAAGCAACGGTACCTATTCTTTGGGGTAAAACCCTTAATTTGTCCTTAATTCGGATGGATCCGGCAACGGTGATCCACAAGCGTCGTCTTCTTCATGAAAGCGTTGTCATCTAAGAGAGTTGTCTTTTATCCGTTCTAGCGTCTTTTAGGTAGTTGTGCTGGTTATAAAAGTAGTACGTCGTTGCGCTGTCGGTGATAGGTTCCCTATCAATGCTAGCTACATTGTGGCATTTGTTGCTACATCATGGCTAGAATAAATATTTGTTACGTGCATCGATCACATCATACGGAGGTCAGGAGAACGACCCTTTCGCGCCTTTGCAGCGAGTACAAAAGGTCTGCATGGTTAGCTATAACGGAGCTATCTCTATTTAGAGGCTAGGACACTAGAGCCAACTACAGTCGATGCAGTAATCTGCGAGAGCTAGCTAGCCATCCCAAGCGATGGTTTCCTGAATTGCAGCGTGTGTGAAGCCAAACTAATCGCGTAAATCTCCGCATCGCACGCACGCCCAGTGTCACATCCGGACTTTCTAAAACCTGAAGATTAGGGCTAACAAAAACTTTTTGTGTTAATTATCATATTCCATTAACTAAACCCAATTAAAACTTGGTCGTCTCCCTCGTAACCTTATCATTGCCTGGTGGAACTACCCGGTGATCTCCTTCCTCTCGACACATGCGAACAAAGCTTTCCTTCCGTCTATCCCCTCACCCATTTCCACCATGCATCACTCAACGCAAGTAAAACATCCCTTGGTACGTGTGGATATCCATATACCTGCACAAATGTCCCTCTGTCTGCTTGCACCCACGCATGTGTACCTTCTGTACTTGCTCCTTTTATCTCCTTCCTTCTCTTTAAGTACCTGTGATGTCGAAGACCCGACCCCTTGACCCCGTTTTCCCCTTTTCATCGATGAAAACTCTAGAATCGACATCCGAAGCTAAAGGGGTGGCAACACATTTCCATAACATTGAAGTGTATATATTCGGCAGAACAACTTTCCCGTACCGTACTCTTTTGCTATGATCTTCCCTATTTCTTGTCATCCCACAACGCCTACATATATGCAAGCCTAATCTTTCCCTTCCGAGCCGACCCTAAGCTCCTGAGTCCCTCTTTCAGTGCTTTAAACCCTCCCTAAAAAAATATATCGAAACTGCTTAGAAGCGTCGTGACCATATATTAACCTATTTCTACAAAACAATAGTGAGTGGCAATGAGAGAGCTTAAACCAATTCAAGACAATGATTGGACAGAATCGATTTTTGGAAAAATCCCCAACATTTATGGGAGACCTATTTTCGCCAAAAATATATATTCACCCCATGCCCAGGAGCCGTGTCCCCAAATCAAAAGTTCTAAATAGACGTAGGGTTTCTTTTAAACCCAGTTTGAGCGTAGCCTAAATTCTGCTGGCTTAGACCTCAAAAGTTTTCACAAAATTTTGTACGATAGTCTCTGTGTATAAAGGATTTTCTTTGAAGCCAAAACCGAAAAATATTATATGAGGAGCATCCTGATGACTCGGTCAAAAAGGAGCACAGTTCTTGTACTGTCCTCTGCTGTCAAATTTTTTTTCTGCCATTCGCACCCCAGTCTACACCTACTAATTCAGCTGGCCTTCCACTCCCTTACACGTGGGCCCGGCCCCACAAGTCAGCTCCCTGTACCCAACCTTCTCTTTTTTTTTCACCCGAGCACTCCCTCCTTTCCCTTCTTCCTCGTCCGGCCACTCCGTTGTTTCTCTGCCAACCTCCGCTGCTCCTGCACAGCGCCGGCCGCGCCACATCAACAAACTTTTCTCTCCCTTCTTCATGGCTAAGAGTTGCTTCCCCTCTACTCGCCTCTGCCACGCGTGCTGCTCGGCTTTGCCGCCCCTCGCCACACCCGGCCAGAAGCTCAGCGACAAACGACGAGTAGCCAGCTCCTTGGTTTCATCCCCGTCTTGTCCCCTGGTTAGCTCTCCGGGTCTCCCGCGCCAACTCATCGACGGAAGACCCGCCGCCGCCCTGCTCAACCACGTGCACCTGGAGCACGGCGAGCCGACTTTTCCTTGAGTTAAAATGAGCCCGAGACCCAGCCAAGCATCCCTCCATCTTTAGCACCTCTCCTGGGTTCGTTCCTCCAAGCAACCGAACTCTATCTTTCCTTCCTCCTCCGCGCTGAGCAATAACACTCGCCACGGCCGCCTTCCCCAAGAATCGAGTCATCCACGGTGCGCCCCTTTGCTGAGTGCCGCTGCTCCACCCAACCCGTCCCTCGCTGCTTCTGCTGTAGGAAGCACTCCGGAGCCCCATCTACTCCACACCAAGCCGGTCTGGTCCTCTCCCAAATGCTACATTGGCACTGATTTTTCCCTAGCTCCTTTCTTCTCGCCTGCGCCCAATTCCTTGCAGCCTCTGCCCCGCGCGCATTCAAGCTGCGCTGAGCACTGGAGGCCGATCAAATCCTACCAGCTTCATCCCCACTCCCCTCTGACCCGAATCCCCTCATCCACATCCAGCAAAGGTCCCCCCGAGCCGCGAGATTTCAACCCTTGCCGGAGGCGCCCCGCCGTTGCCTGGTTTCCGTCGGCAGGAGGAAGTCCTCAAGAAGGGTAAGACCGGGTGTCACCAGCGTGTGGGCCGACGGACCCTCTTGGCCCACTTCGTCAAATGATCGCGCCTAGCATCTTCTTCGCCTCAGCTAACGGAAAGCGTAATCACGTTCTATGCAGGAAACGTAAAGAGCCCTGGAACCGGTTTTCCAGTTCATTTAACCGGCTCCCCTCAATTCGGCCGGTTCACACATTTTGGGTCGGTTCATCAAGGTCTATCTCCGGTTCTGAGACCCCTCTTAGTAGTTACAAACTTTTGATTCAAAGGAATTCTTAGTTTTTGAAACCCAATTGTTTAAACAGTATGGAACTGATTTATAGCTTTATTTTAGAATGGTATATGTGCGGCGCATATTAATAATTTCCATATCCGCTAGGAATACGACATTCCATTAGCACCTGCTAAGTCAAAGGAGCAGTCTATTTTGAATAAAACCTCTAGGAATCATAAGCTTTTCCCTTCAAGTAACTTTTATTTCCCGTACATACCAAATACGAACCAAGATCTAAAAAAAACCTAAAGATTTATCGCCAACCTTATTTCTACTCGACCCGCCTCTGGACTCTTGCCCCGATAGAGGTGATTTGGAGGCCATTGAGTGAGCATTTTTTTTCCGAAGAACCCTAGAACCTTAAATCAACATCTTCCATTTTCTTTTCCGGCGGTTTCTTTCCCCAACTCCCTGTTTTCCAAAGCCCCTATACGATTCGCTTCAAAATTCCAAAGAACCTGATTCCTTTGAAACCAAAACCCTAACCTGGGCATCCACGTGTAAATGCATAACAGCAAACACCCCAAAACGAGGCAAGTAGATTCCCTGACCTAAAGAGTAGTAATTCCTCAAACCCTAACGGATATTCGCATAACTCTAGGAGCTAGAGAAACCCTAACTTCAATATACACGAGAACCTTAACTCGTGTAGTGTTTAATTCTAATTCGCCCGCTCGGAAACCCTAAGCGTCTTCTTAAATCCAGACGACACTTTTAGGTTTTCAGGTGTGTGTGCTGATTCTTATTGGCTTTCGTTCGCACCGTTGTTTACTTGATGTTTTCCGACGTGTAGTTACGACATTGCGATACCTCGGCAGAAGGAGCCAACACGTTGCCGTATCAAGCCCGAGCCTCGGATAACGGCCAATACGCCAGGCAAGCTCTTCTTTTTTGATCATGTTGAATCCCATGTTTGCGAAAATTATTTTGACTGCCAAACATGCATGCTATGTGATATAAATCGATATTTTATGTAGCATTAGCTAAGTTCGATGTGATAGAAACCCTAGTTCGACTCCTTTTTCCTTGTCGCCCTAAGGACTACAATTTCCGAATAATTATCGGAAGACTAGGAGTAGCGTATACCTATATACTGCTTAGCCCTGCTATAGATAAAAATTAGGTTTTCGTAAAAACAACTGATTCCCGGAAATCTCAAAAGAGAGTATCTTGGGGATGGACTGCTGTGACCATCGAGGATGGAGTCATGGTAAAATCCACGGGATTTGGGGGCTGTTTTTGAAACAAAATCAAAATGGAGATGATTTTGATCCGGGTTGAAAAGGGAGGGCGAAAGCAGGAAGGAAATAGCGAGCTAAGTCCCAGCGTGGCACTCGCGGTCCGTGCGACGGACAAGGTGTGAAATCCTTCTCGGATCAGTTAAGGACCGAACCTACCGTGCCGCTAAACCAGGTAATCTGCCCCTAGGTAGATTCACCGTACGACCACAAGTCCTATATGGATAGGACTTGGCTTATTAACCCGCCGAGCACTAGTACCGGGACCCGTGGGAAGTAGAGAGGATGTGACTAGATGGACTGCTGTCTCTAGAGAGCCACTAGCGCAGAAGGCGTAGAGTGGCTCGACACAAAGGTGGAGAGTCCCATTTTTGAGCCAAAAGGGCAAGAGTAAAGTTGGGTTACCCATCTAGCGGGTCCGGTTCTAGTATGACACGGGCGAACAGTCTCGTTGTAATAGCCCTGCCAGTACATCTCGTGAAGTGTACCGAATGCGCACGGCACCAAGGGCGAGTTACATCTTGTGGGTAAAGTCGTACAACCTTTACAGAGTGTTAAAATCTATTCGAATAGCCGCGTCCTCGGTCATGGACAACCTGGTAAGGCCACACATCTGGTTAGACGCAGATTTCGAAGGTGGGTTCTGGGTTTAAGGACGCATCTGGCTTGATGAGCATGCAGAGTGAGCTGTGAGTGTCTCGTGTAATTGAGATTACACGGGAGGTGTGGATATGAGTGGGATGCCATTTACCTGCGGGTAAGACAGGCTATCTGGGAGAAAGGTGGTATTTCGGACGTCGTTTTACCTGAGGGTAGGAACGGCTATCTATTGAATGAAAATGGCCGCTCCTGTCGCGGACAGTCGAGTTGGCATGAATGCCATATGATCGATCAGCAAGACTCGGCATGGCCGAGATTGTTTTGGAAAATATGCTTTTATCATCTATTTACTTATTTCGAATACAAACTTACATTTCCGCACAACATGAGACATAGGGTAGAGCCTGTTCTTGAATTAACCTCGCATGCAATATCTGTTATTCTCCCCGGAGGAGAGCTTGCGAATATACCCAATGTACTCACCTGGCTTGTTGATTTGGCCAGACGAGGGAACGTCGTATCTGAAGACAACGGTGGTAATCGCGAGAACTAGGGCGTAACCCCAGTTAGTTGCCTGTCGGGTACAGCAAACTGTTGGGCTCCAACACCGATTGATTTCCGCTACAATATTTTAGCCGTCAGGCTACAGATATATTACCTCCGGCTTAGACGGTATGTATATGATTAATACTCTGATTTACGCAGGTATGACAATGATATACATGTTGACTTGTGTGTATCGGCTACTGATCCAGGGACCGATACAGTAAACACAAGGGTTTATCCGCCTTTAAAACCGGGTACGCCACACCCAGCTCGCGCGGTTATATGCGCGAAATGAGGAGATCGAGTGTAACACCCCAATTTTCCGAAACCTGAAAATCAGGGTCAACAAAAACTTTTTGCCAATAATGCCAATTAGCAGTGCATCGAGTTGAAACCTATTCTGCCAAACCCTAGAGTGAGCCAACCGGAGTCCCTCATCTCCATCTCTGTTCCCCCTTGGCCTCGACCTTGTCAGAATCCATCCGGCAAAGGATACGAAACCCCGCTCGACATTCCATTCCTAACCATGCCTGAAACCCGGCACAAAGACATCCCGTCTATTCCCTCTTTCTCCCAAAAGCCTTGCCACGACAACAGGATCCCTGCCACGACAGCCCGTCTGACCATTTTCTCCGCCGTGACAGAACTTCCACCAACCGCGGCAGCCCAAGACTTCTGCCACTACATTTTCTCTTCTTACCGTGGCAAACCCTTCCTGCCACGTTGTGTTTCCCCTCCTTGCCACGCCCTGCCGTGTCAAGTCAGTCCGCCCCCACCTCCTGCCACGACAAGCTAATCTGCCCAGCCTTGCCGCAGCAGCCCCGGTCACCTTTCCTTCCCTCTCCTTCTTTGTCTAGCCGACGCAAACCCTAATCTTCGGCTCTCTCTGTTCCTTCTCCTCTCGAACATGTATATACATATGCGTGCGTATCGGTGCCCTGAACCTAACCACAGCTCACCTGTCATCGCATGTCCACGCCACCCATATACCACCACATATATGCCAACAATAATCTAGTGTATGTGGGCACATACACTCCAGACCCTAGACCCCTCTCCTCGGTAAAAAATTCCTTTCTACCGCATGATCAAGAAAATATCTTCGGTTACTTTACCATTTCTCTCATCAGAGTGTATATACATCCATATATATGTATGTATACATCCGCACCCAATTCTACGCCATTATCTCTTATCCTCACCCTGTCACCTTTTTACCGTCTGCACGGTAAAACCCTAAATATTACGTTACCGTGGTTATAAACCCTTTTCACCGTGTTACCATGCCACAAAATATCTATTTCCTATTTACCCTTCTACAAATCACCGAGTTACGAACTAACTCTCTACCCTTCTACCGTGTTACCGGAACTCAAAATATCTTGATCCGTCCTACCAGATAACCAATCTATCTTTACCATCTACCGTGCTAGTCCACACCGTAATCCCTCGCGTGTTATCCCTACCTCTACCATCTCAACTGTCCACATATATGCGTAACTCCGTCCGAACCCAAACCCTCACAACCAACGATGACCAAGTAGATTCCCCCCCGCATCTTACCATAGTCTTGCCATCGTCCGAAGCCCCTAAAATCCAATCCGTCGTCCTAAACCCTAATCGGAGCTCACGCGCTGTATATGCTCGAGCCCCGTTCCGACCCTAACCCTAGCGGCAACCTGCCCATTTTTGTTTCCGACCATCCTATCATGTTACCTAACCCTCCCGTACCCTACCACAGCCTTGTCGTCGTCAAAAACCCTAAACACCCCTTCTGCCGTACGAAACCCTAACTAGGTTTCCTTACACCCAGAAATTAAGAAAGTGTTATCACATGCACTTTTATTTCTCCAATATGTCTAGAAAAGCACCAGTAGCTTCTTGAGTATATTCCTCATCAAGTTATAAAATAACTTTCCAAGGTTCAGTTCAAATAATTTGAATTACATCCAAATCAAGAATTAGGGCAGAAATTGCACTTGAACTGCAACACCTTTGATTCTTGCCCAGAAAATTCCAGAAAAATTCCACGTAGCTCATCTCAGTACCCTGACTCCAGATATGTAAAAACCTTTCTTCCTCCAGTGCAAATTTCTACCGAGTCAACTATCGAACACCTTATGCAAAACCTCTTCCCTCTTTAAATCCTAACTCAACTACCAACCAATTCACACCAGGAGCCTGCCAACAGCTTCACCTCAGCTCAGAGCATTGTCCACCCTATTCCCTCTCAATTCCAAGTCTCCATCAGCAGGGATTCAACTCCCAAGTCATTCCATGCCGGCAACGGCATGCATTGGCAAACCCTCCCTCTAATCAATTCTGTGCCAGCACCCGTTGCTTATCCTCCCTCAGCGCCTATCCATAGTTGACCCTGCCAGGCGCCACCTCAGACCCACTCAGTTGCTCGTGTGCAAGCCATGCCGGTCGGTGTCAAGCGCTGACATGCCCTGGACGCGCCCACGCGCGCACCCATGCCGCTCGACAATGCCATCCCCTCTGACCTCTGTTTCCCTGAGCCAACACCGCGCCGCAGGTGTCCTTGGCACCCCTTGAGCAAACCGCGCCGCCTGGTGAAGTCGCCGCGTTGCTGTGGCATGGTCCACGGCAAGGACAGCGGCCGAGCAGCCAGCGCTCAGCCTCCCCTCTTCCTCCTCACATATTTAAGGAACTCCAGAGCACGCTAAGTCCTCACACATCTTCTCTGGAACTCCCCAAATACTCCAAAGTTCCCCGAGCTCACCCCTTCCCCAGTCTCCTTCTCCAACCAGAAGCATTAACCATTGCCGCCCCCGAGAGGAATTGAACCACAGCAGTGAAGAACTCCCGCCTCCTCCATTCCTTAAAGCTTCCTGGAACTTCCCTTAACTCTACTGATCATTCATTTGCAGTCGCCGCTCGCCGGAGCTTCTTCTCCACCAGCCCCTCCCCGCCTCTGCTCTGGACCCCCGGCGCAACCTTGCCTCCAGCACCCGCTCGAACTCTTTAACCCCAAAAACGGATTCACCTCTTCCTCCTGAACCCGAGGGTAGCCGCCTTCTCTTTCCTCTCCCTCTGAACCGCGCCTAATTTCTCGCCGGAGCATTAACCGGAATCCTCGCCGGAGCCCTAATCCCTCACCGGATATCTCCCCGTGCGCGCCATCCCCTCCCTCTGTTCTCTCTTCTTCTGACCGGTGGGCCACCCGAGCCAAAGCGGTACGCCGCCCCTCAGTCACCGCCGAGTGGGCCAGCTCTCCCCGCCGGGCCCGTTGTCAGTATAAGTGGAAGCCGGCGCCGTATTCTTCTCCACGTCACCCCCCCCCCTCTGTTGAATAAAACCAGCCGGTTTTTCTCTGGTCCAATGCTCCTTTCTCTCTGGTTCAACCGATACACCCAGATCCGAGCCGGTTCTCAAGAAACTCCCCAAATAAAAGTTGCTCAGAATTAAATTTCCCATCTTTTCTATATAGGACATTTTTCGAAAATCTCAATATTTCTCTCTGTACAGCCCCAGTTCAGTAGCCCTTTCAAATTCAAAACTGTGTTTAAATCCCCTTTTGAATTGTGTTCAATTCTAGGTTGTTCCAGCATGTAAACATGAGTATTTTAGATCCCTTGCTCAAGTTGCATACACATTCATGCACTCATGGTTGCTTAGCTCGAAGATTAAAGAGAATAGGTCGAGCCATGAACCCTAAATCACAAGTTTGCATTTGTAGTGTTATTCCTTTTCCAAACCTAAGTTGAATTGATGATTCCTTCCAAATGTCCAGTAGATTTAGGGTTTAACTTTTGTACATCCTAGCAGTCCATTAGCATTCACATAGTGCATGATTTCCAAAACCCTAAGAGCAAGAGCTTATCATCGAAACCCTAGAAACCCTAGTTGTCATTCCATGCATATATGTAGGTTCCCATTAGTGTTAGCTCCACCATGTTAAACCATTCAAGAAAGTGCTAGAACCTAGAACTCATGCATGTAGTTGTAACCATTCCCTTGTTGCATAGTTCATAGACGTAAGGGCATCGTAAAACCCTAAAACCCCTAGTCATCCTAACCCTAGGAGTGCATGCATCTTTTATGCACATCCAATCAACTCCGAGCAAGTTGGATCATTTTGAAAACATTATGAAGCCCTTGATGCATGCATGATTACCTTTATTAGTCGTTCTTGTGATGCTTGGTTCTTATTCGAAGTTTTCCGAACGTGTAGTTAACGGTGTGAGGTACGCGCGTCAGGAGGAATCTGAAGCACCCCCGCGTCCGGAACCGAGCCAAGACCTGTCAGGCAAGCCCTCCGCCCTTGACCATGTTGAATCCCAGTTTTTACGAAATATTATTTTGTTTTCGAACCATGCATGCTATATTTTAGCCCTGTATTTTAGGTAGAGTAGATATCACCGATGATAGGAAACCCTAGTCCGACCCCGTAAACCTTGTCACCTTAGGACTACAATGTTCCGAAGATTTATCGGAAACTTAGGGTAGTGTAGATATATATATACATATGCTTAGCCCCGCAATAGATGAATTAGGTTTTCGAAAAGGAAAAGGAAAGCAACACCCCATATTTCATGTGATGGAATATCGAAACGGACCGTCGCGTCCGGTTGTAGAGGTGCATGGAAGGTAGGATACGCATGGGTTGGGATATTCTACCGTGAAAATGGTTCTGTGGAACCGAGCTAAAAAGGGAGAAGATTTTGATCCGGGTTGGTAATGAAGGGTGTTTGTAGGGAGATGTTAAAGAGCGAGGTAAGGCCCGTCGTGGTTCTCGCTGCCCGTTATCGGGAGTGGTGTGGAGTCCTTCTCGGATCACCTAAGGACCTATCTTAAGTGCCGTTTGGCCAAGTCTTACAGTACGACCACATGTCCTTTGTGGGAAGGACTTGATCTAGTAGCCGACCTGGACTAGCATGAACCCGTGGGCAGTTAGTAGAGTGCAGGTGGGGCGGGTAGCTCCGAAGAGGGATGAACCCGTGGTTAACGAGGTTTGGTTCGCCACAGAGTTGGAACACCAACCTCCTCGTAGCAGGGATACTGTCTCGAGCTAGGTGTGGGACATGTCCTTCTGACGGGTTCATGGCTGGGTTCACAGCGGTGAAGAGTCTCGTTGTACAAGCTCTGGACACATGTGTGCACAGCATGCCGAGGGGGAACTACATCGTGTGGGTAAAGCCGTACAACCTCTGCAGAGTATTTAAAACTATTCGAATAGCCGCGTCCGCGGTCATGGACGAACTTGATCGGGCCACACTAAAGTAGTTTTGGCTCTCTGAGCCCCAAAAAGGATTTCTGGGTTATGGGTTTAAGGACGCGAACCGTCGTGTTCGCAAGGCCGTTTGCCAAGTTCCCGTCGTATCGGGAGGTGTGAAGTCGGGTTTTCCCGTAGCTACGGGCAAGCCTTAGAATCCCCGTAAGTACGAGGTGAGCGTCGTCTACCTGAGGAACCGGGTGATTGGGAACCCCGTAAGTACGAGGCGAGCTGCGTCTCCCTGTGGAACCGGGTAAGTACCGTGCTGTACCGTTGTAACGGTAAGCACAAAAGTGAACTCCCCGTTGCAACGGGCGAGTGTTTTGAGCAGTACTTTATCTCGCCGCGTCGAGATAATTTTGATAAAATCGCTTTTACATCTATGTATTTATTTCAAATGCAAACTTACTCTCTCGCACAACATGAAACCTAGGATAGAGCCTTGTTATTGTTAAATTCCGAGCATGTTCATATTCGTATTAAACTCCCCGGCGGAGTGCTTGCGAGTACATTCAATGTACTCACCTGGCTTGTTATGTGGCCAGACGAAGAGGAGGAATACCAGTCTGGCGATAGCGACAGCGACTTCGAGGCGTAGGGTTTTCTCCCCAGTCTGTTGCTTGTGGTTCGGCATATAGATGGGCTATCCACCGTATTTTATTCCGCTGCTGTTTAATTCGGCCAATAGGCCCGGTTTGTAAGAACTAAAGACCAAGTATGATCGATGTCTGTAATAAACGATGTATGGCATGGTTATGTTATCAAGTGCTTGTGTGTATCGACTACTGATCCAGGGATCGATACAGTGAACACAAGGGTTTATCCGGCCTTAAAACCGGGTAGTCCACATCGAGCGACCAGGCACGAGTGTGTGTGAGGCTGTGGAGTGGGCCCTCCCTGTGACTGCTACATGCCGTCCGATTGGCGAGCGCAGGCATGCCAAAAAATTGCTACGCATGCATGTAAGCTAGGCTGCAATACTGCAATCCTGTATGTATCTGCAAATAGGGACAAAATGCTGCGTGAAATATAGACAAAAATACGAGGGCTTCAAGTGCTGGTACTGATGATCAATTTGACCAATGGATCACGACAGCTGTGTGGTGCAGTCCGTGTGGATCCTGGAAAAATAATCGCAGGGCAATCGTTGCTTTATATTTACAGAAGTCATTTGTTAGTTCTAATGAAAAGTTCTAGTTTACCTTCTGAGCTATGGTGCTTCGGCCACTTTTGACCACCTAAGCTACGAACCGTGCATTTTACTTCCCGAACTGGTGTGACTTGGAAATAACGGCAATTGGCTGGTTACCGAGGAGATCAGAAGCAAAATGACAAGCATTTGGACCGTGCGAAAAGATATTTGACTCTAAGATGCACATCGGGTGTCCTCCGGCGTACTTATACTTACGCCCCATCTAGACGCCACCATCGGAAGCTAGGTTACGAGGCCAGCTTCTTCTCCAAATCCGGTTTGTCGGCGCCGACCACTTCTACCCAATTGACCGCCGGCTATCCGTGAACATGGTGGCTCGATCGTCGGAAGACTGTTAAGAAGTCAAAGCTGTACGATGCGGACCAGCAACACCGAGTGTGTGAGAGAACAATGAGTCGATGGCCTCACAGAAGAGGGAGAAAGATGGTAGACGTGTCAATTTCGCCGGCTTGATATTTTTTGGGTGATATGTTGGCCATATCATCTCCACGGCGTCAAGATCACCTGCATAATAATGTCGGTTGTTATTGCTATAGCTTCGAAAGTTGTGAGAGTACAGTACCCGGTTCTGTATTTGAGCTGACTTTTCTATTTCCAAAGATGATTACTGCTGGGCTTAGAATACAGTCACTAGCTAGGGTCATATGACCCAATGCTTGTATGCTAGATACGCCCCCTTGTGTATGAGGACCAATATCAGTAATGTTAGATGATATTCCACCGGGGTGCACCAAACGTGCGGTGTGTATACAAAATATATTTATGAAAATGGTACTGTAAAATTGCTCTCCCTCCTGGTAAGATGGTTCGATGCGAAGTATATTGAAATGGTTTAAAAGGTAGCATTCCTTCGTCATGTTTGATGTGAGTTGGAAACGACATTAATCGGACGAGTACCCAAAAATAAAAAAGGAGCAATCGAACAATTTATCCACTCTTTACATTAATTTACCCTCTATACAACTATGCCCATTCTGGTTCCGCGAGAACAAAAATTATAATTACAAAATCTCCTTCAGAAATAACAGCGTTGCTGGTGCCCTGTCTGTCCATGGACGGTAGGTTTTATACGGCATTACGACACGTCTTCTCAATGAACAATCGACACGTCGGGAGCGCATCCATCAAGAGGGAAAAGGACATTCGAGGGGGGTCACATCGAAGATACAGACACATAGTCAATTCAGACTGTATCCTGTTTCGTCTGCACTTTTGTGGTTTTTGTAAGAGATTAGACCTGGTTTTATTTAAAACTGATCAATCTGAGTGGACGAGCAATGACAGTGCCAACTCCCATTCGCTCAAATTTAATTGTTGTCTTCAGTTCTGCAGTGCCTAAAATATGCTGTGTACTCATGCTGTTGTTCGTGTGTGGTATGCACAATGTGCCTTGCCCAGTTAAGACAATGGGCAAGTGAGACCCGGAGCATTACCCACTATAAATGCCGTTCATTTTTTTTGGTAATAAAATAACTTTTGTCGCTGATAAGATGCGAGAAATTATTCGGCTCATTGGTAATATTTTTCTGTTTTTTACGACCTTCAGTGTGTCATGCATGGGCCTAGGTAGTCAGGCTCACCGAGAAAAACAATTATGGAAGATGGTCCATGATCAGAGAGGGAGTGATTGCAATGCTGGACCATGGCCAGTGCAAATCCAAACAGTGGCGGTTGATGGGTGAATAGCTCAATGGATCCTTCTGTTCTTGTGGCTATTCCCTGGAAACTCTGTATTGACACTTTGACCATGACCTAGCTAGATAGAGATCAAAGTAATGGGGACAGGACAGAGAGTCCTCATTCTAGCATGTACCATCTGAAGAATGGATAGGCACCATAGAGCCGTTAACTGCCGTCCTACATCAGTGGGGTAGCACCCTAGGCTAAAACTTTGGATTTGTCTGGCCATTTTTCATCTCAAGCTTTTTTGTGGCTCACTTTCTATGGTGAAACGTAGTCCTGCTGTGCTGAAAATGCAATTCAAGAATCTCCAGAGATGTTTACCAGCAGTGTTCACAATTCTGCAACTAATACGAGCCGAAGTATCGCTAGCTATCGTAAAGCCGATTTAACCCGAATAAGAGAAATTTAATCAAACGCAAAACTAAAAGGCATTCTTCACTCTTGATCATTGCTCATTAGTCTTGCCGTTCACGAGTGAGGATCTTTGGCTCACGGGCACATTTAAGCCTGAGACCAAACATTTTTCAATTTCAAAAAATTGCGAAAAAATTCACACAAGTGAACACTTAAATACTACTTGCACTCAAAAAAATTTAATGAGAAAACTCATAGAGTTGTGCCCTATGCAAAAACAACAATTTTGGTGTCAAAAAGTTTGCTATTCTAGCTATTCAAACTTGTTTTCTTCACAGGTCAGAAAAATGCAGATTTTTCACTGAATTTTTTTGAGTACAAGTATTACTTAACAATTTACTTGTGTGATTTTTTTGCAAAATTTTGAAATTTGAAAAGAATTTTTCGGAGCCGGGCTCATAATGAGCCCGAGCACCAAATGCGGTTTCCGTTCGCAGGATAGCTTAACCAATGCATGGACAAGGGAACATATCCAGAAAGAGGATGAGCATCAACTAGCTAACTAGTACCAACTTTCCCCTGTTTGATGTAGCATTTTGCCCCCAATCACATGCTCAAACAGTCAGTGGACGACAGGGCTTTAACCCCCTTTTAATCTCACGAGCAATGATGCCTAAAGTGAGATGTCCCTGAAGCACTCCAAGGCTTTCATCTCTTGTTGCTAAGCTTCTTACCCTCCCATTGGATGTCACTGTCCTTGCGGTCTGCAACATTGTGTGCATGCCTGTCTACTTGATGATAGATAGACACACAGATGGATGCAGCCATATTCTCCTCTCTCTTTGGCTTCAGTGATCACATCACTGCAACTTTGGCTTTTGCAAGGCCGTTCAGAGAAATCCAGCTCTAAAACGAAATGATGGAACCACAACGCAATTAGGCAAGTTAATCATGTCCTTAATTGGTGGCTAGCTCTCATCGCCTCTTTCAAATGCCTGGATGCAAACCTGTCACCTTGATGGAAAATTACATCTGACACTTGTTAATTATAAAGTTATCAGCAGGCCAGGTGTCGCTTAGCGAGGTCATCATGTTTGGTTTTTGCTACGACATGGCGCATGAAAAGCTATGACTTGTGAGAGCCATTAGCTACAAAATTAATGGTGACATAATGAGCTCGTCCTAAAGGTGGGAGTCGGGCTGGGTCGGATCAGCCCGGCACGGATCTATTGTGCCTCGGGCATATCGGCCCGACACAAATCGGCCTGTCCAGCCCGTCGTGCCGTGCCGGCATGGATTCCTCGCGACGTCACCGAAGCACGACTCGTGGCACACCGGGCCGCCATTGGGCATGCTGGCATGGGCACGCTCTGGTAGAGGCCGTCAGTGACGAGGTGGGCGTTGTCGGGAAGGAGCTCGGCGAGGGAGATGAACTTGGAAGGGAGAGGTTGGAGTAGACGTCCTTGAGTCCTTGAGTCCTGACGATGGCGAGCTCCAGGACTGCGCAGGGTATGGGGGTGGCGGCGTGGGGTGAGGAAGCCAAGAGCGACAGCGCACGGCCTGGGGAGACGGACATGAACAACGTCACGTCGAGCATGGCTAGAGGACGACAACGAGCTCAGCTGGGCAGCGGCTAGAAACAGCTGCGCACACCCTCGCCGCCTCGTGTGGAGCTCCTGCTTGACGACCACCGGTCACGAGGATGATGGTCTCCCGGCGCCGGTGGTTGGCGTACCCGGAGGAAGACTAGATTAGCCTCCGCTTGACTCTTTGGGCTGGCCGGCCAGCCTCCAACCGGCTAAATCTGGGACTTGGACAGTTCAGGTGCACCAAAGCTATGCCTCTATGCCTGTGCAAATATGCAAAGTCGCATCAATACCAAAAGGCAACCAGCTTGTGCAAAAAATGAGCCATGCGCCCATGCTACCCGTGCAGCTGTGCTGGTGTGTAACATCCCATCAGTCACAATCCACTGCGTGCATGCATGTAGCATGCATGGCTCTTTTCTTACTCGTTGACCAAGCAATACATGCTAAGGTGTAATGATCCTGATGCATGGGTATTTCTCGTGAGATGCGATTTGAATCCATCTTCTGGATTTAGCAACATGCAAAGAGATCAAGACCATCTAGATAATCGTGCCCTATGTATATATCTCAGCTGTAGTAAATCAATCATTGCACATGGGCCTATTTTGGGTCGGGCCAGCCCGAACAAGGCCCAATACATCGTGCCGGGTCATGCCGCCTGTCGTGCTAATTCTCTAGCTCGGCCTGGCCCTCTGGGCTGGGCTGGTCCAGCCCATTATGTTTTGTGCCGTGCTGTGCTTTCCGTCATGCCATACCAGTCGGGCTCGTGCCGGCCTGAAATAGCCCGGCCCAAGTCCCAGATTTAGGTGACAATAGGCGCCACTTGGATGTGACGGTGGTGGTGATAGCAGTAGTTAACTTAGAGACATCTCCATGACATGAAATGTAGGCTCCATCTGGTTAACTAGGACTTCACAACAATCAACGTGCCACTAATTATTGGTGCTTGGGTGTGGAAAGTAGTAGTAGTTAGTATAGTAGCATGTGGATATGGATGATGAAGTATCTTTGGATGAGCAGGAACTTAGGAGAAGCCTTGCATTGGAAGTCACATCCCAATAAAAGGCGACAGGGTTTTGAGCCCACGTATCAACCTTTGGAGGCAAGTTGTCAAAGCCCTAATTAATCCACCTGCTTGCGAGATTTTTATTGGTGCTCTCTCGAAGAGGTCGAAGCCTTTAGGCCGGAATCTGATTCTTGCTGGCCCGGAGTGGTTGCAACTGATATATCATGTGAGGAAGCAGATATATATGGTTGCCCTGAAAGTAATATATTTGGGCACTGCACACAAAGCATATACAGTGGTTGAGCACAAATTTAAGTTGTAGTGGTTGAGGACCCGAAGTTCAGTTCAGTTTTGTTAAAAATTAATATATATTTTTATTTCTATTTTTTGAAATGAGGAGAATCCCCGGATTATATTACCAGAAGATAACAGAACAAAAACACAAAGTAGCAAGTATCCGTAGGACACAACAACAAAAAACAAACGAAAGTTGAGCCACCATGCAACAGTTAACCACCTAAACACCCATAGACAGGGAATTCAAAAGGAAATGGTTGCCGATAACAACACAAGGCATCCAAATACAGACATCTGGAGCAGCTTCATCTGCATCTTCTTCTGCAGCTGGAGCAGGATGAGCAGGAACCATAGGGACCTCCTCCAGTGGGGCAACAGCAGGAGACAGGATAGCACGCGGCGCGCCCCGGCCTCAAGCAGCATTTTATCCTCATCTGATTGAAGAGCTGTCCAGAACAACATAAACGAAGTAGCATAGCAAATCAAGTCAACTGGAGCAGAAATGAGCTTATTGTTAAAACATGCATTGTTTCGCGTTTTCCAAATCGCCCAGCAAACGGCTGCTAACGCTACGACTTGCAGATTAGTAGAGAATGGGCTGTGGCGACATATCCACTGAAAATATTGGGTAAAACATCCAGGACGATGAGTAGCCCCCAAACACATACTCACCATACTCAAAACGTACTTAGCAGCCACACATCCAAAGAACAAATGATGTATGGATTCAGTAGATGAACAAAAAACAACAAGTATAATCCCCTGCCAGTTCCTATGCACAAGATTATCCGTAGTAGCAATCGCATTATGCCAAATCATCCAAAGCCATATTTTAATTTTCAAAGGGAGCTTAGCTTTCCAAAGGTGTTTAAAGTTTCTGTAAAGACCAACCATTGAAATCAACTGATAGAGAGAATGCACAGTGAACAGTCCAGATTTAGTAAAAATATATCTTGGAGTATCAGGCTCCTCATTTAGAGCAGTACTAGCCAAGGAATTGCGAAGACGAGCCAGGGAATGTTGCTGAGAACAACACACGGTGATTACAAGACACTTTATGTCCAACCTCCACTGTCAATGCACCCCACGGCTTATGGGCTCATTTGATTCGTACGATTTAAATATAAAAATTTAGGCCTCTTTAATTTAAATAAATATTATAAAAAATTTGGAGGATTCTATTTCTTAGGATTGTTTCCTATAGTGTTTGTTTGATTTGTAATATTAAAATCACAGGATTTTTTTATGGACTATTTTGCATGTACTTCTAAAGAAAATTTTCCATTGAGTCCAACTTTTTAGAAAATTTCTTTTGTTTTTATGACAACTATAACATGCACCAAACCCCTAAAAGAAATTTAACTATGTATTCACTCTGTTGCCAACACTAATAGATAAATAGACTCATCTATTTTTTTATACAAATCAAATGAATATGGTATCATACTTACACTCGTCTAGTCTATACTATTTATAAAAATATGAGTTAGTGTCTCATGCACTTTATTATGGTCATCTAATCTAATATAATGACTCAACAATGCACACACATAATTGCTAAGCAAGGCTTTCTGCATCTATAGCTGGTTGCTTCATTCCTGGAGCTAGGTTCAAGTAATCAAATCAAGTCATGCTCACATGTACACTGACCTACGATCTTTTTTGTTGCACATTGCCAAATTTTATTGAACTGTTCAAGCACCCGATCCAGCGTTCTCGGCAGCATAGCGTGCTAGCAGATGTGTACTAAGCATTGTGATACGTAGCTTTGTTCAGGATCGTAACTTTGTTTGTTTGAGTAACCAGTATAGCTCCATTTTATCGAGAAAGAAAATCGTGGCACTAGTGACAAGTCTATTTGTGCTGCTCTCTCAAAATGTTAAGTGTCTGTTCGTTCCGCCCAAGGTAACCTAAACCAGTAGGTTGTCCACATATTGCAAATTAGACAAGCCCAAGCAACTGGGAATCTGGGCGCATCTCGGCCCAATTCAGAAAGACGGCCTTTTGGTCCAATGACCTATGACTTCTATCTTTTTTTAGATACCAATAATCTATAACTGGTTGTTTAACATCCGATTTCTTCTTTCTCAGCAAGGAACTTTTATTGATACACAACTATCAAATATGTCATGAGATTCTTGGCCCCTCGACACTTGGTCACCCCATCTTCTATTTAAGTCTACGTGACCTTTTCCTGATCATATACGCTTTTGGGCCCTAGGTGGGCTTTTGTAGGTACGTAAAAGCTCACAGAGACCCTTAAAAACTAATTTTCAGTGGGACCCATTCTTCCTCTATTCAAGCGACCTGCGCTTCCTGGTGGGCACCTCCCGTATCCGGTTGCTCCGCTTGGAACTGGTGCTTGCCTATGGGCACAAGTTTCACCCGGTTGTGTCAGTAGCTCGCTGCCGCGCCTCCTTTGCCGCTCGGCCAAGTCATCCACAAAGCAACGATCTACAAAAGAACAACAGCGAGTCAATCGAACGGAGATAAGGAAGCTCAAAACGACCAACAAAATGAAAAAGGCTGGAAAAAAAGAAACACTTGCTGTAGATATCTTATTGGCAATCTTTTAGAACTAACATGATGCATGCAGAACTGTTGAATATTATCTCATAAGTAATGACTCAAAGGCCAGTAAAATTGGACTCAGTTTTACAAGGTCAAGTAGCAAGAGTGACAACGTTTAGAACTAAGAAACCAATAGTAAGCGGGTGTTTGGTTGGGCTTTTCAACAGCTTTTCACTGAAAAAGCTGTAGCCCAACCAAACAGCCAGCTTTTCAGCAGCTTTTGCCAACGGTAACTGTGCGTTTTGCAGTGCAAATTCAGCTGTTTGGAAAAGCTGTCTTCTGCCAGCCTTTTGCAATGTGTTGAATCTTCAGTGCTCATTTTCCAAAATGCTGTAGATGGTTTAGATCAACCAAAATCCATATGTTCACTTTCCCACAGCCACAGCAGTTTTTCCAAACAACTAGCCAACAGCAGCTTTGTCAACAACCGCAGTCCAACCAAACAGGCCCTAAGAACTGTATACATTCATTTCGTATACACTAACCCATGTGAGCATTGGAAGTAAAATTATCATGGTAAGTGCAAGAAAAAACAATAATTTCCGTGTTCCAATCCACAAGCAAACAACAACAAACTCGAAAGTTGAGAGATCAGACAACCACACCAGCTGGTTTACAACCGCGGTGGCATCAACGTCAGGCAGGCGAGCGAGGACGCCACAAATAACCTTCTGCATGGTCTGCGAGGAGACGCGATGTTGAAGGTTCATCTAGCCCCTAAGTGTGGTTTTAGTAATTAAGGATAATACTTATGGATTAACAATTGTATTGAGAATTGTTTGTAGATTGTTCCATAGGTGATGCATGAATAATAAGAGCATGAATTCATTGAGGAATGCCATGAGATCAAAAGAGATGCATCGAGATCAATGAGCTCTAGGTGATGCTCATGTGATGAAGAAGAAGCTAGAGAGAAAGAGACCTCGGGTGATCAAGATTGGGGTTCAAGAAGTGAACCAAAGATGATCGAGGTGAAGGTCAAGTGCACGATCTAAGTGTGATCCTAAGTGGACACTAAGTGATCATGTACGAAGTTCACAAGTCAAGCCAAAAGAGAACAAGATGACGTCCATGAGTTGGACTCAAGACGGTTGGCAATATAGCGTGAAGGCTGTGTGGTTCAAGTGGCTAAAGGTACGTTATTGTCAATTAATGTTTATGGACTAACCCATTTTCTTTGTGATAGAGTGTGTTGGGGTTAGGGTCCATGGGCTCATGTGTTGAGCCAACGTATTGAAGACTAAATCCGTGAGTTGAGGTTAGGTTACATATGATGGCAAGAGTTGAATTGAGATATTCAAATATGCCTAGTTGGAAGAGCAAGATCAAGTTGAGCTTAGTGGGTGATTCACATACTTGATGCTTACGGTTCATGCCTTGGTGGTGAACCGATGAAGATGATGAGAAGAGAGAAGCCTCCTATGCTTGGTGCATGGAAAGTTATCAATTGGTCTTCATCAAGCTTCCGGAGATCGAGATGGGAAGTAAGGATGAAGTTCATCATCAAGTTTTAGTAGAGTTGATGACAAGCTTAGAAGAGCAATGAGAAGCGTCAGAACTTAGATGATGTGTTTGTCAAGTCCGATGGGAATACTCAAGGCAAAGGTATGTCTAGACTAGGTTTTCTAGTTTTGCTGGTCTCAAGAAATTTGATGGGAGACCGGGTTGTAGGTTCGATAGCCGTACTATCAAGAGAGTTTACCGGATGTGTAGCTCGGATGTTATCGCTTGTCGAGTGCTCAAACCTTATGCTTAGTGCGTGTTAGGTTTGTGTTGAGAGGCTGCCTTGAGAGCTCGAGGTGTCTAAAGGTGGTTTAGACTTAACCCTGTGTTGTGGTCAGCCTTTGTGGTGGATAGTGCTTTTGGCCAAACCCTAGTTGTGTTTGGTGTGTCCCATTTGGTACCTAGCTTTAATCTTGAGTGATTAAGCTTTGTTACAATGGGTGGAAGTGTCCGAATTCGTGTTTGGAGTGTTCCGGGGTGGTTTTTGCAGTGCTGGAATTTTGCACATATCGGAAGTTCCTATTGGAAATAGGAAGTTCCAATGTGGTTGGAAGTTCCGATTGAAGTTCTGATCATTAGAAGTTTCGATGTGGAAATTGGAAGTTCCAATTTCTACAATATGTGAGCTCTCTGTTGGTTGAGTGAAGTACAATCGGAAGTTTCGATCCGGGATCGGATGTTCCAATGTATGCTTTTGGTCAGATATGTGACCGTTGGGATTTGAAGATCAGAACATCCGATCTTTGGATCGGAACATCCGATCTGTGCAGAATCTTTCCAACGGCTAGTTTTTGGAGTTGGAGTATTTATACCCCTTTCCCTCTTTGTGAGAAGTGGTTGGAAGAATTACTTTGTGCTGCTGGTTTTGGAGTTTTGTAACTTTGTGTTCCACTCTTTGGTGCTCTCAGTCTCCTCTCCAAAGCTCTAGTGTGAGATTTCAAAACTTTTGTGGCTTAGTGAAAAGGGTGAGAGGTGTCAGAGGGATGCGGTGCTTTGGTAGCCTGCACTTAGCGCATTGGTTGCATGTGTTTGAGCATTCGGCGTCAATCGTGTTCAAGCGCGAGTCCGGGAGCTAGTTGTTCTTGGAGACAACCGTCTCCTAGACGGCTTGGTGGTAATTGGCTCGGTGATCTCCTTAGGTGAAGATTGTGGGGAGGCCCGGGAGTGGTAGCGGAACTCACCATCTCCGAAGTGGAGAAAGAGTTGACCATAGTGAGCCGAGGAGTGCATTATGCAAATTTAGGAGGAATAGGGTTGAAAGAGACCCGGCTCAAGTGTAACCGAGCACCCTCAACGGAGATGTAGGATATCGGTGGATACCCGAACTTCAGTAACAAATCTTGTCTCTCCATGTCTTCATTTACATAATTGCAATTCATACTTGTGCTATATTACTTGCCTGCAATTCATTCTTGTTCTTAGTTACATACCTTGTGTAGAATTGAATTGCTTGTTGTATTTATATTCGTGCAATTTAATATTTTTTGTGTTTGCTTGTATATCTTGCTAGAATTGAATAGCATGCTAATCACTTTAGGATTGCAAATCCTACACGTTTGATTAGGTTGTTGGTGCACTAGTTGAGCCTAGCATATTTATGATTTTCACTTGTGCAAAATCTAATTAGTTTATTTCCACTGCAAGTTTAGGACAATATTTTAAAAAAAGGAGGGACGAAGTTTTGAAAACACCTATTCACCCCCCTTAGGCGGCATCTAGGTCCTTTCAGATGTACCAGCTCTCCTTGGGCTAGTTTGCTGCAGGACGATGTGCTAATGTGCTCCTTGGCATCGGTGGACACGTCGGTGCCGGCGTGATGGTGCAGACGTGCTCCTCAGCATCGATGGAAGCATCAACACTGGCGTTGGCATTGCCATGCTTACAGGTGTCCCGGACACCAGCGACAGACTAGAGGAAGTTGAGCTTCACCCTGGAGCTGAAGCCACACATGGCAGCGTTGTGGACGAGTGTGGCGGCCCCGACCGTGGGGAAGGCGCCTAGCCAGACATGGGGTCCGTTGACAGGGTCGTCGATCTCGGTGGCACTCGTGCCCCACGATCGGTGCCTGACGCCCCTGTACTTGTTTGGTTTCCTAGGATGGCCGAGCGCTGCTTGCTGCGTCGTCGCCCTCCCGCTCGGGGACGATGTCACGAGACAATCGTCCTTGCCGCAAGGACGGATATGGTGATGGGCTAGGGTGTGTGCATAGTCGCTTTGGGTGCAGTAGCAGTGTCCAGCCATGGGCGTGGGCTGTGAGGTGGTGGCGAACTGGCAACTCGAGGCAAGAGGAGAGGAAGAGATCAAGAGGTAGGAGACGACGGCTGAAGGATCAAAGGTATGGTCTAGATGAGGGTGAATAGACTAATCAAAAATTTCTACCAAATTAAACTAAGACACTGTAAGCATATTAGTTTCAAAGTGATACAAATATGAAAACAAGTAAGCTAAGCAACCACACAATAAGAAATAGTGAGAAAAGGAAGAAAAATGCTAACAAGGGAGGCTTGACAATTTGTTGTCGAAGTTCAAGCTTTAGGCAAGGCACTACGTCTCCGTTGAAGAAGTTTGATCCTACGATCAAAGCCGGCACAAAAATGGCATCTTGCCTCAAGAGGCTTGCCGATGTAAAGCCTCACCCTCTTCTCGGCAGCTCTTCACCTTGCGGTAGGCGAACTCCAACACTCATAAACTTCTTGACTTCTTCACACACTTGAAGACTTCCCAGCGATGCCTAACCGTTTAGGAGGCGTCAACCTCCAAGAGTAATACGGACTTGATTTCGGCTTGGAGGTGATCCTTGCTTGGATACTCAATGAAAATTCAATCTAAATTCTTAAAATTTCTCTCTCTCAGAGTTTCTCACAAGAAGGAAAAACAGAATAGAGAAAGAGTGCAGCACATGATTTAGGATGTAAAGAGTTGCCTCTACCCAAGAGGGGTGGTGGCTTATATAGACTATCCTAAAAAATCTAGCCATTACTCACAAAGAAATCTCGCCAGGAGATTCCAGACAACCTCATTCGGTGGTTCCAGGATTCAAAGACAATGGCTGGTTTGGAGGAAAAACATTGCTCAGTGGGTGTAGCTCAGACATACCGGACATATTGTGTCAATATCACCATCATTTTAGAATTTTTTTACGATTTTTAAGATGAGATTTCTCGACTTTGGAGCACCGAACCACTCCATGCCCCGGAGTAGTGGATACGTTTTCGTGCTTCTGTTTACTAGGAGTTAAAATTGTACAGGACGCAATGCTCGGCAATTACTCCCATGGCAGCAGTATGAATCTATGGGATTAAAATACATGACATGGCGGACAAGTGCATGTGGTGTTCATGTGAAGGGAGGGAGATACCAATCAATGTAAGCTAGAACCTGGCCTAGCTTCTTATGGAGGTGTGCCAACAAGAACACTCCAGTGGGGAATAATTGAGGTGGTTGCTCATGGTCTATGGACAAACTCATAATTAGGATGGAATAAACCAAGCATTGTTAATCATTCAGTAGGGACTTTAAGGGGCAACGGAGCCTTGAATCTGGCAGCTCTTTCCCCTCTTTTCTTACCCTCCCGTTTGTTCCTTTGTGCTTCAATTAATCTCTTGAACAACCAACTCCTCATCAGTGAATGTCATTTGGATCATCTATTGTCCAACTTACTACCAGTACTGCATGCACAGCATTATAAAAGTTTCAATGTTAGATGTGAATGTACCAAGTGAAGAATCTCTGAAGTGTCAAGATGAGCAATGTAACTACAGCTTTGCTCAGCTTCTTCTCTTGCTGTAACTTGTAAGGTTCAACTTCGATTATGCAGAAAGTTTTTCTTGTTCATCATTATAGGAACTGGCAGAATGCAGATGATCAATCTATCAAAAGAAGAGATAGAAAAAAGAGATTGATCATCTGAAATATTTTTTATACATTGTACTTGTTCTTCATGGTGCAATCATAACACAACCCCCAAAGATGTTAAAGTATAAGCAGGGATCATTGGAGAACCAATCAATGTTCTAATATTTCCAGTCAGTCCAGTTAATCTGATATATCCACATAGGTGTACAGTTGACAATACAAAAATGGCTTTGCCTACGTGGAAAAGCTCAGCATAGCAAACTAGCACCATAGCAACTATATATCAACAACTTTTGAGGCCGGATAGGAGCAACTGCCCCCAGATTTATGTATTGCAGCTAGCACTTGGCACGGATGGTAGGGTCCCATATTAATTTGGGGATGCATGCTAATGGACCACTAATGAACAAGCTGGCCCCTCCCTCTGACCTGTTAAAATAGGATTAGACTACAGGAGATGTTGCTGCCAGAGCATGATCAAGGGGTTCATGTCTAACTAAAAGCGTCGGGAGTCGCGCCGCGGGGTTAACTCATGGGGGTTTATTCAAACTAATCTTGCGGTCCATGGTGGTGACAACTAAATTTGCCCTAATAAGATTCTTGTTCAGGCTTTAGGAGGCCACGGTGAGAGCAATAACTGTAAAGTACAACGACCATGATGATGACGACGACGAGGACGGTGTAGTGCTAATTCGACTTGGATTTCCAACAGTTTCTAGCAGTCTAGCAGAGCTTAAATTTCGAATTCGAACGGGCTGCGCTGCCAGAGAACATTCACTTTCAGACTGACACCAGGTACATCAACATTCCAGTAGCTTCTTGTAACTCTGCAAATTTGCCGACAAGACGTAGAGTTCACGTATGAACCTAGCAGGCTGTGAAAAGATTAAAAAAATTAACAGCTGAAACCAGGGCTGAGATGTGAGTCAGTCAGTGAGTCAGTGCAGGTCATGATCAAACTAGGCCAAGACAAGGTTAGGTAAGAACAAGACTAATGACTAATGAGCAGCACCAGAGTCAACTAATGTTCGATGAGCTAACTAATCCCAACGCATGATTAGCGAAAAATCACAGTGCTGCAACCGCAAGGCCAACCGCTGTTGTATATAAATCTCACCAGCCTTGAGAGAGAGAGACAGACAGACAGATAGGGACTAGTGCTACATAAATTGTGCAAGCTCCGGCCAGTTGTTGAGTTCTTGCTTCCTCCGGCCCGCTGCATTGGGCATGGAGATCGAGTCGGCCAAGTGCGAGTGCTGCAGGCTGAGGGAGGACTGCACGCGGGACTACATCGCCGGCGTGAAGGCCGACTTTGGCGGGCGGTGGCTGTGCGGGCTGTGCTCGGAGTCGGTGAGGGACGAGGTGGCCAAGAAGAGCAGAGGCGGCGGCGGCGCCCTGGAGGAGGCCGTCAGGGACCACATGTCCTTCTGCGGCAAGTTCAGCCGGAGGAACCCGGCGTTCCGCGTCGCCGACGGCATGCGGCAGATGCTGCGCCGCCGGTCCAGCGACATTTCCACCTCCTCCGGCGCCTCCTAGCTAACAAGCATCGATTTACGTAGGAGAAGAAAGGTCCGAGCTCCGAGGAAGAGGAGGAAGAAGAAGAAGGTCGGTGAGCAATGGCGGCGGCGGCGGCGCGGCAAACTGAGCTTTGCTGCGCAGGCGATCCTTGAAGATCCACAGGTTCTTGGATCCGTTTGGTTGCTGCTTTTAGTAGTTCTCGGCTTCTTGCTGTTCTAGCTAAGCTGCCGAGCTAGCGCCATTTTTAACCTCGAATCTTATCTGCCTCGTGGAGAAGGTCTCTCCATTGAGAAGAGTGATTTAAGCCCTCTTTGGCCTAGAAGACGGCTTCTTGAGCGTTCAAGTTTTGGTTGTGACAGAGACTGAGATCAGTGCATGATTTTTAGCAAGGAGATTAATGTAACTTCAAACGCTGTTGAATTGTACCACCCTGCTGAATCTGCTCCCTTGATTTCATAAACTGATTTATTTATTTTTGCCTGAACTTCTTAAGCATCTGCCATGGTACCATCATTCATTCTCTACTTCCTGCTCATGGAGAAACTCCTATCATCAGACAGACAGAATTGTCCCTTGGATTTCACCACCCCCCAAAAAATGCGAAATCAAACTATATTCTCACAGTAGGGTAATCACAATAGTAAAGATCGCCATTATAGTTGTGCTTCATGTTTCTGAACTTTGATGCATATGTGCTTAAGAATGAGATGAACATAAGTCAGATACAGCTTTGCCTTAGTCATGCACTCATGTGCGGTGTTCTCTTTTTTCCAGCCAATGCATCACCTGAAGAGATTTAGGGGGTGTTTGGTTGGGCTTTTCAGCAGCTTTTCCCTGGAAAAAGCTACAGCCCAACCAAACGGTCAGCTTTTCAGCAGCTTTTGCCAACGGTAGCTGTGGACTTTGCAGTGTAAATTCAGCTGTTTGAAAAAGCTGCCTTCTGCCAGCTTTTTGCAATGTGTTAAAGTTTCAGTGCTCATTTTTCAAAATGCTGTAGATGATTTGGATCAACCAAAAGCCATATGTTCACTTTCTCACAGCCACAGCAACTTTTCTAGACAGCCAGCCAACAGCAGCTTTGTCAACAGACACAGTCCAACCAAACAGGCCCTTAGGCTCTCTTAGTTGGGTCGTGGGAAAGCGGCTTATGATTATGTGCTATCTGTTGTAGGAAAGCTGCCATAGGCTGTCTGCTGTGGAAATATTATAGGTCGGCAAACTGGTTGTTAGATTGAGCTAATTGATGTATTCGACAATAAAAATTTAGAAAATTAGACATTATTACATGATAGGCAAACTGCGAAAGCTAAAAACCAAAAACCAAAACCGGAAACTTGTTTGGCTCGGCTTTTGGCTTCTTGGCTTATAAGCCAAAAACCACGTGCAATAAGTTTTAACCAAACACCCTCTTAGGTAGCTGATTGGTGAGAATAACTGGATAGTAAAATCCACTAATCCAAAATTCAAGATAATTACACACCTAAATTACTTGGCTAGATGAATTTCTACTTTCCAGTTAGTTAGAAAACTGCTGGTTTGGCTCGGTTCAAAATTGTCCGGATTATGCTCAAATTTAAAGTGAGTCAATTCCTAGTGAAATGCAGTTACACTCTGGCTCGACTCGGCTCGGCTCGGCTCCTAAGCTCCACAACAAAATTAGTTCTACACTTCAATTAGGATGATACTAAGTCAAACTGTCTTAGTTTCGAACAAAGCTCAGTAAAATTTCAAAAGTTTGAATAAGTAAGATGATATTAAGTAGTACTGCAGCAGTTACTTCAGATTTGGATCAACTGTTCTAGATGCTTACCATTGAGTTAGTAGCTACTGGCTAGCATCTTTCCTGTCACAGCTCTACTGAACATAATTATGTTGGCTCTTTTATGGTCTCACTGAGCATGTAAATCCAAATAGCAATCATGAAAGGAAGATGCTCGCTCCAAATCAGCAAAAGGAATTAATTTAAAAAATTGTGCCAAAGAGGGACGGATGCTGAGTATGACTCAGCAGATAAGTTTGGCACCACTAATTTACTCATGAGAAGGATAATCTATCCATTTGCTCTTAATGGATCACTTGCATAATTGGACAACTTGCTTGAGCATGATCTCCCTCAGATGCCAAGCAGGAGGATGCAGCCAGAAGGCTGAGTCAGTTCCACATTTCAACATCGATTTTTCCTATGTTTTCTTTTAAAGCTATATTTTCCTATGTTAGAGTCTCATCAATACCATTGTGAATGCTTTGTTGGCTGCAATGATGAAGGATCATTCTAGTACCGGAGAATGACTAAATACATGGAACAGTTCCCTGGCAGTACTATAGTGGAGTACTAACGTAGACGTGGAATTCTTAAAACATTGATTGCTTATTTATCTGGCAAGATTGCCTACCCAAATTGATTGATTATTTCTCTAGTGTAGACATAGTTATAAGCTCTCAGCTTTCTGACCAGAGCATGCAGGATAAAAATCTGTCCGAATGCATGTCTTTTACATGGACTTGGGTCCACTACAATATGATGCAACTTATCTCGATATAAACGGCATACAGAGCAGCCAAAGCATTTCAATCGGTACTGACGTCTCACCAGCTGAGAAATCTCAGTAGCATCAACAGCTTAGATTTTAACGGCTTCAAAATAACCTGAAAAAATAGTTGGTTTCCGAATGAAGATTACACAAACAAAAAGCAGGGCAGGGAAACAAACATAGCCGTTGAACGTAAACTGTTTCTTCAACCACCACCCCACATCAACCCCGTTCGGATGTGCCTCGCGTATTTGACAAACAGACATCAATATCTCCTATTGAAATACCGCAATCTAGTGTACCACAGCAATCCGGGGCAGCCAGGGATCATCTGATAGTAGCCCACAGATCAACAGCATTACATTGTTACACAAAGAGAATCTAACAATTCAGACCATTACAGGAAAATTGAATAAACTTGGTCGGTTGATAGCATTTTAGTTCAAATATAACAGACGACAGCATTCTAGTTCCGATACAAAACATAGTAACATTATCCGATAACACTGACAGAAAACATAAATAGAATCTGCTGATAACATCGGAACATCACCAGAAGCAATTATCCAAACTTGATATTACAAATGACTAAACTAATACTCTAGCACATCAGCCTTGACTGCTAGATGATGACAAGACATGTAACAATATAGCAGGTACTTCATCGCAGGGTAAAACGGACTGCAAAACGAGACCTGTATAAACACAAGAGTCAAAAATTAGTATCAGCTAAGGGAACAAGCATGAGGCTTGAAGAAAATTGAGGAACCCAAAGAATCACACTACCTTATTGGGGTTTGCATGTTGCACAGGTCGCCAGAGTCTGACTTCCTCTCTCAAGATCACTTGAGGCTTGACAAAAACCAGAACTCCTAAGTGGTTCATGAACTTGGAGCATGAATGAACAAGGATGCGATTGATTCAAGGCACTTGAGGCTTGATGAAAACCAGAACTCCTAAGTGGTTCATGAATTTGGAGCAGGAATGAACGAGGATGCGATTGATTCAAGGATTGGAGCTAGATGCAGCTTGCGAAGTGGCATGAGATGACCCTAAAGATGAATGGAGGTGGAAAGAATATGACATGCTAAATATGCGACAAACCGAAAGAGAGGGAAGATAGTATTGGCATAGAAGGGAGCAAGACATAACTTCTTCCATCTTCCTCCCAGCTTCTTCCTTTCAAAAAACAGAAGAGCCAGTGAGGAGAGATTTCAGTGTTCTTTGCAGAGCACCAGCGAAGTCAGAATGGTTAAGAGTGAAAGTCAGTTGGCTAGAGGATGCAAGGAAAATATGCATGCAAGGATATGCAAGACCGATGAAATGTGGGTATTCTATAAATATTTGGCATCTGGTTGGGGACTAGGATGTACCTACAGGTAACAAACTACCAGACTACTCTTTTCTCCCTAAAACTGAACCAACTGCAGAAGGAAATAGAGCTCCTGCTTTGGCAGAGTACCACTGTCCAGGATAGGGAGACTTGTAACTATGACTAGGAACAAATACTTAAGGACCAAAGGAAATATGTAGGTGAATACAAGCTACAAAAGGAGTCATCAACTGCTGTCCACCTTAGCATTACCCAAGCATCCTCTTCACAACATCCCACACGGCAGTTTCTACTATCCAACCTTCAGGAGATGCTTCACCTACAAAACTCCACCCATTACTCCACCTATGATCGTGACAATATGTATGGCCCCTAAGTTATTATTCCCATTACTCTGTACACCACTATGCATGTGAGCAAGCTAAAGTCAGTGGTAAGACAACCTATATACACAGGAACTACCCTTCCATCCTCCCATGATTCAAGGATCTGCAATATCCAACTGGAGTATCCTCCTCAGATTCTCTGTGGCAATAGCAGTATCCTTATCATTGAAGAAGTCAAACCGGGAAACCACCCATCGGGGAGGAGGGAGCCGATTTAGCATGTGGCCTCACCTCCACATCATCACATCACTCAGCTGGCGGCAGCTCAAGCGAGACGCTGCGCTTCTGGCGGAGGGAGAACTTGGGGATCGGCAGCAAGCTGGGTGATGGCGAGTTGGAGAATGCTGGCCCAGCCCACAGCTCGGCCCGGGATGGAGTAGACGTGGAGGGACTTATGGAGATGGGCCTGCTACGCTTGCCATTGTGCCGTGGCTGATGCTGCTTCGGAGTATTGGGCTCCGGAGATGAGTATGTGCGGGCGGGAAGTGGAGGTGGGGATGGGAGGAGGCCCGCGCAGACACCAGAGTGGAATGACGGCAGTTCATGCCACGAAAACCACGAGAGGGAGGCGGCGATGAGAAGTGCGGCCCGGACAACTTGCTTCGGCCACCAGAGCGGTGGTTGTGCTGCTCCGGCATAACCATAAGAGCCTCCATCGGTGGTGATAGTGCTGGGCCTGAAGGATGGTCACTCTCGGATGTAAGAGCATCTCCAACCGGTTTTGCATCCCGATCTGTATCTCCATTTTTAGCTAAAGTGAGCAAAAACGGGTCTCCAAGGGGTTCTACAGCGCATCCCCTTCTCCATCTGGCAGCCACAGAAAAGTGTAATCAGATCTTCATTCTTAATGCAAAGTTAGCATAGATTCCCCTAGACTTGATTCAAGGGTACTGCTGAAGGCCTTACCTTGTTTATCATCATCTGTTAATTTTGCTCGTGTAATAAGATGAAAAATAATGTAGCCCACACACCAATCATGTTTTAGGTGATGCACATATGGTTGGTTGGGTGATTGTAGCATGTACTCTGTATTTTATTGATTTATATTTTATATATACGAATGAAATGAACGGCAAGATTTCTTGTTGGATGGATAACAAAGGAAAAATGTGAACCAGGAGGAACAGAGCCGTTCACAGATAGCCGTTCAGAATATAGCCGTAACTAAAATTTAGCTGTTACATTATATCGTTTATAATTAAACCCATTATAAATATAACTATCTAAAGTATTATGATAGTTATGAGATATGAATAAAATATAGGGGAGTAGGATATGGAGAATGAGAAATAGAGAATGGGTTGGAGGAAGTGGAGATATAGAGAGAGAATATTTTGGAGAAACTCTCCATATGGAGATATGGAGAATCTGTAGGCTCAGCCAATTCAGTCAAGGGTAATTTAGTAGATACCTCTCCATCCCTCTCTCCACACAACCAGCTTAATATGACCCAAAACAGTCATGTTCCCAATCTTTACCCCACAACAAGCTTCTTGCTCAAATCCTGGATCTGAAAACCTGACAAGCTCCATGACTCCAGTCATCCTAGCATCAAGTACTGTAGATGCTGGTGTGAAAAACCTTCTATGTCGTCAACAACTAGGCCTATCATAATTAACCCAAGAAGCTGTTTGCAGCCAGTCCCAGTAATGGAGTCATACCCAAACTTTAGGAGCCACAACCCACCATTTTCCCTTCCTTGCTTATGGTTTGTTGTCCTCGGGAATGGTATCTCCTTGAACAAGGTAGCTGTGTCACATATATTCCGTTAATGGGATGGATTTTCTGCTTTTGGATGGTGTGATTTCAACGTTGAGTACCTACTAAGAGTTAGTTCTTGATGAGCAATAAATCATATTGATGAAAAATCACCAAGGAGCATGAAACAAAACACATAACTTACGTACCCATTGTACTTGAGCCAATAAACTACCAAGAATCCTCTGTCTCAACCATTTTCTTCTTGTCTTTACATCGATCGTAGGATTCTCCGTATCTCGGAGATATCGAGAGCTTCTAAAAAATATTCTCTCCCTATATCTCCACTCCCTTCAACCCATTATCTCATTCTCCATATCCTACTCCCTTATATTTTATTCATACCCCATAACTATCATAATACTTTAGACAGTTATATTTATAATAGGTTTAATTATAAACGATATAATTGTAACGGCTAATTTTAGTTACGACTATCTGCGAACGGCTCTGTTCTTCCTGGTTCACCTCTTTCCTTTGTTATCCATCCAACAAGAAATCTTGCCGTTCATTTCATTTCTATATACAAAATATAAATCAGTAAAATACAGAGTACATGCTACGATCACCCAACCAACCATATGTGCATCACCTAAAACATGATTGGTGTGTGGACTACATTATTTTTCATCTCATTACACGAGCAAAATTAACAAATGATGATAAACAAGGTAAGGCCTTCAGCAATACCCTGAATCAAGTCTAGGGGAATCTATGCTAACTTTGCATTAAGAATGAAGATCTGATTACACTTTTCCGTATATTGGGATCACATTGAGTAAACTTGGACCATGCTGTGCACGATAAGACGATCAGTGTTATACGATAAGAAATCGAATCACTCAATAAATTCCAAATTCCAAGAGCACCTTGGCCACCTTGTTCCTCAGCTCGGCCTGCTGCGTGCTGACGTTTACTTGTGCCCGCCGCTGCTTCTTCGCCTTCGCTTCCAGTTCTGTTGCCTTCTCGTCGCCGATTCGCTCGAACGCCCTCTTGAGCACCCCGGCGGTCCCGCATGGCCTCCTCGCCTCTATCGCCTCTACCTCCGCGGCGAGGCAAGGGTACAGCCCGGCGAGCTCCCGAAACCCCCTCCGTTCGTGGTGCGCGTGGGACGCACGGGGCTTCATCTTCCCTTTTCGCGTGCCCTCCCAGATGAGCTTGGAGAGCCTGAAGATCTTGAGATCGTCGTCCTTGACGGGGACGACGCCGCGGGAAAGCCGCCTGGCGGATTCATCGTACCTGACCCGCAGACAGTGCACGCGCCTGGCGGCCTGCTCGGTGTCCACCTGGAGGCCGCGGCCGCGGAGCGCAGCGACGAGGTCGGAAGGCGACGGGAGACGGCCGTGCCGCTCCCGGTGCGCGGCGACGACCTCGAGGAGGGCCACCTCGTCGACGGACGGCCACATCCGCTTCTGCGGTGCGCGGGGCTTCTTGGTGTCGGGCCATCGTCCGAGGACGAGGCGTCGGGTTCGGGAGAAGCGGCGGGAGATGGGGAAGACGAGGAGGGGAGGCTGATGTCGTCGTCTTCGGAGGAAGCCGCGGCCTCGTCAGAGATAGCCGGAGGCATCGTCAGCGGCGGACGCAAGGCCAAGGAGACCACGCGGCCCTCGGGAGGTTGACAGGAGGGAGAGCTCCGTGCTCAGTGGTTGGGGGATGCAGATCCTATGCCGGTCCCAGGAATGGAGAAGATCCTATACCGGTCCCAGGAATGGAGAAGGAGGCGAGCCAGATGGGTTGGAGATGCTCTAACTTAGGCAGCTTGGAGCGGCGGATCACACACAGTCCTACTGCAAGATAAACAGAAGACACGAGGAGATCAAAAGGCAGCATTTTTTTAATCCCATAATCAACAGAAACTAGTACAAATTCTACAGAGAGAACAATCTTGATGCAAATATCAGCAAAAAAGACTAACAAAAACATATGGTAAAAGCGCTCCATATCTAACAGAACACATCAGAAATCGCTCAAACCCTACTATGACTTCCGCGAAAAGAACAAACTTGATGCAAATATCAGTAAAAAAATAACAAAAAAACAGTTGGTCAAGCGCTCACTTCCTAACAGTACACATCAGAATCGCTCAAAGCCTACTATGACTCAGGAATCAGTATAGACCAATTCTCAAATAATTAAAAAAGAGAGGCAGTATAGACCAGCAACAACTGCAGGAAAAGCTGCTACTTTGAGTAAATCGTAAGAAAACAAGCCGAACTAAAGAAAAGCTTGCGACTTCCATCATGAAACTAGAGAAGAAACAGAGATTCTTCGATGGATACCTTCCGGATCTACACCACACGAGCAGATCGAAACCACCACAAGAGAAAGCCGTCTCCCTCCCGCAGTCCGCACCCCTCTCGCCGCCGTTCTAGAGCAGATCCACGCACGAACACACTGTAACCACATATGCGCGCGTCAATCAACAAAAACACCCCCAAAAAAATCACAAAAAACAACTACCAACTTAGTCCGAAACCTACCCACCGGTTCGTCGGAGCAGGCGGACGGTTCCGATCCGGCAAATCCCGCCGCTAACGGCGCAGATAAATCCCACGAAAAATATCCGCGGGATACAAACGACGCAGCGCTTAAATCTAGGGGAAGAACGGCCGGATCCGGGAAGAACACCCCGGAGATGAAATTCGTGGGAAAGGAGAGGAGATTTTTTGGTCGGTGACAGCAAGAGGAGAGGATAAAATCTGTCCGTCCGGTTGTGTGGGAGGGCGTCCGCACGGGAGGGATGTTTGTGACCGTTGGATCTCGGTGGCCGGTGGGGGATGGACGGTGATGTGAGGGAAGGGGGCGTAGGGAGGTGCGGTGCGGGGGGGACCGCGGGCTGTGGGGGCTCCGGGGTTTGTGGTATTCACGAGCGTGCCACCTGTGCACTACCAAACACAAGACCTCCTCGTATATATATAAAAAGAAAAAGACAATAACTAAGTACCTCTGAGAATAAAACCTACGTACACGCCTCAGAAACACATTTGCAATTCTGAAAAAGAGAACCAAGTCAGGATTGTTCGGCTTCCAGCCTAAGGAGGTTATGAAAAATAAGAGTACCCATTTTCCGGTGCTTAGAGTATAGATCGCAATCGGTCTTCCAAGCGCCCGGGTCCCTGAACCGCAAAGGGCATAATCCTCGCCTAACGAAGTCGGAAGCGACATCGAAAAACATCAGGCCACGGGTCCCAAGATCCTTGATCTCGGCGATTTGTGCTCTGAGACGGGAGTCCAGCGCTGTCTCGTCCGACCAGGCAGGTATCTGTTCGGGTGGTGAGCCCCAATACTTGATTCCTTGGGCGGACGATGTACGGCAGTAGCACCACTGCGCCTCCCAACCCGGGCAAAGATTGATCTTGGTGGCTCCGATGTACTCGATGTTTCTTCCTTCTCGGAGACGAACGCTGCGCGGCGATCTTCCCCTCGATCCTTTCCATACAGTAGTAGTACCGGAAGAGATCCAGGGGAGGTCGGGCTCCCAGGAAAGCCTCGCACAGATGCGCGAACACACTGAGCCTCGTAAGTGAGTCCAGGTCGAGATTGATCATCTCTATCCCATAGTAGTGGAGCACGGAGGCTAGGAAGGAAGACGGCGGAAAGAAGAACCCGCACCGAAAGAAATGGGGAAAGATCACCAACTAGCCAGGCTCGGGTTCCAGGGTCTTTTCGTTCCGAGCAGGACGGAATTCGGCCTGATGTATCGACCGGATGATAGTGAGCTCCAGGGAGGAGGCCAGCCTTGCAGCAGTCATCTCCGATTGCGGCCATGAACCTTCATGAGGAGAAGATCCCGCCATGCTCAAAGAAAGTAGAAACAGAGGCGCAGAGGCGGAAGACGAGAGTGCTGGGAAAAAGGCGTGCTAAACCCCAATGGATGCTCGACCCTCTAAAAAGGTTTCGACCGCTACCTGGCCAGGGCACGATCTCCGGCACGATCTGTTCCATCGCATTTAATGCGGGCAGTTGTTTTCCTTGCATGCGAAGAGGCGTGCGCGCGAAAACACGGGTCTGACAGCCCATGATCTCGACTAGCGCGGTGCGTTTTGGCTCACGTCAGCCAAACAGTAGCGCAGGAAAGAGAAAGATTCTTCATCACCACGTGAAAAACCCGCCACGACGGTTCGATTTCCCAGAAATCTACCAAGCGAGCGCGTGTCCGTGATCGACGGATAGGATCAAACCAGAAAAGCACTTTTTTCGGGCAAGTCTGTTCGAAAAAAGATCTCCCAAAATATTCAAAGGATTAATCCGACTAGCATGTCACGACTTCCGGAAGGACCTCTACCTACCCAGAGAAAAGTCATCGACCAGAGTACAGGAATCATCTACTCAGAGTTTATTCCCGAATAGAGCCGATTTCTAACAGAACCGCCAAGGCCTCACTTCACGTACTGATGGGGGGCTTGACGATGATTAGCATAGTATTCGTATACAAGGAGGTATCCGTATACAGTTCCTTGGATTACCAGAGTAGAATACGTATCTGGTAAGGATCCCAGGAGATAAGGTAGCCCCCCGTGGGGAGGAAGGACACCCTTCAGACTAGGAAATCAATCCCGACGTCTAAGGAAGCCAGAGTCCTACTCGGGGATGAGTCCGCCCCCTGTACGACTCGGGAAGCCTCCTATATAAGGACCAGCCGTCCTATAGGGGAGAAAAAAAGGTCAAGTTAGATTCAGACAATTCTCTCAAGCCTAGAGAAGCCAGAAGCCAGAAGCCCTAGCGACTCCCAGGAGAAGACCCGCCACCTCGAAGGAGTCGAGCCCCGCGGATCTAGTCGAAGTAGCCTCCGATTAGGTTTAGATTAGCCACTAACATACACATCCCTTGTAAGATACTCTTTTGATCAATATATACCAACAGGACGTAGGGTTATTATCCTGAGGGAGGCCCGAACCTATATAAAAAGGCGTCCCCTACTGTCAGATTCCCTTGGCTTGAGCCCTAGGGGTCCCTACCCTTCAACAAGTAGTTCTGTCTCACGAATACCGTAAGATCGGCGGTTTACCAATCGTCAACAGAAGCAAAAAGGCCCTTACTATTTTTTCAAGATTTTTTGACATTCAAATGTGAGTTTACTATTCATTGCAGGAGCACATGAGCCCGAGAACCAAAATGGTGCTCTCGAGGAAAGTACCTATCGTGAGTTCGAGGGCTAGCAGGGTTGAGCCCCTGCTACCCCAAAATAGGTTTTCTTTAGTAATCTATACTTTTATAGTACGAGTTGGGGCTTGATACACATCCTAACCATCCAATCCAATCCAACCCAAATTGCAAAAATCATTTACCAGTTATTGCCTTCAACAACTCAATTCAAAAAAAGCATAGGTGGCTATCATATGATCTACCAAAGCATAATGCATCATTTCTTTATTGATGCTTCTTTTGTTATGTTTTTTCTTTGTTTATGCTACTTATAAAAGTGATAGTTTATGGAATCATCAATCTCAGACGTCTATAAAACTCTCATTAACGATTCACAAGTTTAAGTTAGATCCACGAAAATTACCTCTTAATTGCATACGTGTGGCACTATTACTGCTCTAGTCGATCCCACCTACCTCTTGATTGCGAACTTATTGTTCACGATTTAATGTATGCTACTGCTTAGTCTTTTACCTTCGAGTGGCTTATGGGTGAAACAAATTATAGATGGGTAAACTTATAATATTATCCTTCAAAAAGGAATCGAGAAAGAAATAGAATAGTTGTTAACTAGCTAACAGCTGAAACTATAAAAGGTAGTCGGTGGCCCCTTTTTCTTCAGTTTTTAGGTATTTAAGGGGTGTTTGGTTGAGCTGTGGCTTATTTAAAAGCAGCTGTGGGCTGTCTGCTGTGAGAAAGCTGCTACGGGCTGTCTGCTGTGGAAAAGTTGGGTTTCAGTTGTTTTATTTGAGTGAAAAATACGGGTAATTAATTGTCAATTACAAGGGCAATCTCAGCACAGCATCCCCCAAAAGCCAAGAAAGCGCCTCAAAAGGTAATTTTCTTTTGTACACTGGTTTTGGCTTATAAGTAGGGAAAGCAGCTTTTGGATTTTTGGTTTGGTTAGGTTTTTGACTTATAAGCAGAGAAAGCCACAGCAAAAGCCTAACCAAACACCCCCTTAGTTTATCAAGAAAATATCTCTGTGTGTGTGTGTGTATATATATATATATTACCTTATTCATCATCACACTTCAACTTTCCTATCTTATTTCTTGCCTGCTTGGAATATAAAAGGTCGCCTAGGGGAAAATAGACCTAAAATCATATATCCTAAGTGGCGACCAACCACATTCATATGGTAGGCAGCCAAAGGGAGTTCAAAAGCTTAATAATAGGAATCCTTAATTCCACAGTCTTCAGCTTCCTGTCCAACAAATATGCTGGAACCAACATACGTCCCTTGCCTCTGTTTTTGACATTCTGTGATGCTCATATGATGTAACCATGTTCTTGAGTGCATATTTCTTTTTCAGCGCCGACATATTTGTGCATTGTACTCCGTCGTGGTGATAGCTATTATTAGAAAATGATGCAAATTAAATTAGTTGATATGGTTTGGTGCTTTCTTAGCTTTGCCTTTGACAAGTCATATTATTTGTGAGCTGCTAATTTAGTAATGAAATTCTTGTCTTGCTGATATGCAGGTACACTTCTTCTGACATTTCTTGTTGGAGGAAAATATGGTACCTAGAAGGTTCAATTTTTACTCACTGGGGTGCTGCTCCAATTTTGTTTGGTTCCACATTAGTGCATCCCTCAAGCAATTCTTGGAACAGATGTCATCTGCCAAGCAAAATCTGGGATGGGGAAGACTGCTATTTTGTTCCTGTCATCTCTTCAGCAAATTGACCCTATTGCAGGTCAGGTAGCAGCACTTGTATTATGTCACACAAGGGAGCTGGTTTACCAGGTTTGTACATTTGGTCATTTGAATTTCAATTTTGTTTACATGTCTCTACAGATCGTAATTATTCATTACTGTTATATTCTGTAGATATGCCACGAGTTTGAGAGGTTCAGCAAATATCTGTCTGAATTGAAAGTCGTTGTCTTCTACCGAGGTAATGTTGATTAATAAATAAAAATCATCTTCCTTCCATTGCACGTATGATTTCTTCTTTTGCCTGCCTTGCTCGGAATTGAATGACGTTATGTGATTGAATGTGAGATCGACAAAACTTGATTTTTGAGCAATTGATCGAAGAAAATTGTGATCTTTATCACACAAATTGTGATGAGAATTATATGGTTCATGGAATCAAATTTTTTTGTGCAACAACTAACAACACTGACAAAAGATTTTATGGGTAGCTGGTTCATTAAATTACGACAATCCCGACAGTGGCAAATCTTGATGTCGATATTTTTTGTTCAGGATTTCCCTAATATCGCCGATGTCCTTAGAATCATAGATCTAATTTGCTTACGGAGTATATGTCTTTCCTATTTGTTTTATTATGGTACGCATGTACTGTCTCACGCTAATTAGCCTTCTTTGTTTATCTGGTTTCTTGATAGGGCAATCGGCGTACAACTGAGGACACCTAATGGATCGATGTGACCTGTTGTGGCCGATGGGAAATGGGAGCATGCTAGCGGCAGCAGCAGCCCAAAGCTCCTTGTGTCTGGTGGCTGATGGTAGCAGCGACTGAAAGCCAGCAAAAAATCAAATATGCACAGTAGATGGCTACCGTGTGCACAAGTTTATTTTCCTACTATCTGATTTCTCTTTCTGTTATATTCTCCCTTCTTGCAAATCCAGAAAATTAATCTTGTTTGCAGATGTGAAGCGCAAAGGTTCTTGCAATTCCCAACAAGAGAAATACTCAATAGGCTTTGGCTATCTAGAGCTGGTCTAGAGGACATTGAGTTTGAGGTGCCCTTTTTTTCCTATTAAAAAGACACTTCAATCTACTCTTGATTTCTCCGAAAGATTTTATCCCAAAATTTCTACTTATGCAGAAACCTCTGGATCAATTATAGTATGATTTTACTAAACAACAATTGAGTGGTGTCAGGACCCCGGAATCACATATGATTTAAGGAACGAATGATCGCCAAGGACCGAGAAACCAGTCGACCTGGTGGCACGGTACCTGCGCCATACACACCGAGGCGAAGTGGTCCGACACCTGACCAACGCACCATACGCCTACCAATGTCGTATGTCTTCACCGTTGGTCAAGCCGGCCGGAAGCGATCAAACTTCCAAAAGCCACATACGATTCCCGAAGTCCGGTGAAGACTTAGCGTCCTTCTCGCGTTCGATCAACACAACGACTTCGGAAGAGCCCGGCAATGGTACCCTCACTCTAACCCAGTCCGGAGACTGGTGAGTCACCCGAAGGCCCGGTACCATTACCCACACCCTGCCCAGCCGGCCAACACATCTCAGCTGGCAGGTCACTCAACGGAACATCGTCCCGCTAACCGAACCGGGAGAACAACACTAAATCTTCACGACTAACCCATACACTTCAATCCATACACGCACGGTGCATGGGCAGCCACAATAACAACTTAATATCATAACAAAACTCTACTGGAGAAGGATTACTAGATAATTATAACACATCCCATACTCGGGGCAGTATTTATCTTACATACAACTTGACCTGAAGGTCGATAAACGTCAAAATAGAAACAAGGGCAGCAGCGGAATCATATTAAAATACCTGAGATGGCTACCACAACCATCTCCAAAAGTGTACCCATAACCCCTTGTTGACCTAAGGTGCAAACCTAAGCAAGCTAAGCATCAAATTTAGCATTTGCAGCATTGAAGTATTCTCCTACCGAAGGTTCACCTGCAACAATTAGAAATCGAATTCCTTCAGTACTTTCGTACTGGCAAGATGCTTTGTAGGCTCATCCCAACTCACTTAAGCATGGCAAAGAATAAGCTTTAACTTACAAGTAAACATAGCATCATTACCATATTAAACATGGCATAAACATGAATGAATAACGTAATAATGATTCATGAGCATGATAAACCAATCATCTCAAGTCAGCAATAATAAGTGAATCATCCATAATAATCATCACAAGTCAACAAAACATAAAGTCAATCTCTAGCTAGCCCACCAAGACATAGCCAATCGACAGCACTAAAACCTGATTCGACTAGAGGACGACTGGGGTAGGACCTCTACCTCGACCTTCGAATCTAGACATAACCGAGAACAGTAATCGACTGGGGGTACGACTAGGGTACATATGCCACATCGTCTTCGACCCCGCAGGCATCGACTAGAGACGACTGGGGTGCATATTACCTCGACCCTCGACTACCATGACCATAGGTAGTGTCACGCCCAGAATCGACTGGGGATACGACTATGGTACATATGCCACCTCGCCTTCGGCCCTGCAGGAACCGACTAGAGACGACTAGGGTGCATATTACCTCGATCCTCGACTCATCGGTGACACCCCATCCCAACTTTCCAAGATCCACTCGACCACAGGGCCTCAGCCATAGCACTCTACTCATGCTAGTAGAACCAACGTCACAGGTATGAGCAGAGAATAACAAGCAATCAATACATCACTCATTCAGAACCACAACTTAAGAAGTTAGGAATCTTTGCGAGCTTTTGCAGAGCTTGCCTTGCTGGTTGAAACCTTGGTTGTATTGAGGTTCACCTTTGTGATACTCCTTGTTGCCTGGTTCTATCGATAGGAACACCGAAAGGCAGAAAACGACAACAAGGGATATGCAATCAATACCGGCAAGAAATGATATGAATTTGTGTATGAAATGCATCCTAATATGTATTAAATGTTATTATGGAGCTAACGCAGTTTAAGTTGTTTGATTTGGACTTGTACATTTCAAGCTAATCAAATTTGAAAATGATTTGTGACTTTCAAAATTACTCATAGCAGTGGTATGTAAGAGCTTAAGGACATGATGATATACACTGGTCCTTAGGTGAATTATGATACCAAGGATTTTAACTTTGACCGTTAAGCTAGATTCTCTAGTATTCCTACTGGGTATTAAGCATAAGGGCAATTTGATCATTTCTGAAATTTATGACTACGGCATCATGAAGGCAGTGACATCATAAAAATATACAAGTAAAGAGAGGGATTTACCAAAAGAATCACTTCATTTGGAGGTTGTATGGATCTTCTACCAATTCTACAAGTTTTACCAATTCTTTACTCATTTCCTGTCTTCTTCTCAGTAAAGAATATCAAACTAATTTGTTTTATATTAATTTAAAATATTCCTGCTGAGAATAACATGTTAGTTAGGTCCATTGGTCATACACTTGGGTTCTATCTTTCATTTGAAGCAATAGTTACTTGTCATTGGATGAAGTCGTTACATAGCATATATGGGTGTATTGAGATGTTCTTCCTAGATACACTAGTCATCAGTTGCAAATTACCAATCGAGAGCACCTTACATGTCTATCAGTAGTTGCATTAATTCTGTCTTTACCATTAGAACATCCAAGGATATCTTTAGCTGCTCAGGTTGATCGTTACTACGAGCAGTGAATTGATTGAGCTAACTGAAGTTAAAGTTGGGTCTTAGTTGGATAGAGAAGAACAACCTGGCATAGATTGTGCTAACCGTATTACTCAACAGCAACCAACTTCGCAGTTAAATTTGGTTTCTTTCAATTGATGCATGCTTTCACCGGATATAATCTTGACTTCGTTAATACAGTTAGGAATGAACTTGTCTTAACCGGTATACACAGTATTCATTCTTATATTAACTTAGTTGCTAAATAATCATTAGCTACTAACCGTAGTTGACCTACTAGTTGTTACTGGTGCTAAATATCGATTAAACATGTATTTCCCGAAGTAATCAGTTTACCAAATGAGAGACCGATAATGTCAGAAGTTTCAACTGAATTAGTTCGCCATCAATACAACCAAACAACATCTTTGCATTAAGTATACTTGGTAATAATTAGATGGACCTAAAAGACATTTTCTGATACGCATTCGATATTAGCTAATTAAGGATTTCAGCGCTGGATCCTACAAGTCTTAACCACATACAACAAATACTTGCTTCCCTTACACTCTTTTATCAATCGAATTCCCCTGCCAGGAATAAGAGTTACCACATACTATAGCGAAAAATGGTTCTCAAATTCTTGAATGCATTAAGGTTCTGGTTGATGTTTATTTAGAGCATTTTGGCAGGTTCGAACTGAACTACTTGAGCCTAACTGTCAAGGTTTTACAAGCAAATCAGTATATTCATTATGCTTAGCATCGAACATTGATGGGCTTTTTAATCCAAACAAACTTTATACAAGATACACTTTAATTAATTGTCATCACAGATTTATCAATCCTAGCTCCAATCGGCTGTACCAGTCTAACTGTCAATAGATGTTTTAGAAGCTCGGTCAGCATGGTAGAATGGTGTCCTCGGCGACGGCATGGAAGAAAACCGGAAAGAAAGAGAGAGAGAGAGAAGGGAGCGCTGGAGGTGAGCCTCACCCCGAGATGGAGAAGCTGGACTTGGCGTTGGTGGCGGGATCGGAGCTCGAGCTCGGCGGGGGTTCTGGAGTTGGCTCACCGGCCGGTGGGCTCGGATCCGGTGTACCGCTTGGAGCAGCGGCGGAGACGGGTTAGGGCGGCCGCTGGAGGAGGTCGAGGCGGGCGCTCCGGTATGGGGCGAGCTCGGGCTTGGGGAAGAAGGCCCGGACGGTGGCAGACCTTGAGGAAGAAGGCTCCGGTGGTGAGGAACTGCGACGAGGAGAAGCTTCAGGGTGGCAGCGGGTGCAGGCTCGTCGGCGGCGGGAGAAGCCGAGGGAGCCTGGGGAAGCAGCGCTAGGTCTGCGACATGGGTGAGCCACCGGTGGGGCTCTGGCCGAGGCGGGGTGGATTTGAAGACCGGGCGAGCTCGGAGCTTGAGCTCCAATGGCGGCCGGCAGATCTGAGGAGGAATGCGGGGGAGATGGCAGGGCTCGGCAGAGGTGGATCCGTGCGGGAGATGGGGCAATGGCGGAGAGCCTTGCTGCTGCTGAGGCGCTTTGGAGAGAGCGGAGTGGAGGGAGAGCGAGTGAGATGTGCGGCTTTGGAAGAAATGGCCGGGAGAGAGAGAATTGGGGAGTGGAGTTGCCGAGAAGAAGAAATGCGGCGCTGGGAGAGAAGGGGATGGGTCGAGGCCCATCGGCAGGAAAGAGGGAGATTTTTTTTATTTTTTATTTTTTTTCTTTCTATTTGTTTTATCTCAGCTAGATTATAGTTTTAACAAACGTAGGTCCAATCATTATTGTTACAGGATGCAAAAATTGGTAGGGCATGACTATGACTTAAGTGTGCTCTTTAGGTAGTGTAATGCCCGTGTACATTCCCTTGGGCCAAGAATAAATATGTTTGGAGTGATCTGAATTCAACTACAAATATGGTTAAGAATAGGTTTCAAATACAGGTTCAAGAATTATAATTGTAGAATTTTGAGAACTTCTATAGGAGTTCAGGAAGATGTTTCAAAATCAAATTTAAGTTTTTCATTATCCTTAAGTGTAGGGAGGTTGTTCATTTCCAATCTTTCCACCAAAGTATTGCCTTATTAAGGAATAAGTTTTGAACAATCAAAATAGGTCAACAGAGAACGGACATTTATAGGGATCCACCTTGAAAGATTTTGAACTTGTTAAAATTGTTAGCACAAGTATTGAATAGGTGAAGGTTCAAAATCTCCTTTTAAGTTAAGTCTAGGTCGAGGTTTTTAGGGTTTTCGAGCTAAGGTTGGATGAATGCATCTATATGCTAAAACCATGGTGAAATCCATCCACTGAATGTGCATATAGACCCTCACTGGTCATATGCTCGATTTGGGTCGTTACAGAACTTACCCCCCCCTTAAAAGAATCTCGTCCCGAGATTCCTACGGTAAAGAGGAGAAAGAGAGGTGTTCAACTTGTAGCAAATCTTTGATGGTGTTGCTCCGGCCAAATTGTCGATAGTGATAAGGCGGGATCACTTACCGACTTTTACACTAGTTCTGGAAAGAGAAAGCCAGACCAGATTATTATTCCAAAGTGGTTGAGGGGTGCAGGAACTATTACAAGTCCTGCAATTTCAAAATTTAAGATTGTTGGATTGAGTGAGAAGAGCTGTTATGAACAATTATTCTTACCCAAGTCATGAACAAGAGAGGAGGTGGAAAACATGACTCCGAAGCAAAAGAAATGCATGGTTATGATTACTTCAGATTAGGAAGAAAGAATAACGAAGCTGAGAATAGGTCACAGCTCATGGTGATTGCCTTCATTAACTTAAGAAGAGATCCTTCGAGGAGATTAACTGAGATGTCCCTTGCTTGAGGACGGAGGAGTTTGAGATGTCCTTTACTTGAGGACAGATTAGGTGCTATTCTTGGATAGCTATACCTTCATTTGGTAAAGAAGAAACAAGATGATATGGATTAAATAGTTTGAAGGTACTGTCCAGAGAGGGATTAATTCAGGAACTGTCGGGACCGAAGAATAGTCTCGTACTACACATAGTACCATCAACGAGGAGTTGGCCAGACTCCCTATTGGTGTTCTAGGTGAGCACGAAAGCATTCTGGGTACCGAGTACACACTCATATACACCGGATTATTCACAGAGTATGTATATATGGCATGTACAGAGCAATTCCAGATCATCCAACATTTTAGAAACTTAAATCGTTAAGGTGGAACGGAACATCTTTAAGATTGGTCTGAGGTGCCGTTCAATCTTGCTAGCAAGGTTTATTAGTTTCCGAGATTATTTTTTCTATAATTGATTATTTGACCCAGATTATTTTGGAGCTAAGTTAACTCTTAATCGGTTATTGTACCATTATAGATAAGAGTGTATGGGTCTAACTTACAGTTATGTACTTATTTTTTTGTTTCGGGGAGGTAAATTTGGTGGATTTTTTGAATGAAGCTTGACTTTTTGACGGGTTTGGCAAATCTTCCACAATCAGAAATTTAGGCTTACATATTTTGTCATGTCCCTGCGAGAGAGAGACAGTCAGTTAATTGGGTTTTTAATGGCAGAAGTTCCACATGAGATGAGTAGTAGTCTTTTTATGTGCCTTTGAATTTTCTCATGTATCTGAGGGAGAGATTCAGTTATTTAGTATTTAGTGGCAGAAATTTCTTATTCAGCATCTATATGCCTAAAACTTACACAATGTTGTCAAACAGCCATGGCCAAGGGAGTCCCCGATGCACTGCTTTATCAAGCGGAATAAGAAGAACTATACGTTCTACCTCTACCTCGGTTTGACAATTGGTAAATCTATGTGATGTGGGTACCGGCTTGATTTTTTTTATATTTATTTTGTGTTGCATATGTCCAGACATCGATCTGAACTATGTCTTAAGAGAGCCAGTCTATTATTTTTTCATCTCAAAATAAGGCGTGGTATTGTTTTTTTGTGATTGCTGTGCTACCTCCTTTTTTCTTGGAATTTATTATTTTTGTGTAGAACAACACTTGATTATCAGCAGTATTCTGCATGAATTTCTTTTATAACTCACTCAAAGTCACTCAAAGTGTCCATGGTTTTAATTGGTGGGTGGTTGGTGTTTTTATGGACAACATGTACATTTTTTCTATTGACTATAAATGAGTGACAGTTCTACTTTCTGTAAAAGTAACACATATGAATTGTTGACAGGGTAAGAAAAAGTGATGTGATTGTCATGTAAAAAAAATTAGTAGGCATTTTATTGAGATGCATGAGTTCTTGTTCATTGAGATGCATATGCACTTTAGTTCTACTATGGTACAAATACAAGTGTAGAACGTCTGGTGTTTGATTAAATCTATTTCATGGACTATCTTCTTTATGTAACAATAATATCTGATGATTTGTGAAACAAACTTTATGTGTGATTATATATATGTAATGTAAAACAATGCGATGATGTGGGATTGGAGGAGGATGGAGTAGAACGCCATAGTGGGTAGAGTAGATGAGACATGGGGAGAAAGATGCAGTGATGGGATTTATCTCTGCTGTTAAAAATCGATTGCGAGATATCACTCTATGAATTTTTTTATTTCTGGTTTCAAACATGTGTATCTAAACCTGGGAAAATTCACAGGGGCTAGATATGTAATTTATTTTGGATTTATTCTTGCATTTGGAGCATGTTTCTACATATTGTGAAAACGTGCATTATACGTGCTCGGTTACTAGTATATTATATATATATATATATATATGTGTGTGTGTGTGTGTATATACACCTTATAAAAGAGAGAGTTTTCTCCTCTTATCTCCGACTCAATCCACACCGTCCGATCGTAATCATTCAATGGCTAATATTACTTTGATGGTCTGCCACCTAAAAATTACTCACCGTGCCATTCACTTAAAGTTGATAGTAATTACTCACCATTGTCCTTACTTAAAGTTAATAGATAATTTCCTAACATTACCACTGCTTTACCCTCCAGCGCCCCTCTCTCCCGAATCTGCGTCACGCGTGGCCGCCGCGCCCACGCCACGCTTTGATCATGCCCGTGCGTCACTGCCGTTGTCTCCATTGACGCAATGTAGTATAGATTATGTTTTTACGCCATATATATCGTAAAAACATACGTTGCATATGTACACTTGCTAGTGATGTTAAATTAAAGAGTCGTATGATAGACATGGATGACATGGAATCTGTGGATGTGCTGCCATTTTAATTTATGCATCTAGGGACATAATTTGACTAGGACGGCAGAAAATGGGAACTCTGCTTGACAGGGGCACGCAATTTGTGGTGTCTTTGAGAGTGAGCTTCCACCTCCAATGTCCCTATTATAGCTCGCATTGGAGGCATTTCTGAAATTGGTTGTATATCATGTGATTGAAGCATTGTGCAGTGGTGAAATAATCTCAGGCGGTGGTTCTCTTCAGTTCTGATCAGCACACTTGTCCAAAGAAACAAAACAGGTGCGCATCTTTTGGCATTGTTTTTAGCATGATTCCCTGTTTCTACTATATTTTCAGTGGTAACCATTTTTAAAAACCTTGTTAGACCCTCTGTTGTAGCTTAAAGGATAGAAGAAAAAATGCCGAAAAATGTTGCAAGTGGGATTTGTTATGCCGTTTGGAGGAGATCTAGTTCCGTTGTGGGTCAGAAGTGATTGGGATGGATGAGCTGCTTGAGCATCTTACATTTCCTACATATTTATACCTCCTACTTTGATTTCAGTTCGCGGTAGATAAGATAATGCTTGTAGTTCATATGGCTACAAGTCGATTTTGTGTATAATCATGCAACAAGCATGGGAAAATCCTAACGGCGGAGACTTGCAATCCGACAATGGCCGCGTAGCTCTTCGTGCCACTTATGCATCAGTAGCAATGAGACCGTCACCCAGTTGTGCAAGGATTGCCCGTTTTCTCATACTGTCTGGCATATAGTAAATTTTTAGTTAAACCTTCCGTCGAATCCGCTGCCCAAGCAATCTCAAGCCATCAATCTTTGGTACGAGGAAATTCTCGCTGCACCTTCCAATACTCGAAACCGTGTGAGAAACGCCCACCTTATTTATGTATGTGGAACGTGCACAACCGGCGAGTTTTCACCAGGAAAATACTCACATACCAAGCAATGGAGGGGATGGCTTTGGTGGATATTTGCCCTTGTAATGCTAGCAGTGTCTTATTTTTGGAGTGATTTGCACGCCTTTTTTTTTGTTTTGGGGCGGGAGGGGTGGCCTTGCCTCCTAACCAAGCCAATATGTACATGTTACTCTGTTTCTTCTAGTTGAAAAGTAGTGCTCCAGCTAGTTTCTTGAAAAAAATTATGTTATTTGGGTTTCTTTTTTCAATTTTTAAGTTGAGTTCTTTTCAAAAAACAGCGAGTGCATAAACATACAAACATGGAGCAACGTCGCAGTGGCTATGGAACTGAAGGCAGAGTTGAGGGGCGGGCGGAGAGGAAAGAAGTGAGCAGAGCTGAAGGCGAAACTGGTTGTAACACCTTCATCACCCTTGCCTAATCCAGGGGAACGGATGTTACCATTGTGGTTTGTCTCCTCTTCATTAACCATAATAAGGTAAGACGAATAATTATGTGTTGCCATTATTCTGTCGGACGCGATGGGAACTGTGGTGAAGATTCACCAGAGTTGGAGAGAGCGTGCAGATGATGGTGGAGCGAGGCAAAGTGGAGCTAGATGACAGTGAAGGAAAGCGACGGCGCGGTGGCTGTGGAGTTGGAGGTAGAGCGAAGGGACGGGCGGAAAAGAAGGAAGGGAGGAAGATGGCACTTTGTCTTCTTATAGGGAGGGTGGAGAAAGAGAAGCACGGCGAGGAAGAAGAGAATTGAAAGGGTGTAGGGTGGTTGTCGAAGAGGGAGGAAGCGGGATAAAAACGTTAGTGTTTGTCGTGAGTCGAATGTGAAGCCGGTTGCACCAACACCGCCATTGTTGAACATAGAGAACAAATGTTACTATTGATGGGTGTCCCTTCATTGTCCATATTCGCTACGTCGTTGGACGTGACGGGAATCGTGGCAGATATTCGTTAGTGTTGGAGAAAGCAGGGACATGACACCAGAGCTACGTGAAGTGCAGTAGAATGATTGTGGAGCGGAGCAATGGTATAGTGGTGGTGGAACCAGAGGCAAAGGCGAGGGGCGAGCCGAAAGAGAGAGAGATGGAAGACAATGCTTCGTCTTCTTGCTATGGGAGTTGATTAGGAGACATGCGGTAAGGACGAAGACAACCAGAGAGGTGCACCTTGACCGTGAAAAAGGAGAAGAAAGATGCCAACGTTGGTCACGACGCAGTCGAAACAACGCACACACTCATAAAATATAACAGTCTGTTCTATCGATACCTCTAAATTGGTTGATTGTTTGGTATTAATGCAGCGTATACCATACTAGTAAAATTGTAAATTAACACTAAAGGAGTTACATACTTATAAATAATATCGAACTATGTTAGGAAAGACGTAAAATACCTACGTCATAGACATGCAGCTGTATCAATTCGGCCACTGCTAAATAGCAGGACCGCATAAATAACCCTCTTTCGGCCCAATTAAAACCCTCCCCCTCGCGTCATCTGCGGATCTGCCCACCACCCCGTACCCACCACCAGCATTGATCATCCATCGCGTCCCCTATCGCCGCTCTGCATCGACGCTTTCCATGTCAATCCCGTCGAACGCCGGCGACGTCTCGGCCTCCACCATCGTGGCCAGCATGGCGAGCGGGAACCACGTCCTCAAGATCAACCAATACTCTTGGATGAAGATGATCACCCCCAACGGCGGACACATCCAGTCTTGCTCATTCCGTATAGGAGGCTGTACCTGGCACATCGATATCTACCCCAACGGCCATGGATTGGGGAGTGCCGGCTTCGTGTCCTTTTTCCTCGTTCTTGATGACCGTGCTGACCAGCTCGCCGCTAACGCCGCCGCCAAGTTTACCTTTGGCATGCTCGACCTCGCCGGGGAGCCGGTGCCGCGCTACACTGTCACCGGTGCAATGCGTGAACTTACCGGTCGAGGTGTTCAGTGGGGCTCTGAATGTGTCATCACGGCGGAAGAACTTGAGAAGTCGGAGCACGTCAAGGACGACTCTTTCTCGGTCAGGTGCGACATCACGGTCATCGACGGGTTCCGCGCGGGTCCGCAGCTCGTCGTGGTGCCACCGCCTGACTGGCCACGACACTTACAAGATCTCCTATCGAGCGAACAGGGTGCGGACGTGAGGTTCCGAGTAGGCGGGGAGACTTTCGCCGCGCATCGGTGCGTGCTCGCGGCGCGGTCGCCGGTTTTTAAGGCGGGCCTATTTGGCGCCATGAAGGAGAGCTCCATGGCAGATTGCGTGCAGGTCGACGGTATAAGAGCTGACGTGTTCAAGATCTTATTACACTTCATATACACCGACTCGCTGTCGCCGGAGACGAAGGGGCAAGAAGAAGACGAGGCTGCGATTGCTCAACATTTGCTGGTAGCGGCGGACAGGTACGGCATGGAGAGGCTCAAGCTAATCTGCGAGGGTAGGTTGTGGAGGCACATTAACGTGAGCACGACGGCGACCACATTGGTGTTGGCTGAGCAGCACCGCTGCCACGGGCTCAAGGAGGCATGCTTTGAGTTCCTTAGGTCCCCGACGACACTGGAGGCGGTAATGGCGACTGATGGCTTCGATCATCTGGCCAAAAGCTGCCCCTCTCTATTGCCGGAGTTGATGTTGAAGCTTGCTATGTGGGAGTAGCAAATTAAGTATACATGAACATGTGTTTCAGCAATGGCAATACTAGTCCTAGTAGTTAAGTCTAATCTTAATTCTTAACTATGATCCAATAAACATGTGTGCTAATGTGATGAGTAATTAATTCGCTTATAAGCCTCCATATATACTAACCTGCAAGTTCTATCTTCTTTAGTTTCATTCCAGATGTCATTGCAAATTGGCGAGGATGCACCGACACCGGCTGACAATATAAAGCATGATGCAGGTGCAGATAGGGCAGGATCGAAGATTTAGAAATTTAGTGTCTCTGTATGTTTTGATTATATACAGGTGAGTGGTATTTGATTGCTCAATAGTCTTAGCTCTTGTTTTCACATTTTTCCCTAGCTAATTACTACCTCCGTTCTCAAATGTAAGTCAATGTGGGATGCGTGCAGTTAACCGTTTGAATTTTTTACTACTAATATATGTAAAGATACATTGGTACACTCCGTGAAAATAATGTCATTAGATTTCTCTTATAAAATTCTTTTGTACTATGTATTTTTTATTATTTTAATATCATATCATGGTCTGAAATTATAGTCAAAATTTTGTGTTGAAGACCGGAGTACTGCATAGCAGTTCGGTTATTCAGCTTCATAACTTCCAAGAATCTGTTGCTAGCTATTTTTTGATGAGTTAGTAATGCTCAGTTATGGACTGGTTGAGTATAAATCAAGCAGATTGACATGAAACAAGTGGAGAAGGCCATGAAGATGAAGTCAACATTTGTCGTTCTGTTAGTCTATTTGCTTATCGTAAGATGTTCTGTAATTAGCTTTTCCTGGATCATGTCGTAAGTAAGTACATGGCGTGGTTTAAAATACCTGCACATTTGGAATTAAATTGAGCCAATTAACATTCGACTCCTGCAGACATGAAATTGAGGTAATGTGATAAACTGAGAAGGTGATAATTTATTAGACTGACCAAATAGTTTGCCTGTGCCACTGAAACTGCATGCAAAATCTTCTGACAACGAATCTTTGGGCGTTCGACATTTGATAAGACATGCCAGTTTTCAGTCGAATTGGCATTCAAGTTCAAGGTGGAACGCAACTCTGGATCTATGTCGAGCGTGGTCTACAACGATGGTTTTGGTCAGATATTGATGGAATGATGGACACGTCGAAATTTCTGCTTCGCATCTCCAATAGTATAACGTCAGCGTTCTCTTAAAGATATCATGTAAGATTTTTTATTAAATTGAAGAAGAGAGATAGAAAAGAGAGAAGATTGTCTTTTTTTCGTGGAAGATGATCCCTTCACGTCTAAAAGATTATTATTTTCTCTATTATACACTATGTCTTCTCTTGGACACATGTTTTCTAATTTAATTTTAATCCTATATTTATGTGGGTTTTAATTACTAGAGATGACATTAAGGGATAACCCATTGTATAACATATTTTTATTGTCATCTCTATAAGACATAAAGGACATAAAAATTATTGATTTCTCTAAAAATTATTGATTTCTCTATCACTAGAGATGCCCTAATCCTGCCGTTGCAACTTGACCGCTTCTGCCTTGTTTTGTCGGCATGTTTTGCATTTTAGCAGTCTGATCTTGAGCTGCAACTCCCGCAAGTTCATATGGACAGCATATGGCCTAGGGTGTCTTCAATACACAGCATTTAGTTACAACAGAGAAGTTTCAGATGAATTATAACTGAGGCACCGGCTGTGTCATAATAAGGAAGGATTACCTCAGTGATGTTGCAAATATGTGTAACACAAGGCTAGTTACAGGGACACTTTCTCAACGAGAAACATAGGTCAATCACTTATGTATATGCCAACCATTGTGTTAATGACACGTGGGGCCGGACGCACTTTGTCAGTGACACAATGAGAGATTTGGAGTAAATCCAGTGGCATCTAAGGAATTATCCTGACAGCAATTTCTATTCTTTTGGTAATAAATAAACGACAATTGTGTTTTAGTAATAAAAAAATTGAGCTGTCAAAAAATGTTAATCAACTGCTTTGCTGCCAAACGCCGTGTAGGAGAATGAATATGGTGTAATGTGTTGGACGATTATATTGAGCCTCAAGGACAAGTATATATAAAATACAAGACTTGAAGTATAAGAAGCATCTAGAGATAAGATCAAATCACAATAAATCTTATTATATCTCGTGTAGTGTGTAACAACTGGATATACTCTAACATACTAATACTACTGGTATACAGTTTTATTCTCTAATAAGTACAATGTTGCATTGAGGTTCAGAATTCAGATAGATAGGGCACCATTAAACTTCTATGAAACAGTTAGCTAGATAAAGTTTAATGACAAATCAACGCAGGAAAAGTTGCTAGTGTTGAGAAATTAGCCTCCATGATGTCGAGCCACCGCTAACTTTTACGACTAATACCGTGGCCACTTGGTTCCACTAGTCGCGATACCGAGGTCACGCAACACAGGATCTACCAAGGCTGAATGTGAGAAAAAGATGACAACGATATTTGTTGACGAGATTCAGTCGAAGCCTATATTCCTGGAAACCGACTACGGGCGCTCCTCTCCTTATATATTAGACATATATGTACATCACCGCTGACCACCGATGATCCACTGAGTATCCAAGACGATTCCAAGTTTTCTGCCGATTTTCCTGTTCAAGCCGGTCAGACTGCCCTTTCAGACCGCCCTTCAAACCGACCCTTCGTCGAAACTCGGATTTTGGCTTGGTTACAAAGTGTGGCACCCCTCTTCTTATATAGGGGCCTAGGATATAAGAGTCCGACTGCTGCTTTTTCCGTACCCTATTACATTTTCGCTAAATCCAATTTATAATCTACTCGTACGTATATTCGATACAATCTTAACCGCTAGCTTTGAAGAGCAATTCTCGGTATCAAATTGCACTCGCCTCTATATAATCATCACTTGTAGTTGTAGATGCAGGCACCGAAATCTTTCTAAAGCTGTTTATAGTGTCAGCCGTCAGTGAGTAAACTTAGAAATAGCACTTGTCTTCACTTGTGCACTTCTGAACCTGAATAAACAAAAGACCAATCCATGTAATCAAACATGAAGTTGATGCCAACACAACCCTGCGAAATTTCGATGCTTGCTACTATCATACGAAAGAAGAACGCACTAATATTTGGTAGCAGTTTTCTCGAAAATATTTGGTAGCAGAGCCGCTGATTCGTCTTTATGCATAGTTGCAATCGGCAATGGCATTACTGAAAATTGGAAGGAGAGTCCTATGTCAAGCCGTCAAGGAGCTGCTAGCTTGGACATGAGCTCGAACAGAACGGAGGGGCAGCTCCTGGCCAGATGCTCACAGCCATTGGTGCCCATGACCGCATCAAGGTTCTTCTTGGACCTGAGAAACTCGAAACACGCCGCCTTGAGCCCGTGGCAACGGTGCTGGTCAGCCAGCGCCAGCGTGGTCGCCGCCGTGCCCACGTCGATGCGCCGGCACAGCCTGTCCTCGCAGATCAGCTTGAGCCTCTCCATGCCGTACCTGTCGGCGGCCTCGAGCAGATGCTGAGCCATGGCGGCCTCTTCCCGCCCCTCCATCTCCGGCACCGAGTCGGTGTACGCGTAACGCAGCAGGTTCCTGAACACCTCGGCCCTCATGTCGTGGATCCGCACGCAGTGCTCCGCCGCGCTCTCCTTCATGGAGCCGAGGAGCTCCGCGCTGAACACCGGCGATCGCGCCGCGAGCACGCACCGGTGCGCGGCGAACGTCTCGCCGCCGACCCGGAACGTCACGTCGGCGCCGCGCCCGCTCAGCAGGAGGTCACCGAAGTGCTGTGGCCAGTCGGGCGGCGGCACCACAACGAACGGATTCCCGGCGGCCGCGGCTTCCTCCGTGTGGAACTCGGTGACGACGGTGACGTCGCACCTGACCGAGAACGAGTCGTCGTTGACATGCTTCGACTTCTCGAGGGCTTCCCTCGTGATGAAGCTCCTGTATCCCCATGAGGGATCCTTGCCGCTGAACGTGTTGATCCTACTGGTGTGGGTGTAGGACGGCACCGGCTCGCCGGCACGGTCGAGTAAGCTCATCTTTTGCTCGGCCTTCACGGCGGAGGCGGCGGGAGGCCTTTCGAGGGAGAGGTGGAGTGAGATGGAATCGGCGGTCTCCGAGCGGTCGCCATTGGGATAGTACCTGAGATGCCAGTCGTAGCCTCCGACATGGAAAGAGCTCGATTTGAGGTGGTCGCCATTGGCGACGCCCATGGTGCGCGAGTAGCCGTCGATCTTGAGCACGTGGTAGCCGCTCGCCGTGCTGGCCACGATGGTGGAGGCGGAGCGCGAGGGCCCGGCGCCGTCGCCGGGGATGGATGAACGGGACGGCATCGGAAGGATGATCGGCTACGTTTTTCGGTGAGGGAATTGAAGGCGGCGACGGTGAGGAGGGAGGGCTTAGGGCTGGGAAACTCTAATCCCCGAGTACATGGACGTCCGGGGTTTATCCCAGACGCCCGTTCCGCGCCAAGATTCGTGCAAACATGGGTAAAAACCGCGTTCGGGCTGGGCTTTTGGCCTTCCGCTGCGATACAAACGCACATCCCTAAAATCACCTCGGGTGTTTTCGGTTTTTTTGCCCAGCTTGCTTTGCTAGGCAAGAATATACTGACCAACTTCGGGCAAAGTCCATAGGAGCAAGGCCCTTCGTTTGGTGGTGGAACTCTACAGAAAAGGATCGTGGGTTTGTGTTGAAGTTTGCCGTCGAGAGAGAGTCAATTCTACTCTCCAGCGTTGGCAAGGATTTCCTTGCCCCAACTGTTTCCTCACCTGGCAAAGCTAGCTTTTCTATCATGGTATCAAACACCAAGTCTCGCCAGGCAAGACTAGGAATGCTCTAGCTTTGGATCCAAACACACCCGCTCTGAATCGGCCACGAGCGCGAGCGAAGGACATGCACATTCGTTTTTTAGCAATGTTGGAGAAACTGTTAGTGACTCCACCAAGGTGAAATATTTGTTCTAACCTTCGGATAGTTTCCTACTCCTTCCTGTTCGCACACGAACACGTCACCGTGTGTCCCCGGCGTTGAGCGCGATACGCAGCACACGTCGCCGGGAGAGCCTCGCCGGGAGCGTGATACGCAAGACACACCGGTGAGGTCTCTTGAAGACCCAAAACCCCACACGCCCGGGAGGGACCCTGTCAGGGAGTGCGGCGGCTATGGGCTGCCCTAGGTCGACCTGATCGCCCCTAGAGCCTCGAGGTTCGCTGCCGTGCAACACGAGGAACAACGAAGAACGAGAAGTAGAAGAACAAGGGTGAGAGGAAAAAGTAGATAAAAAGATAGTAAATTAATTTGTTCGATCACCCTTTACATTATATAGGGCGGTTGGTCTTTCCGTAATAGAGCAGGACTCCGAGTCCTAACTGAATACGTACGTGCGACTTTCCTTACGTACATGTGGCTTTCCTTTCTCTCTTTTCTTGTCTTCCAAGTCTTCATGCACCAAATTTGGTAATCAATATATCCTTGGCCCGCCCGTAGATCAACTTCGGCAAGAACTCGGCTTGGGCCACTCGGTGCACTGGACAACTCTGGCACCGCGAGCAATTCGGTATCTTGGACAATTCAGGCATACTACGAGCTGAATCGACTCGGTAGCTCTGCGAGCAACTTGGCATGCTGGACAGCTCAGGGGCGCTGCAAGCTACTTGGCGCCTTGGACAAATCGGGCATGCTACAAGCTACTCAACAAGCTGAACCGACTCGGCAGTACTGCGAGCAACTCGGAAGCGCTGCGAGCCACTCGGTGCGACTAAGCGGTACTGCGAGCAACTTGGCACATTGAGTAACTCGATCACGGTACGAGTTACTCGGCATGCTGAAACGACTCGGTAGTGCCGCGAGCACTCGGCGCAATAAACAACTCGGCACGTTGAACAAAGATAGCACTGCGAGCAACTCGGCGTGTTGGATAACTTCAAAAATGCTGCGAGCCACTCGGCTTAAGCTACCTCTCATTTCAAACCACTCGGGAGTGCTGTGGGCTACTCGGCGTGTAGCCAAATTATGCCATCAACACATGCCCCCCTGTTTTCGGTATTATTGTATTTACCGAAAACACCATGAAAAATCCTTAGGACGATGCTAACTGCTTCACCGGCCACACCATTGCCTAGGACGATGTCTAAACCACATCGGCCATTTCTCTTTTGCCTAGGGCGATATAGTATATCGGCTACAACACTGTCAAGCTTCTTACCATACGCTTGGGTGTAACTTCTTCAAATATTTGCCGTTGAGAGCTCGAGGCAACAAAGTACCTTGCATGGATTCCACCAAGTATGAATTCCCAGGAACCACCCTTACAATTCTGAAAGGACCTTCCCAACTCGGAAACCACTTCCCAAACTTGTTATCTCTTGAGCCGAGTGGTAAAATTACCTTCCATACCAAGTCGCCGACTTGAAAGTTCTTTAACTTGACTTTTCTATTATATGCTCTTGCTACTCTCAATTTGTCCATTTCTATGGCCTTTAAAGCAACCAAACGTTTATCGGCGACTTCATCAAGATTATCCATCATTAAATTATGAAAATCTACCGCCAATAAACCATTTTGCTTAGCTAATCTTAAAGCACTCAGATTCACCTCCACGGGCAAAACGGCCTCTTGTTCATACACGAGTTCGTACGGAGTTATGTTTGTAGCACTATGTCTTGAAATTCTGTGTGCCCATAAAGCTTCGGACAACACCTCATGCCACCTTCTTGGATTATCTTCAATCTTCTTCTTGATAAGCTTGATTAGTATCTTATTACTTGACTTGGCCTGTCCATTAGCTTGGGCATAATATGGAGAAAAATTGAGCAACTTTATTCTATACGACTCGGCAAACTCTTTCACTTGTCCCGATATAAATGATGATCCCTGATCCGTAGTCAAAGTCTGGGGAATACCAAATCTGTGAATAATATGCTCGGTTATGAATTGAATTACCTGTACATGTGTCATATTATTGAGAGGTACTGCTTCAGACCACTTGGTGAAATAATCAGTAGCTACTAACACAAACCGATGCCCTTTTGAAGAAGAAGGATAAATTTGTCCAATGAAGTCCAATCCCCAACCTCTGAATGTCCACGGCTTAATAATAGGATGCAACATAGCAGCAGGGGCTAATTGAATATCTCTAAACTTCTGGCAAGCTTCGCACCCCTTATAATATCTGGAGCAATCATTAATCATTGTCGGCCAATAAAATCCAGCACGTCGCAACAACCACTTCATCTTGTGTGCCGACTGATGAGTAACACAAATGCCTTCATGTACTTCTCCCATTGTAACTCTCGCTTGGTCCTCATCCAAGCATTTTAGAAGAATACCATCAACCGTCTGGCGATAAAGATCATCACCTATTAATGTATATTTAAAAACCTCCGCCGAATGGTCCTATCCACCCTCTTACTGGGATCCTGTAAATAATCGATGATGGGCTTCTTCCAGCCTTCACTATCACCTATATTAGGTTTCTCACTAATGGCCGAAGCGGCGAGCTTTAGTTCAGCCTTATTTATGTGATTGAGACTAAGCATCGGCTCTTGAAAGATATGGAATATACCACGATTAATATGGTAATCAGATGCTTGTTGCGCCAACTCATTTGCAATCCAATTCTCTTGTCTAAGTATATGAACAATACTAAAGCAATCCAAGGTAGAAATTATATCTAGACATTTATCGAGCAAAACATTAAGTGATTCGTCAAGACATTGATAAACCTTGGATATTTGCTGAACTACTAGCAACGAATCACCGAAGGCCTCAATATGTGTAGCACCTATAGCAATCAAAAGCTTTAAACCGAATAACAATGCTTCATATTCGGTTTGATTATTTGTGCAAAAATACTCTAAGCGGCACGAGGCTTCAAAAACAGCACCATAAGGAGATATGTAAACAACACCAATACCTTGGCCCTTGCTACAAACCGAACCACTGAAATATAATCTCCATGGTACTATAGAAACAAGATCAATAACAATGCTATGCCCGTTGTCAATCCGATGTTCGACAATAAAATTAGCAACAATTTGGCTTTTCATAGACTTTAAAGATTCATACGCCAAATCATATTCAATCAAAGCATATGCCCATTTGCCAATTCTATCACTAAGAATTGGCATATGCAACATGTATTTAATGACATCAGTTTGACCAGCTACGTACTATGCAAGCACTAGATAGTAGATAATGTCTTAACTTCGTGCAAGCATAATATAGGCATAAACATAATTTCTCAACAAAAGTGTACCTTGTCTCGGCATCCAATAGACGCCGACTCAAATAAGTGATAGTATGCTCCTTTCCTTCGGTCTCTTGAGTCAAAATAGCACCAATGACACCCTCCTCTGCTGCAATATAAAGCCTAAAGGGCTCCCCATGCTTGGGTGCTTTCAACACTGGAGGAGTAGATAAATAACCTTTGATCATCTCAAATGCTTCTTGCTGTCTTGCCCCCCAAGTAAAATCAACGTCATCTTTCAACCGAAGGATGGGGGTGAATGTGTTAACCTTTCCCGACAAGTTGGCTATGAATCTCCTTAAATAATTAACCTTGCCAAGGAATTTCTGCATTTCTTTCTTACATGTTGGAGCTTGCACATTCTGTATTGTTTCTATCTTCTTGGGATCAATCTCTATGCCATGCTGATGTATAATGAAGCCCAAAAACTTCCCAGCCGATACACCAAAAGCACACTTCAAGGGATTCATCTTTAGACCATACCTTTTCATTCTTTCAAAAGCTAAGCGCAAGTCGGCCAAATGAGATTCAATGGCATCCGACTTGACAACAATGTCATCAATATAGACTTCAAGTATGACGCCAAGCAAATTATGAAAGATTAAGTTCATAGCCCTTTGATACGTGGCGCCGGCATTCTTTAATCCGAATGTCATCACCATCCACTCAAATAAACCAAGGAACCCGGGGCAACGAAAAGCCGTTTTAGACATGTCCTCTTCGGCCATGAAGATTTGATTGTACCCTGCATTACCATCAAGGAAGCTAATGACCTTATGTCCAGAAGCATTATTAATAAGCATATCGGCTATTGGTATAGGATATTCATCTTTAGGTGTAGCTCTATTCAGGTCTCTAAAGTCAATGCACACTCTCAATTTGCCGGATCCCTTCTTTTCCACAGGCACAATATTAGAAATCCAGTCGGCATACCTGCAAGGTCTAACAAAATTAGCTTTAAGCAAATGACTAATCTCCTCCTTGATCCGGTCATACATCTTGGGATTAAACCTTCTGGGCGACTGCTTGAAAGGCCTGAAACCAGCCTTAATAGGCAGCCGATGCTCCACTAGCTCTCAGTTCAAGCTGGGCATTTCGTGATACTCCCACGCGAAGCAGCAGACATATTCTTTTAACAATCCAACTAGCTTAAACTTGTAGCCAGCTTCTAAATTCTTGTTCACAAATGTCGGCCTAGGAATTGAACCATCTCCTATATCTACCTCTTCTAATGGATCGGTCGATGTGAAACCTTGTCCCAATTTGTCCATGTCATCTAGCTCCTCTATAGATTCATACATATCGTTCTCAGCAGATCGATATTTTGCAAGACGCTTCTGTAGCCATTCCGAATTGGAATCCATCTAATTACTTTATACCTTGGAGCCAACTACCACCAGTCAGCTTTGAAAATACGGGCGCAGAGCCACTCCGCGTAGCACTAAGGAAGTCAGACTCGGGGAAATCGCGCCCTATCAACCAAGTCGTGCTGGGATGTTGCCGACTCGTTGACGTGTCGGCCAAAGCAATGCAAGCCAACTTGCTCTGAAATCGGTCACTACCAACCGGCTTTAGGGAGACGGGAACGAAGCCGTTTCTTGTAGCGCTAAGGAAGTCGAACTCGGATAGGTCGCGTCCTGTCAAACAAGTTGCATTGGGATGTTGCCAATCCACCGATGCATCGGCCAGAGCAATGCAAGCCGAGTTGTCCGCGTGAATGACTTCGACTTCCTCGTCAACCCATTGTATCAAGAATTGGTGCATAGTAGACGGCACGCACTGGTTGGCATGAACCCAATCGTGACCTAATATAACATTGTAATTACCTTGCACCTCGGCAACAAAGAATGCAGTAGCCAGAGTCTTGCTTCCCACGGTGAGCTCTACATACATCACGCCTTTGGCCTCTGTCTTTTCTTTGCCTTCAAACCCATTCAGCACCATATTGGTCTTCATCAGTTCATCATCATGCAGCCCCAACTTCCTGAAGACCGAATATGGCATGAGGTTCACCACAGTACCGCCATCCACAAGCATTCTAGCCACCGGCGATCCATTAATATGACCCTTGATGTACAATGGCTTCAAGTGTTTCACCGGTTCTTTTGGCTTCTCAAAGATAGCATTCTTCGGACCAAAGTCCAGCTGGGCTACTTCCCCTTCTTCATCTATGGCATGAAACTCAACAGGTAAGTAATATACCATGTTTATATCCATACCTTCCCGAGTCGGCGTAGGCTCATAATCCACCATCTCTTCCTCCTCGTCTTTTGAGGTGACCACCGATTCTGGAACCTTTCCGAGTAGAATGAGTGCGGCACATGATGTGGGTGATGCTGTAATGGCCACATCGCCCCCCTTTGATGACATAGGAGCTGCTGTACTCTCTACTCGTTTAGGCTTCCATATTTTTTTTATAGGCGCCGCGGGCCAAATTTTATTAAAGGATTCGTCCCTTAGCTTCTCTGCTTCTTGCTCTACCTTTTCTTGGTTCCTCATGCGCTGTAATCTCCTCTTCTTGGTTCTAGACAAGCCAGGAGGACACCATTTAGGCTGAGTATATCTGGGATCCCTAGGCTTGCTCTTGCTCGTGCTAGCTTCATGATCATTAGCCGTGGAACCCTACTGAACAGTGATTATGTCATCATTAGAGTCATTCGGACTACCAATAATAACTGGCCCTTTACCAAGCTCTTTGATCTCCGACTCTTGCTTGCTGGCCTTTGGGGCGTCAGTACTCGGTGGCTTAGCACGCCACACCTTTTTGACCGACTGATTTGGAGAAACTTGTGATGACCGACTAGCGTCTTCACCTAGTCGGCCCCGAGTAGAGTGGGCGAGCCTCTCACGAGCAGGTATCCTTGGCGCTGCCCATCCCGGATGAAAAGCATATGGAACCATCGAGTATTGCCCCCACTTTCCATCGAAGCTTCCCATGCAGGGCATGTAGGGAGGTGGCGCCATCCATGGAGTCGGCACCCATGGCCCATATGGCCCTGCTTGACGCTGAAAGTCTCGCCTTGGAGGCGATCTCGGACGCTTCAAACGCGATGACTGGTTAGAGATAGAACCGACCGCTTGATTGGCATACTTGGACAGCAACATATCAAAAGTCGGCTTAACTCGGTTGTGCTGCACTTTAGCTGCATTGGTCTTCCACTTGCCGACTTCTGGACTCTTGGGCTTGATGAACTTGGCATGAGCATTTCCTTGCACTTGCGGTTGTCCCCCGAGTGCAGGATTTTAATAGTAACCTTTAATGTCTCCTTGCCACCGGGTTGCTTGTCGAGTACGACCTCTCTTCCCAAGACCTTGTCGTTCTCCTTTTCCTCCCTAGGTTCGCCAATGACGACATTATTCTTGTTAGCGGATTCGGCTAGCTCGGGCCGAATTAACATCTTCTTTCCCTCCAAGTCCGTAGCATTCATGGGGAAAGGCTGCTTGTCCACTTGCATTTCAGCAAAACTCAATCGTCCATCATTGATAGCCGATTGGATCTGTTGCCGAAAAACATTGCAATCATTAGTAGCATGAGAGAAAGAATTATGATACTTGCAATAAGCTCGCCGTTTTAGCTCTTCAAATGGCGGTAAAGCATGTGATATTCTAATGACTTTATCTTGCAACAAAGCGTCAAATATTTTATCACACTTAGCTATGTCAAAAGTGAACTTCATCTCTTCTTCCCGGTTCTTACGACTCGGCTTAAGAGCATTACAAGCATGTGGTTTGGCCTTAGAGGACCAAACAAACTCAGCCGCGTAGACATCAACCTCATCGTCCGAACTATCACGTTCAACCATATGCATTTTAGGACGATCGGGCTTAGACCTATGAACTTCCTCGAACTCTATGCTTCGGCTCTCTTGAGCCAAAGCCTTTTTCAAGACTTGGTTAACACTTAAGAGCTCATAACCTTCTAGCCGTTCTCTAATGTGAGTTCTCAAGCCATTAAGCACGAGGTCAGCCAAGTCTCTTTCAGTTATCACTAAGCTATAGCATCGGTTCTTTACATCTCTAAACCTCTTGACATAATCAGTGACCGATTCATCGTGTTTTTGCCTAACCGATGTAAGATGTGACAACTTAAGCTCATTATCACCGCTGTAAAAATGATCATGAAATTTTTGTTCTAGTTGAGACCACAAAAGGATAGAGCCATGTGGTAAAGCAGCAAACCATGAAAATGCAGTGCCAGTCAGAGATAAAGGGAATAGACGCACTTTCAACTCATTTAGAGAATTTGCTTCACCCAACTGTGCTAGGTACTGACTAACATGCTCCCATGTCGTTTTCGTTCCCTCCCCGTTAAACTTAGTGAAGTCAGGAACCTTATAACCCGGGGGTATGGGACTGCATCAAAGTACTCGGGATACGGCTTCTGGTACACCCGACTCCTCATCTTCGGCTCAACTCCGAAGGATTCCTGAAACATCTTACTCACATCTTCCCTGAGTTTGGCTAAAACTTCATCCGTGGTAGACGAAGATGCCTGTGGCGGTGGCCTAGGGGTGATATAACAATTAGCCATGTGTGCTATTTGTGGCGCGTATGCCGAGTCATAACTCGGCATTGATCTAGCCATGTCTATGCCCGTAGGTGGTGTGATCAGGTTTTGATTCGGCATTGCTGCCGAGCCGGGTATGCTCATGATCAAATTAGGGTTTGTAGGCGCAGCCACGAGTTGGTTGGTTTGGCTTGGATAAAAACTCAATGGCATGGGCACCGATGAACTCACTGGCATGGTCGGATTAGGGTTTGTTACACTAGCAATCCCACCACCATTACCACTAGACGATTGGGGCGTGTTTTTTCCAGCGTTTGTATTATCCAAGAACGATTGATATACTAGGTCATTACCCTTAGTAATGTAGCTTTGGATCTCAGCTAATTGCTCAGGAGAAAAGACGCTACTTACAGATGTTTCAATTTCTTTGTCGCGTAGAGGAGGGAACGTGATGTCTCCAACCGGAGTGACGTTGCCTTGACGATCCTTCTTGAAGTTTGCGAGAAACGTCTGTAAATCTTCCTCCTCACGCTTCTTCTTGTAGGCTTCAAAGGCTTGGCGATGTTCCTCCGATAGTTCGTCATAGCCAGGCATGATGACGTTATTGGCGCTGATCTCGGCGAGTCGTGGAATCCTGTCGTCAAACATGATGATCTCTTCCCCAGCGGAGTCGCCAAAAAGTGTGTTCGCACACGAACACGTCACCGTGTGCCCCCGGCGTCGAGCGCGATATGCAGGACACGTCGCCGGGGGAGCCTCGCCGGGAGCGCGATACGCAAGACACACCGGTAAGGTCTCTTGAAGACCCGAAACCCCACACGCCCGGGAGGGATCCCGTCAGGGAGTGCGGAGGCTATGGGCTGCCCTAGGTCGACCTGATCGCCCCTAGAGCCTCAAGGTTCGCTGCAACACGAGGAACAACGAAGAACGAGAAGTAGAAGAACAAGGGTGAGAGGAAAAAGTAGATAAAAAGATAGTAAATTGATTTGTTCGATTGTGTGTTGTTCTAATCGGCCATCACCTTTTACATTATATAGGGCGGCTGGTCTTTCCGTAAGAGAGCAGGACTCCGAGTCCTAACTGAATACGTACTTGCGACTTTCCTTACGTACATGTGGCTTTCCTTTCTCTCTTTTCTTGTCTTCCAAGTCTTCATGCGCCAAATTTGGTAATCAATATATCCTTGGCCCGCCCGTAGATCAACTTCGGCAAGAACTCGGCTTGGGCCACTCGGTGCACTGGACAACTCGGTGGCACCGCGAGCAACTTGGTATCTTGGACAATTTGGGCATACTACGAGCTGAATCAACTCGGTAGCTCTGCGAGCAACTCGGCATGCTGGACAGCTCAGGGGCGCTGCGAGCTACTCGGCGCCTTGGACAAATCGGGCATGCTACGAGCTACTCGACACGCTGAACCGACTCGCAGTACTGCGAGCAACTCGGCATGCTGAACAACTCGGAAGTGCTGCGAGCCACTCGGCGCGACTAAGCGGTACTGCGAGCAACTTGGCACATTGAGTAACTCGATCAGGCTACGAGCTACTCGGCATGCTGAAACGACTCGGTAGTGCCGCGAGCACCCGGCACAATGAACGACTCGGCACGTTGAACAAAGATAGCACTACGAGCAACTCGGCATGTTGGACAACTTTGAAAATGCTGCGAGCCACTCGGCTTAAGCTACATGTCATTTCAAACCACTCGGGAGTGCTGTGGGCTACTCGGCGTGTAGCCAAATTACGCCATCAACACTTCCCTCCTCATGTGTCCCTTTGTCCCCTATTCTCTCGACGCCTACAACAAAACACCGAGCAGAGGAGCCCTAGTTGTTCTTGTACGTGCAAGAACTGCCAGCAGAGTGAAAGCAACTCAATACTTCAATTAGGTAGGAGTTTGTGTGTTGTTACGGGAAAATAAATAAACAAAAAAGAAGATATATTACCACGACCGTCCTCTATCGACGTCCGCTCCTTGGCTTCACCGTCTCGTGCTGCTACAGAAAAACAAACGTAGTGAAGAGAAGATATACGTTAAAGACAAGGCATTATCTTCTTCTCCATCTCTCTCTCCGCATGCTCGTCCGCATGGTCTAGATTGTATTTAGCCATTAATCTTGGTAGATTATAACCCTATTAATGAGTAATAAAGATATCATTCTTCCAAAAAATAAACAGTGAATTACACTTTAGACAAAATATTATTACCCCAGTTACATTTTGCACCAGCTTTTGTAATAATTAGCATTTTGGACTTGAGTGGCCCAAAGTAATTTTACAAGTTGGACCAGGGTAACAAAAGGCCCGGTTCGGTTTAGTTAGCGTAACCCACATATCAGCTGCCACGATGGTTGTCCACCTCGTCGCCCTTCCAAATCAGCCATTCTTGTGCCGTGTACTCCCTAATCATGTCCTGCACGTGTGTCTCTCCCTGAATTTTGTCCGGAGCACCTCACCACATGCCTTATCACCGAATGCGCACACACCTCGCCCGTCAAAACTCCAAGGCCGCCGTCCTTGCACTCTCCAACCATCGCACTCCTGCGCAGCCCACCGTCACCACCTCCCGAGACCGCTGCCTCGCGCGTCGCACGGAACAAAAGCACTCTGTCGACTAGATTGCCGCACCGCAGCCCCCCCCCGGTGCATGACATCACCTTCGGACACCTCGTCTTCTCCAAAGGACGTCATCGTAGCTTCTACCATCCTCGTTGATCTGGCCACACTGCCTCACCACCGCTAGGCGCCATCGGCAACTAGGGCCACAACCCCAGCCTCTCGAACTCCTGTGTGCCTATCGGGAGCCTCGCTCGCTCACTAGCAGTTCCCGTCACCAGGCACAACCGCATCCATCGCCACTAGCAGCAGCTCGGCTGCCGGCGCCGCTAGCGTGCCCCCAGCCATAGCTGCACCTCACCTCCGCCTCGACGGACACCGCCACAGGCCACCGTGAACACGCATTGCTGCCACAGCTGCTGGCCGCTAGTCGTGAGGAGTCGCCTTGCCAACGAGGAGAGTCACACCGCATGCACGACCACCGTATCTGTTCGCACCAGGCTAGCACCAAATCTGGGCACATGGCACCAAATCCGCGTAGCTGCAGCCACGCCTCTGCCGCTCGTCCCACCCACCACCTCCTTGCCCTCACGATCAGGGCAGCAGGCCACCACGAGCAACGCACGCGTGCTGCAAGAGCGTCATCACAACTGCCTCCTAGACCACCGCCTCGGCTTCCAGATCGAGCGCCACATGGAGTAGAAGCACTATGTCGACTAGACCGCTGCACCGTAACCCTTGTTGCACATGAGGTCACCATCCTCGTCGATCTGGCCACACCACCTCGCCACCGCTAGGCGTTAGCAACAACTAGGGCCGCAACCCTAGTCTCCCGAACTCCCACGCGCCTGCCGGGAGCCTCTGCCCAAAAGCGGCACCGCACCTGCGTACTAGCCACTCCCACCGCCAAGCACAACTGTGGCCATCGCTACTAGTAGCAGCTCGGCCGTCGGCCCCGCGAGCGTGCCCCCAATACAGCCGCACTTCACCTCTGCACCATCAAAGACTGCCACAGGCCACCGTGACCACGTGCCACTGCCATTGCTGCGCGGCCTCCACCGCCAGCCCCGTCCACCACCTTGCCGCCCCTCACGACCGGGGTGGCAGGCCACCACGAGCAGCGCATGCGTGCCGTAGGAGCACCGCCCCAAGTACCTTCGGGACTGTCACCCCGGCTTCCAGATTGAGCACTGCAGTTGAGAAGATACCCGCCACCACTACGGCGAAGACCGGCGGCAACAATGGCGAGGGAGACCAGGAGAGAGAGGCACTGGCGGCTAGGGTTTGGCGGGCTCCTGGATCGCCCTGAGGAGAGCAACACGGGAGGAGTACACATGGAGTTTCTTGTGAAGTTGGTCTCCTGTCTACACTCCACACCTTGCCATTGCCAGTACAAACCCTCTACTTGCACCGTCGGATCTTCTTTGGACGTTACAGATTTACCGGGCCTCGCCTAGACCCCACTTTACGCTTTCTATTACCGTCCATCCCCCATTTCCCCTCCTCCCCCAAAACGCCAACGACGGCGAAACCCTCGTCGTCTCCTCCCCCTCCGGCCACCGCCGCCGCCGCCATGTCGACGGCCGAATCCCCCGCCGTCGCGGCGACCCGTGGTATCTGCCGCTCCGCCTCGGCCATCGTCGGCGGCACGGTGACCGGCCACCACCTCCTCAACATAGACGGCTACTCGCACACCAAGGAGCTCCCGAACGGCCAGTACATCAAGTCCCGCCCTTTCTCCGTGGGTGGCCGCCTCTGGCGCATCAAGTACTACCCCAACGGCGACCGCCCCGCCAAGGCCGACTTCGTCTCCATCTACCTCATCCCCGGAGAGAGCTTCGCGGAGCCCGTCAAGGCGCGTGTGAGGTTCAGCCTGCTCGATCTGGCCGGGAAGCCGGTACCGTCGCACACCCTGACCACGGAGGTGCACAGCTTCTCCGTGAACGGCTTCGGCTTCGCCGATTTCATCGAGAGGAAAGACCTGGACATGTCGGAGCACCTCGTGGACGACTGCTTCACCATCAGGTGCGACGTCATCATCTACAAGGAGCTCCGCACGGAGGACAGGAGCTCTCCGCTGGTCGTTGTGTCGCCGTCCGACCTGCACCAGCATCTTGGCGACCTCCTCGCGGCCAAAGATGGCGCGGATGTCACGTTCCAGGTTGCCGGTGAGACATTCACTGCACATCGATGTGTTCTTGCAGCCCGGTCACCGGTCTTTAAGGCGCAGCTCTTCGGGGCGATGAAGGAGAGGGCCAAAGCGCATTGCATACGGATTGATGATATGATGGCTGAGGTGTTCAAGAACTTGCTACATTTCATATACACCGACTCTTTGCCGGAGATGAAGGAGCAGGAAGAGGCTATAATGGTTCAGCATTTGCTGGAAGCGGCGGACAGGTATGACATGCAGAGGCTCAAGCTGATTTGTGAAGACAGGTTGTGCACGCTCATAGACGTGAGCACAGCTGCTACCACGCTGGCTTTGGCTGAGCAGCACAGCTGCCATGGGCTTAAGCAGGCTTGCATTGAATTCCTTAAGTGTCCGACCCAATTGGATGCGGTTATGGAAACCGATGGCTTTGAGCGGCTATCCAAAATCTGCCCTGCTATTTTGAAGGAGTTAATGTCCAAGATTGCTGCTCGTTGATACAGGAGAAGCAAAATAGGAACATGAACATGGGGTTCAATTGCAACTATAGGGAAACAAAGTAGTTGTTCTGCTGTGAGATACTTGTTATAGTAGTTATTTTGAAGGAGTAAATATAGATGACATGTTTTTTTGTCCGGTCGTCGTATCCTTTGCGGATAACTTTTAATTGTGATGCAAGAAACATGTAGGATGGGCAGTTAGTTTGCTTATAGGCCTCCAAACTGACCTGGAAATTCCTTATAGCCATTTGTTCTTCTTTCATATAATGCCTGCAAGCATTGCAATTTTACAGCGTTGCATTGGCAATAATTTTATTGTTAGCAATGCGTCTTTGTTCAGTACAAAGCTTCATGGAGGTTTATATTTGGCATGAGTGAAAACAAGTACCATATCTTTACTCACTCATCACTGATTATGTCCATAGCAGATCGAGAAAGTTCTTGCTGCATGCATCTCAAAGTGAATTTTTCGGACCAAACCTACGTATATACACGTGAGTAGATTTGCTACAATTGTAGTGCCTGTTCATGTCAATTTATCATTGTTCTCGGGCTAACTATTGCGTAGCTTCATGCTGTTCAGGGCCCATGTTTTCCAAGAATATGTTACTTATCCTTGTTTTTTTTTATGAGTTAATGTTGTTCACATGGAATGATCAAGTATGTCGATCAAGCAGATTGGCCCTGGGCAAGTTAAGAAGGTAATGGTTGAATCATGCATGCAGATGCTTGATACTAGTGTTTCTGGTAATTTGGTTAGACTGGGATTGCCCTTGTTTGTGGATAAAATATATGTTCGCACTCTCATTTTGTCATTTATAGGCATATGCCTAATTAAACTGAACCATGGTCAGCGCACATTTTTTTTAGTAATACGGCGTTTGTCTTCCTCAAGTAAATTGTGGAGTACTTTCTTGGTGATTGTATACAGATTTGTTTTTACCTAAGCTAGTACCGTCTTTGATTGTCGTCATTTTTCATAATTACATAGTGGCTCTCCCCATCATTCTTGCTATATATTTTTTGAACTGAAAATGGATAGAGGAATCATTAACTTATAAAATGAATTGTTTACATGGATCTTTCACTACAAGAGATGTCAGTTGATTGGATTGAAAGTTTGGAATGGGCTGTCCTTTTTTATTATTTTTCCTTTTCTTTTTATTGCAACATACGCCTTTGCTCATGCCCACTCAAGAAGTTCATGGTTGAAAACTTGAAACGTGATATGCTAGTGCTTTGGGCAATTTGGTTAGACTGGGATAGAGTTATGCGTTTAAAATGGGTGTCTTTGCCAATGTTTGTAGATAAATGTATGTTCATACTTCATACCCTCATTTATAGACATATGCTTGACAGAACTTAAACTAAACGCACATTTTTTTTAGTAATACGATATTTGACTTTATGCTAATGCGATGCAAATGTTATTTTACCTAAGCTAATATTGTCATAGATTTTGTCATTTTCCATACTTAATATGGATAGATTATCATGATCTCATAAGATGAACTTTTCACGTTGATCTGTCATTTACAAGAGGCGACAGTTGATTGGATTGAAAGATATGGAATTTGTCTCCTTATGTTTTTCTTTATCTGCAACATATGCCATCATAGGTCCGTAATAAATTAAGAGGTTGGAACCTGGAATTAACATGGTTAATTGGTCCCAGTACGGGTGACTGGAAAATGATTTAATTGAGTCAACAGCATAGCAGTGCCGCTGTATGAAGATCTTCCTGAAGACTTTGGGTGTTGGCCGATTGAAGAGAAAGTTCGATTCTCCTCTTCTCTTTTGGTACAAATTAGCATGCAAGATCAAGATGTGAACTTCGTGTGTTTCACCTCACTTAATCAGCTGTTTTAGTGTACGTGATCCGACAAATAGTGTTTGCCTGGCGCTGCAGCACACGTTTTTCTTCTTCTTCACATGTGTTTTGTTGTCTGTAACTACCGATGTGTTTTCTTTCTCTGAATGGAACAGAAGGAGCTGTGCCGCTCCCAGTTTGAATAATCCTCAGTCCCTGGCCGCACAAGCGAGATCCGATGGCCACAGATGCCATTTGCACTGGCTATGTTATATATTGCACCGTTGCTGGCGCTGTCGGCGAGCTCCTCCTCACCCCGACGCGGCTGCCGGCACCTCCCTCGTTCTTTTCTAGCTTTGGCGGCTCATCTGTTGAACTAATTAGCAATTTTCGAATTAATCTAATCCAGAAAAGCATCATGACACATGCGCAAATGATATAAACCAACTCAGGCGAACTAGACATGCAACTCAAAACTAAACAACAGACTAGCATGTCTATCTCACTTGCATCAAAAGTAAAACAGAACCACAGAAATCTTAGGAGCACATACGTGGGAATAGCAGCAGCGAACGATCCAGTGTTGGCGTCAGTAGCCATGGCGATGAAGTCCTCGTAGTCGAAGCAGTCACCCGACGACGAGGAAGCAGTCGAGGCAGCCGTGCAGTGATCGATCGTAGCCGAAGTAGTCGTCCGACGGTGAGGAAGCAGCGAGCAGTCGCGCCGAGACGCTCCCCAAAAACCTTATCGCCCCTCACCCGGTACAGGTTCTCGAGAGCGCGGGGTTCCGGAGGCCTGCTCTCCAGTGCAGCCGTGTACGCGGTCGCCGGGATGGGAAAAACCTGAAAACAGTGGCAGCAAAAGGAACGGAGACGGATGCAATCTAAGCGCGACGGCTAGGGTTGCTGCTCCTCCTCTTATAGCCGCTCGGGGACGTGGGACACACGACTCTCAAAAAATTCACGCACAGATTTAGCTCGGCTCGAAACACGACGCGCGACATGGCGAGGCGGGCGGCAGAGGAGGAGTGCGTGTGAACTAGTCCTCTTCTCAAGCCTCAAGGAGGTGGGCAACACAACTCCTTATAAGTTGGTCTCCCTCCACCTCCACTAGCAATATGGGACTAAACTTCCACTTATGCCATCCAACCAAATGGGCCTTTGAGATTTTCCAGGAATTAATTGGAACATGGGCTTTAGGCCCATCCCATTAATTCTAACATCATCACCGTTGAATCTGCCGCCCCTAGCACCGCCCTAGGTCTCTCGTCAGTCCCTGCCTCCCCTTGCCCCTGTCGACCTCGCCTTCCTTCCCGCATTCGGCGGAGCCACCACCCCGATCTCCCTCTAAGCTTGGGGCATCAGGATCCTAAAATCCATTGGCTCGCAATTGTGCAGTCGCCAGAGAGCTCGTCGGAGCGGAGGGGGAGATGGCTGATTAGCTAATTTTCATGTGACTGTGCGCTATCCATCTCCCTATGCCGGCGACGGCATCCATCGCCGTCGACGGCGCACCCTCTGCCTCCCCCTCCGCCATCGTCGCCGGCGTTGCAAGAGGCCACCACCTGCTCAACGTCCAGTGCACCAACTCTCGCACGTTGGGAGGCCATACGTGGCATGTTGAGTATTACCCCACCGGGATCAACTCCGAGGACACCGGTTATATCTCCCTCTTTCTCGTTCTTGGTGGTACTGTCGCCGAGATCGTGAAGGCACAGACCACGATCAGTTTACTCGAAGGGAATCCTGTGCATAGCCTTACCACCGGAGTAGTTAACTTCTCGGAGAAGAGGCGCTGGGGGTATACAAAGTTCGTCAAACATGAATGTTTGGAGGAATCAACGCATCTCAAAAATGATTCTTTCACTGTCAGGTTTGAAGTGACTGTTATGAAGGAGTTGCGCGCCGAGGAAACGCCACTCGTCGTGGTGCCGCCGTCTGACATGCACCGGCACTTTGGTGATCTAGAAATTATTTGTAGTCTTATGATCTTATCCTCAATAGGATGAAATGCACCTCAGTCTCTCTCTCCTTTTGTTTGGTCGTCCTATCCTTTGTGGAGAACTGTCAACTGCATGACAAGGTATGTGCAAACCAAGAGACATGTATGCTAATTTGATGAAAACAACGGGTTCATAAGTTATAAGCTTTCGAATCAATTGGCCTTTAAATTCGCTTAATGCCTGTCTTATTCCTCTGTAGCATACCAGTCTGTACGAAGATCTTCCTGAAGAATTTGGGTGCTGGCCAATTGATGAGAAAGGTCTGTTTTTCTTCTTAGTTTTTTGGTTCAAATTAGCATGCAAGCTCAAGATGCGAACATCATTTTTCTCCTTCATTTTATCCGCTGTTTCACTGTACCTTATTAGGCAAATTGTGTTTGCGATGGCGCTGCAGCACTCACTGCTATTGTCTGTTGGCACTCGGCAGTTTGCTTTCCTTAGCCCTTAAGCTCCAGTCATCTCTGTTTCACTTGTTCCTTTCGGCTGGTGCGCTTTCCTCTTGGCCAATGAGATGCATATATGCACCTTATCATCACAGTAACAAATCCAAGATCGCCAAGAACCCGATTCTTGTCGGCCTTGTTTTCTTGTTGTTTCCACTTCCATGCCGTGTGTATATTGCTAAGTAACCTTTTCTGGAACCTGAGTAATTTGTATAGCTTTGTTCGGAAAGGCAGAATTGCACGATGGGTGCCCTGGTGTTCTTTAGTCTTTACATCCTTCCTTTCCAGTACCAAACCAATAATGGAGGGCAGTGGCAGTTTGCTTTCCTTAGTCCCTAAGCTCCTCCATTCATCCATATTTCACTAGTAAGCGTCAATAGCATACTTCCGTTCTTCTTTGCCACTGCCCGCTTTGTAGCCAGCCTCTCCATCGTGAACCAAAGCGTCTCGATCGCCACCGCGCCATGTCGACCTCCGCATCCTCCTCGGCCATCGTGGTCGGCACGGTGAGCGGGTACCATCTGCTTAAGATCGACTCCTACTCGCGCACCAGGGATCTGCTCCCCTTTGGTTGCGCCAGATCGCGAGATTTCCGTGTGGGAGGCTATACCTGGCACCTCAATTATTACCCCTGCGGCCTTTCGACCTACTCAAATTTCATATCCCTGAAACTCGTTCTTGCTAGTTATGAACGTATTCTCCAGTACAAGATGGTTCAGGTTCAGTTCAGTCTACTTGATCAGGCCGGGAAGCCAGTGCCAAGCGGCGGCTACACCAACACCAAAAAGATCAACTTGCCCCAGGACGGCGGCTACAAGATCAACTTGCCTACAAATCTGGAGGCTACAAATCTCAAGGACGACTCGGAGGACGACGACTCGGACCTGACAATCTCCGCCAATTTCATCAGAGGGCAAGACTGGGAGCAATGGTTGCTCGTCAACAACGACTGTTTCACAATCAGGTGCGACATCACCCTCATCGAGGCGCCCTGCGCGACTGCTCCGGTCGACCTCGACGTCGCCGCGCCACCTTCCGACCTGCACCTGCATCTGGGCGCTCTTCTATTAGGCGAGGAGGGCTCGGATGTGACGTTCCAAGTTGGCGGGGAGTGCTTCCCGGCGCACAGGTGTGTGCTCGCCGCTCGGTCGTCGGTCTTCAAAGCGGAGCTCTTCGGCGCTATGGAGGAGGGCACGGGCAAAAGTGTCGTGCACGTAGATGGCGTGGAAGCACGTGTGTTCAAGGCTTTTCTCGGTTTCGTCTATACGGACGCGCTGCCAGATTTTAACGAAGAAGAAGAGACTTGGATGGCTCAGCATTTGCTTGTGGTGGCGGATCGCTATAACATGGATAGGCTGAAACTGATCTGCGAAGACATGTTGTGCAAGAGGGTAGATGTGAACTCCGCCGCGACCACGTTGGCTTTAGCTGAGCAGCATTGCAACCGCAGGCTCAAGGAAGCCTGCTTGGATTTCCTCACGCTCCCTGCGAATCTGAAAGCAGTCGAGGCAACCGATGGTTTTGAGCATCTAGCCACCAGCTGCCCCGCTGTTTTCAGGGAGCTAATCTCAAAGCTTGCCGCACTTTGATTTGGGAGAACGAATTCCCTTCATCCCAAGTATTAGTTAGTATCTCTTAGTTATTTGTGCTTATGTGCGTATCCCTTCCCTTACTTCAGAATCTGCCATAAGGTCGTGAGACATATGTAGATCCTAGTTGTACCTTATCTACTAATATGTGTTGCCATGGCTGCCTGATGAACTTGAGTGCATGATGTTCCTTGGATTATCTCGGTTCCTCGGCTGCAACTAGTTTATTGCTTTCTCTATTCCCAGGTGAATAAGATACACTGCTTCTCTTCTCTTTTCTTTTTATAAATTATCCCTCTTTAGTGCGAGGGTTTTCCACTGCAAAGAGCTTAATTTTCAACTGGTACTTCATCATGTAATCAGTTGCCTATCAAGAAAACTTACTTTCTCGCTCGAGGTTAAAAGTATCACCTTTTGTGTTGAATTTTGAATTCTAGTGTTTATGAATTTTTCCGAGACCCTTCCAAAGTTCTGAAATTTTTATTGGATTTGCCCACCCTAGTTTTCTGATTCTTTTTGGAAGAAGTGGAGAAGCAGATTGGAGCGCTACTTGGCACAATTCTAGAGTATTCTCATCTAGCCTTAGATGAGAACTAGCAGATTGACCCGTGTATTTTACGCGGCTAATTTTACAACTCTCTTCAGTCATCAATATTTCAGCTTCTATGCTTATTCAGAAGGATCAAAACTAAATTATAATTACCTTTCAAAAAAAACTAAATTATAATTGTGGTTTGATTAAATACTATATTTTTGTTTTGTATTTTAGAATCTGTTTAAATTAATTATTTGCATGTACTGTCAATATGGTTCTCACCTCTTTGGTCTGATCTACAAATAAGTGTTCTATTTTATTTTTTACTATTTTATATTGTTATACCTGCCCGCTTTATCATTGATGAAGTGGAAGAAAGGTATGGAAAGAATGTATTCGTGTGCTTTCCTAGGATCATGATCGAATCTAATATGATGTACGTGCAAGTACTTGCTTATGTAATGACTACACCACGTATAAGAGTAGGAGTTTATTTAGATTTCTTGTGTCTTTAACACGTACGTGTTTCTAAGAGACATGACTTCTTTTTTTGAAACATTCTAAGAGACATGACTTGGTTCAATAAGAGTTTGGCTAGATTAATCCTTACCGTATGTGTGAGACGTAGTGAACGTGTGGGATGTACGTGGCCACCTGATTGACGCGTGGGGTCTTTTCTTTTGTCTGATTGACGTAAAAACTTCTCTTTTTTCGGTTAATATGAATTTTTTATCTCTTAAGTAAAGGAGATGCTTTGAATTTCGTCTCTTGCTTATAGATATATAGATGCTCCTCGACTAAGAGCTCTGTTCTTCAATTGGTACACCGGCACCATAACTCTGCGGACGTTCCATGGGCTTGCCACATGTCCTTTGAGATGCACTAGAATGTGATCAGTTCAAACTTTGCCAAATTAAATTTCTGTTGCAATTTTTGAAATTATATTTTCGAGGAAAGTTTGAATGGCATAATTTCAAAGTATTTAGAAAATTTTAAGTATAATTTTATCCAGGTCAATTGTCGATAAGTACTCTCTCGAACTGTAAACTTGTGGCACCTCCGTTCGATTACTTGACTGACATTGGTGCACGAGGAACAAACTGAACCTATGTCCCTCGCGCAGTACCATCACTTACCACAACACATGAACACGAGGGCGAGAGAGTGGGTTACAAGGTGAGTGTATTGCATTTATTCTCTTCCTTTCCCCTGAATGAGGGCGTGCCTTCCTACTTGTAGGGGAGGATGAAAGTGATTACACTTACATTATGCTCCTAGGTAGTTTACACTGTTGCCCTTGGGTTCATAATACCCCCGAGGTTCTTTGGTCATTTCCATTCAACGCTTAGCGGAATATCCAACAGCATCTTGGTAGGCCCTCTCTGGAAGCTCTCCTAGGTGGCCGACACGCCACTTCGGAATCCTTCCCGGGGTGCTTGTCTTGGGGTCCTCCCTTGGGTGCTTGTCTTCGGGTCCTCTCTCGGGTGTTTTCTTGGGGGTCCTCCCTTAAGTGCTCGTTTTGGGATCCTCCCTTGAGTGCTTGTCTTCGTTGTCTTGGGGGTTTCTCCTGAGTGCTTCATCCATAGTCCCGGGGGTTTCTCCCTAGTGTCTCACCCGTTGTTCCGGGCCTTCCCCGGATGCTTGACTCGTGTGAAGGAAAGGGCTGCCACAAGAAGCCCTAAGTATCATCCGTCTACCCGGATGTGTGCATCAATTCAGAAAGCGCCCGTCCGAATTGGTGCTTTAATCCATTGGGGTTGACGCGTCATCCAGATCGATGCATCCCAGTGTTCGGTAATCGCTCGGCAGTCACATAGGCACTCAATGAATGCCTCGGGACAGCCCCTAGCTTCGTCCTCCCTTGCTCGAAACCGTTGCAAGTGATAGCACTATGGTGTCTTGATCTTTTGATGAGAAACACACTATCAATTTGGTGGAGACGACTTTGACGATCCGGGTATACCGTACAACGACGATGCACATATCGTCTTCAAGTACTTAGGCAAATTATAGTTGAATCATTACGTGAGAAGTCTCAATGGTGGGCACAAATGGTTGTGAACCCACCCACCCGGGTTCAGGGACTCACCCACTTAATGAAAAGTCAGTTTTTGTGGTGAGCCCTCCCCTCCCCCTCCCGCTCCCATGGTCTCTTCATTTATAGTTGAATCATCACGTAACTATCTAAACTATAGAGATGCTAACTATCTGAACTATAGAGATGCACCAAAAATGGCTAGAAATACACATGGACTTACATAATTTTATCATACATATATATGTGTATATCTCCTTCCTTGCAGGTCACCTGTGTAACCTGGCAACAATTTTTCAGCCACTGCTTAGCCCAAATGTTTGTACAAAAGAACAGCTACCGAAGGGAAGACACCTGCTAGATACAACAGTTGCACAACTAAAGAATATATATCCTCCATTAGCACACAGAAAACCTACAGGAACAAAGAAAGATGGTTTATAAAATAAAAGACAGGTTATTTCACCAACCTGAACCAGAACATCTGACCTAATTAGCAGTCAGAAAGCCTTCTTTCTAATGGATACATAATCCAGTGGAAAAAAAATCGATATATCTTATATAGACAAGGGTCCATTTGCTATGAAATCAGTCAAATAGTGCAATCATGCAATCAAATCAATCCAAGCCGTCCGATCCGCAATATGCAGCCTGGTTCCAAGCGGGAGCTCCACCTCCACTTAACTCGACCTTTGCGGGGAAAAACCCCGCAAATCAGGCTTCCGTTTTGTGCGTAACCCCCTGTCCAATCATCCCCAAACTGAGCCTCTCTTCTTCCCCGTCTCAGTACATGCTAGCAGCGACGGGGACTGTCCACCTCTAGGGCGACGACGACCTGCGTGCTCCTCCTGTGATCCTGTCCTCGTTGCTCCCATCCCACCCTCAGTCCCCCTTATCTTTCACATCCCCATCTGATCAAATCCTCAAACCAAACTCTAATCCCCATCCCTAACTTGTGCGGAAAAACCCCCCCGCTAATCTACCCCTCCCGTTTGTCTATGATGAAAAGGAACAAAGTGGCACTTCAATTTGTTCTCTGCAATTTGTTTGTTCTAAAACAGTGTCAGAATGTTGTTTATGTTAAAGTTGTAATTGGGATTGTTCTAAAACAGTGTCAGATTGTTGTTTGGCTTAAAGCTGTAAGTGGGATTTTTTAAAAAGAAATATGTGAGTGAAACCAAGTAATTCCCGAGAATGCTGAGTTGTAAAGCAGTTCTAAATTCAATTTTGTGTCAGTGAATTGCTTGTCAGATTGTGGAGTTGTTCAGAACAATTCAAAGTGAATGCTTGTGAGCACATGTAAGACAAGGCAATTCATCAATTCATCGAAGTTGCAACACCAGAAATGCATAAGACTTTGAAGCTGCTAAAGCTCCTCTCTCTCTCTCTCTCTCTCTCTCTCTCTCTCTCTCTCTCTCTCTCTCTCTCTCTCATAGAAGAGCAAAGGAAACAAAAAGCTCTCATGTCGCTTGTCTGATTGTAAATCAAGTGACCGTGTCTGTCCGTAAGAGCTGAGAATGCAGCTGTATGTGAATGCAGATATTATATGTTTGCCATTTTTGAACATATGCTTGATGAATGAAAAGGCTTCAGTATTTGTCTCTCAAACGAAGTATATCAATGCTTTTGCTTTGTTGCTGAACAGTGTCAGGTCACTTTCCTTTCCACCAAATAGTACAGTTACTCTATTAAGGGCTCCACAATTCCTCGGCTGCCTTTGTTTAAGAAAAATTCAGTTTGCAGGTTGTATTACTTGAAAATCACGAGACTGGTTCATACAAATTCAGTCTTGCATTAGCAGTGTTACCTGCAGAGAGGAAACTCAGATCATGACGCTGAGCTCGTCTCTTTGGCGCGGAGGAGGGTCGTGTGGGTGTGCCTGGGCGCTTAGGAGCGTCACCTCGGGGGAGTGGGCACGCGGAGGAACACTGTGTCCGCCGGCGGTCGTGATGCAGCCCTAGAGCAATCGATGGAGAGCGAGAACCCAGCCTTGCTGGGATACATCGGCGGCGCCTCTGCGAGATCAAACGCCAGAGGAGAGGAGGTCGTGGGAGGAGGGTCTCGTCTCCAACTCCGACCTCCGCGGCCGCCTCGGCGTTCTCCGCCACCGAGGCCGGGACAGAGGCGACGCCGGCGGCAGCGCACCTATGGCTCGCCCCCTAAGTCGCAAGAGAATAGGGCGCCTGCTCTGGTCGAAGGCGTCAGGAAGAGGCAGATAAGAGATGGAGCGCAACTACCACCATCGATGACGCCGCCACGCGAGACGCCATTATCTAACTCCCGAGCCGCCTCCTCGTCGTCGTCCTCCTCCTGCCTCCTCAGCTGCCGCCACGATTCGGGTCGGGTGGAAGCGCACGGCGTCTGTCGGCGGCGCGAGATGCAACATAGAGGAGAGGGAGTCGCCGTCGCCATCTCCCTCAGCTGGAAATCGGACGTAATCCCGCCGCAGCACATGCCCTGAGAACGATCGGAGCCTGCTCCATCTCAAAAATGTAAATGCAGGCGTTTCATTTCCCAACAAATAAAAACTGCACGCGTTTACTAAAAAGAGCAGGCTGAGATTGGTCTCCGTGAGTGCGTCTCCTCGACAACTGAAAGTCTGGAACTGTGATCGCTTCCACTTCCGAGGGCAATACATCACCATCTTTGCTCCTCACACTTCCCCGTACGTCGTCTCCTCTGCCAACAATATAAACTGCGCCTATCTCCTTGTATTCAATCCGCCACTTCCAGGCTCCAGCTATACCACTGATTCCAGTTTGTGTTGCGCCATGGTTCCGTGGCGCAAGCCGTCTGATGCCTCTGCCTCGATCGGCGACGTCGATCAGGCCAGCTTGGTGAGCGGGTGTTACCTGTTCAAGATTGTCGGCTTCTCATACACCAAGGGGAGAAACGGCTTCCATTCTCAGCGTTTCTCCGTGGGAGGCTACGCCTGGTATATCACCTACTATCCAAATGGAGGTCACTCCCGCCCAGAACCCTGATGGTCGCGTGTACTTTGACATCGTTCTTGATGCTATCTTAGCTAGGTCACTGCGCGCGCGGTGCAGGTTCACCTTGCTCGACCAGACAGGCAGGCCAGTGCCGTCACGCGCTCGTGCCAGCCCGATCCTCGACTGGTCCCATTGAGACGACTGCTTTACCATCCGGTGTGACATCACGTTCACCGACGAGCTCCGCACGGCGGAGAGGCGCCGGTTATTCTTGCCGGTGCCACCGTCTGACCTCCACCAGAATCTCGTTTGCAGATCCATTCCCGAGAGAGATCCAGAAAATGGTGTATGCAGCAGTATTCCTACTAATCGCATCGTATGGGCAGTCTGGCAAATCTGCTCGATAGTTACTATAATCTAGCCCTAAACGTGCAGATCATAGAGTTCCCATGTATATGGGTTTAGAGCGTGAAGTTACGTAAGATTCTCCAAATCTTTCGTGCTTCCCTCGTTGCCAGACGCAGGTGATCTCTAGAAAATGTTGTTGTTTTGAAAAAAAAGGTTAATTAATCTCTCGACTTATACATCAAAAGAATATCAACAACATAAAGCAGTTTAATTATTACAAAATTCATCGTAAAAATTTGAAAAGAGCTTGCGGGCTAACATTCAAATCAAATAGCATAAAAGAACGACTCACAATTATCGATTACTCGGTCACACAGTAAATTCAAGGCAGCCCAGTCGACTATGCTATTATGTGGGTGTGCAAGAGGAACAAAGAAGTTGCATGCGAGTCGTCTCCAACACTTAGCAAGATTTTGGATAAGTGCTAAACGTGATGACGATTGTATTCGTCCCACCAAATGGAGGGGTTGCTCCCCTACTTATATGAGAAGGATGCAGTGATGTGCATTTACATACCCATGTGGGTAGGGTCAAATTAGTTACTTCCACCCTACCCCTACGAGCATATTCCTAAGCACCCAAACAACATCTCGTACGAAGCGTCGTACAGGCAACAGGGTTACACGGTGCACTCTATTATCACCACGGGTCACTCATCCGGGGCACTTGCCTGGGTTGCTTGCTCGGGAGGCCTTCGTCATGGCATGAGGGTGCGCGCTCACCCGCGTGGGCATCTTTGTCGTTACCCCAGGTCACTCACCCGGGGAACTTGCCTGGGGTGGTCCTCGTTGTGGCGCGCAAGGGCACGCTCCCCCACCTAGCGTTGACGTTGTTACCTTGGGTTGCTTGCCTAGGGTGGTCCTCGTAGTGGTGCGCGGGTATGCGCTCACTCGCCTAGGTGTCATCATTGTTACCTTCGGGCACTTGCCCCGAGGTCTTTGTCGTGGCACGCGTGTGCACTCTTCGTTTGAACCTCCCACGCCTCTATCTATGAGTGGGAATAAGAAAAAGGTAAGTTTTATGTTATGCGAGGGGTGGAAAGGTTGTACTGACAATTGCATCGATTCGAGGTAGCCTATAGACCCCCCTACAACACTGATGTTGAACATCCATCGGTGAGCCTCCTACAGGTGTACCAACTGCCACTAGAAAAAAGCCCTATCACAATTGCCTCCAACTGCTTGCTCCATTGCACCATGTTTTCTTTGTAGTCCAGCTTCTACAAAGATGCCCAAGACTGCAACAAACTGCCACACCTGAAGATCACCTGATTCGGATGACAGAAAGATTTGTTGTAAAAAATAACATCATTGTGGCATAGCCAAATAGACCAACATATAATCGCAACCTCCTCCCCTACCCATTTAGCCATCGTTCCAACATATTGGAAATGTACTATTTGGTGGAGGAAGATTGAAAACTATGGAGCCACCCTCCATAGTTCACCTTGGGCGCCTATTATCAAGATGATCGTATGAGACTGTAGGATCGATGGCTTCTGACAGGAGGGGTGAATGTCGTATTCAAAAATATTCACTAAATCTTCACATACATCGTCATTGAAAAGACAAGTATGATCCGAGTGAAGTCGCAGCGGAAAAACCCCCAAAAGTTGCAGCCAAAAGATGAACGAACAATGTTCCAACAGAAGAAATCCGAACCCTCCGGAGTTGATCCGGACCCTCCAGATTTTCCAATCCAGACCCTCCAGTATTGATCCGGACACTCCGGGTGATTATCCGAAAACCTACTGGAGGCAATCGAATGTCACACCCGGACCCTCCGGATGGATCTCCGGAAACCTACTGGAGTCGCCCGGAGGTACCACCCGGACCCTCCGAGTGAGTGTCCAGATACCTAAGGGAGGCAGCCGGAGGTACCACCTGGACCCTCCGGGTGAGTGTCCGGATACCTACTGGAGGCACCCGGATGTTTCACCCGGACCCTCCGGGTGAGTATCCGGATACCTACTGGAGGTACCCGGACCCTCCGGATTTGAGAAAACCTGGACCCTCCGGGTCAAATCCGGACCGTCCGGATCATGATTTCCAGAACGCAGAAAATCCTCGCGATTTTTGTTCTCCTTCAAAATCCGACCAGCCAAAAGTGGTGAAAGTTTACAGATGAGTCCAGGTTTGTCTTGTGACTATAAATCAAATGTTGATCCTCATAGAAATGCCTCAAGACAATACTTTTTTCATGTTCTTCCTAAACACTCCAAAAGTTGGACAAAAAGCAAATCTTCGATTCCTTGTTGCTCGCGAGGATTCTTGATATGAAATCAACAAGGTGATTTCTCACATGTCACAGCAACCTAATCTACCCCTCCAATCACGAAATCAAAGCCTCTTCGTGACTTAATCACAAAACCCCATTTCTTGCCTTTTTCTTCAAGAAAACTCAAAATCAAGAAAAAAAAGGTTAATCCTGGATATGCTTGGATGGGATCAGTATAGAGATGATCTTCCCATCACTTACTTGCCATACCATGGATCAAACCACAAAGAAGGCAAGAAAACAAAAATAAAAAAGAGTCATAGAGTAGATAGCTCAAGAACACGTAAGGATTGGGAAAATCTTTTTATATTGCATTTTCGTTGGTTTTCTTGATGTTTACAAGCCTCTCATCTAGGCAAAGCACTTCTCTAAGTCCAGCTCTCACAAAGCTAAAAAAGGGTTAAGGGTTAAGAAACCCTCTCCCACCTATTTATAGTGGAGGGGGCATCCCCCTCTCCACTTGGGCCTCAAAGCCCACTTAGATAGCATGAGCATTTAGCACGTATCACAAAGCGTCTAAGTGACTCATTCGCCATCCATCCTCTCCTTCTACCCTAAGCAACTAACCCTAAACCGCTTCCTGGCCGCCACCGCAGTTTCTTGGTTATGCTTCGGTAGATTCCGCGTTTTTACTAAAACACTCTCGCACTGACTTGGTCCTCACGTCTCGTCTCCACCCACTTTCTTGTCCTCCGCATACATGCTTTTAAGCCGCACGATGTCGTCGCCACCTCCTTGACCACATCTCAGCCCTTTAAGCCTCATGTCGGTCCATATGGCCGAACCATCGCCGCACCTAATTTGCACCTGCACACAATCGACCAAGCAAAGCGTTACGAGCACAAGTTTTCCACTTGACTCAAGTCAGCCGAGAAAAAATCCTTCATCCACTCAATCCTTGAGATAAATTAAGAAACTCAACAATCATTCAACCACAGTTCATAATTAGTTCATAATTCAAACGATGAATTCATGCAACTACAAATTTAACTCCGCATAAAGCAGCAAGATATTCATCGCACATATTGTTAAAGTCATCACATGACTCACAGAGACAGATGAGATATCAAGATGTAAAATAAACATGATTCAATACATATAATCTTTAATGTACTAAGCTAATCCTCCTTCCAAAGTCTATAGACCAAATTGACTATTCTCTTAATCTTTTTTTTCTGCATATGAAATTTTCTAAAAGTAGAACAGACGCGAGAGTTATTAATGTCTTAATGGCTGCGAGGCTTGTATCTGGTCCAACTTACTACTAGTATGCATAGGCCCAGATAATACAACGAAGGCCCATGGGACTATCGGAAGGAAAGTGTCGAGTCTTCCGGAGCAAGGCAACGGTTCATCTCCTTCCTCGGTCCCTCCTTTTCCCATTGAGAGCAGCAGCAAGCGGTGATCAAACCGAGCCAAAAGAGGGAGAGGGCGAGAGGTTCACAACTCCCCGTTTCACATTCATGTTGCATAGTAGTCCGGAGGTGTGAAGATGTTCCAGGCAATGTGGGAATTACGTAAAAAGGCATGCTTTGGACGAAATCGTTGAAATCACCCTGTGCAGTGGATTTCTCTCGTTCAAATTTTAGGCAGGTCATAATGTACAAAGATGTGAATTTGAGGAGTATCTCGTTGAAGGTGCATGGCATCCTAGCTTGAGGTCGTCTCTGTTAAGTGTAATCTGGAGGTGTGAAGGTTGAAGGCAAAGACGCCGGCATGGCAAAACCTGGCACCTGATGATCAATGGCGGACCCAGAAATGACTAATGGAGAGGGCTGGACTAGGCCAAGGGGGGCTAGGCTGGGCCAAAAGAGTGATGTACTGCTTACGGTTTAGTATTTTGAGACAAATAATACATATATATTCTCTTGTGTATTTGGGCTGGACCGGGGCTATAGCCTCATAGCCCCAGCCCTAGGCCCGCCTCTACTGACGATGAAGGCAAAATGGCACGCGATGGAGCGTGATATCCTGGGAGCGCTTATTATTATTGATGAGTTAATATATTCTTTTTTTTAGTAATAAAGGCATGTGCAACGTTGGTCAAAACTAGGGGCTAAGGTAGCATAGACTCGAGTCTAGCCCTTGCAGCACCCAAGAGCTAAGTAAAAATTTCTAGACCCAGCTCAAGTCCAAGCACCGGTTCTAGTAAATAAAAAATTAGTAGTTGACTAGGAAGGGAAACGGGATCAAGTGGAGCTGGGGATTTTTTTTAACCAACGGGTCCCACAAGTAGAGGCTAAGCAAGAGTTACCATTGCACTGATTTTTTATTTCTTAGCCTCCCTATATGTGAGTATTATTAGCCTCACCACATTGCTCGTGCCCTAACGAGCCTGATAATAAACTTAGGGCCTGTTTGGTTAGGCTGTGGCTGTTGGAAAAGCAGCTGTTGGCTGGCTGTTTGGAGAAGCGGCTGTGGCTGTTGACATGTGAGTCTGTAGTTGTACGTGTTTGTTGGGCTGTGGTTGTTGGCTGTTGTATGAGGAAATGTCTGAAATGCCCCTAGAATGCTGAGAGTATGTATATTATATAATTTTAGGAATAAAAAATCGTAAAAAACCCAAAAAACAGAAAAATTCAGCAAAATTAAAAAAAACAGAAAAATCAGAAATTTTTTAAAAAATTTAGAAAAATTCAGAAAATTCCAGAAAATTTCAAAAAAAATTCAGAAAATTAATACGATACAATCGATTATGACTTAATTAAAATTCAAATTATATGTTTAGATGTAGATAAATAGAGAGAACAAGTTATACAAACCATATTGAAAATAAAAATTACAAGCTAACGCCTTCTCGCAGCATACAGGGAATCAGTAATTAGTTCCTGAGTAATGTTCATGTTATTGCCATCCATCGCAACACCATTTATATCTTCATTTCCTGCGGAGGTTGCCTGTCCCACATCAGAAATGTAGTCTTCATCGGCATCACATTTATCGAACTCCTTATCAGCTAGTGTGCTTTCCCGTATAAAATTGTGAAGAGCCATGCAAGCATGAACAATACAGGATTGTGTCTCCTCTGGGTAACTTGGAACATGTAAGAGGATCCGCCATTTCATCTTTAGGACTCCAAAGGAGCGCTCAATCACATTCCAGAGCGAGGAGTGAGCATGATTGAACACCTCATGCTTCCTCGTAGGCGCGCGCGATATGCGAAACTCCGGTAGATGATATTTTGTTCCCTTATAAGAAGCTAAATAACCGCTCCTGTTTGGATATCCTAAGTCAACAAGGTAGTACTTTTCTGCACATAACGAATACGACAATATAAGAATCTATATGGTACTAGAATTTAAAAAGTTGCGTGCACACAAAATAAGGTACTTACCCGGAGGTGGTCTTGGATATACATCAACAAACTTCTCTTGTGCATTGTTTAGAACCCGTGTGTCATGTACCGATCCTGGCCAACCGGCAACAACGAATGTGAAGCGCATGTCGAAGTCACAAAAAGCCATGACATTTTGCGAAGTGTATCCGTGTCGATTTCTATACTCAATTGACTTCTCTGTTGGGACAATGGTTTTCACATGCGTGCCATCTATTGCACCAATGCAACCGTTGAGGTGTGGATGGAAACGGGGTTCTAGTAACTTCAAATGGACTTGGTTGAATGTTGGATCCTTTGGTCTAACGATATTATGGGACATATTGTAGAGACAGTTCAACACTCCATAAAATTTTGTATGCACTGTCCACGTAGATCTGCAGAAGATTACTTCCACATTACCAACAGAATTAGGTCCTCCAACCATCCACAGAAACATTGCCAAACTCTCTATAGATGTCATGTCCCTAGTTGATGTTAAGTTATAATTCTACACTAGATGTTGATGCAATGCATCAAAAACTCTCCTAGACATTCTGAACATCCTATAGCAAGATTTTCTATGATTGAGCTTCTCAACTGTCCAAGAATAGTCAGTTTGTATAGGACACCGATAAGGTTGTTTGTACAAATACCTTCTTTCATGTTGTTCACCCAACATTGCTAGTTGCCTCAATTGTTCTAAATTTTGCAACCGATTGAGAGATGTCCATTCAGCACTACTCCCAGCTGCATGTGCAATCTCATCATCAATGTTCTCATCATCATCTTCAACATCATAATCTTCCTCATCACTCATCTCATCGAACATACATACGAAAACTCACATAAATATGACATAATAATCCAAGTAAAAAACATGTCAACACAGAACTCAATAATTGAACGTACAAATATTGGAACTAACATACATGGCAGTTGCTAAGAAACTCACAAATAGTACAACATACAAGTAGTGCGAATGAAATACATGGAAGTTCATACAAATAGTACAACATACTAATAGTACAACACAGTCAAATACTACAGGCTATTGTTATTCTGAAGGCAATCAAACCTTCCTTCGTTACTTGGTATTGCCACGAACAACTCTCTAATTTTCGGCTTCAGAGCAAGGTTACATGCCGTGAAAAATAGAGGAGTCCGTTGTATAGCACCACACTCAATCATCAACTGTATCACCTCCTTTATTGTAGGGATGGGGCTAGCTCCAGATTGGATGGAGCCTATGCACTGAGAGGATATAGCATGTGCTGCCTTCTTGTACTCTTGAAAATATGTGTTGTTCTTTTGTTTCCCCTTGCTCTTTGCTTGCTTCTTTCTCTTTGACCCTGACCCAGACAAGTCCTCTCCAGTTGGATCTGTACTTGACCCAGAACCCTCCAGAACAACAGGACTAGCCTGCCCTCCAAGCACCATTCCAGGGATAGTGGCAGTATTACCGGTCACAAATGCCTTATCAAACATAACCTTCAAGCACTCCAAGTTAGCTGGTGGACCATCTCTGAACTTGACAAACTCCTTGTTTAGCTGAAATCCCAAAAATATATGATATTAATGATATTCCCGATACTTGAGAATATATTAAACTTCGAAATTGAACTTCGAAATGCACTTACCGCAATCTGCGTTTTCCACCACTCATCAGGTGCATCCACAGTTTTCCTTATCGGGCATCTACCAAGACCTATTGCTGAATTGTTTAACTCAACCCATAGCATATAATCTTTCTTCATGAAATCCCGCCTATTCTTGAATTGCTTCCTCGTAAACTTTTTCCCCGTCCGCTCAAAAAATCTGGCCTCTAGATTGTTATACCCAGTGACACTCAACGAACAGATAGGCCTATTCCCAGCTATGGTTTCGTCCTTGCAAATTTCAACAAATGCCCTAGTTGCAAAAGCATCCCAATTTGCCTTTGGGGTTGCCATTTAACGCAATCGCAATTTTAACATATAAGCAACTAGTAAAGAATCGTGTGGATTGAATAATCATAGCAAATAGTAAAGAATTCTATACAAGCATATCATAATACCATGCTCAATACTTGTCATGGCACCCTCAAGCATATTATAGAACCATGCACATGCCGTATAATATATACCTTCCTGTATGACGTGGTTCACATCACACAGGGCTAAACATGCAAATAATTAAAATAAGGATCTGAGAACTAGCCTATGCCATAAGCTACAATGACAAACGAAATTTCTCTTAAGCAATTCATCAATAAATTTGCATACATAAGCTTTAATCAATTTGCATACATCAAGCAATTCATCATCCAATTCCTCTTGATCATCTTCCAATTTGTATTTAAAATAAATTGCAAACACTTATCATGTGGTTGGATGGAGGAGAACACCCCTAGTTCTTCTTCCATGAGGCACCGACAACAAAGGCAAAGTAACAAAAACAAGACTACCTACTACACCATATCTCTGAATGAGATCAGAAAGGATTCTTCACACGAGGACTCCTCAGGGATATAGAAGACCATGTGATTGCCTTAACCTTCCCTATTTACATAGGACGTTTGGAATTTCAAAGATCCAAATCCTCCTTTAGCCCTTTCTTTCTACTCTACATTCATCAAAATGAGTCATCAGTAGCACTGCAAGAAGCAGTATGTTCATATTCCATACAACTATCTTTTGTTAGATTACATGTGCAGTTTAACAGTCAATCCGTTGTGTTTTATATATGAGCTATCAAATGTCAAAGCTCTTATATACTCTTGTTGGTCATCTTGACCCTATCTCATATTCTGTTTAAATAAGAAAATGAAGTGAACTACTCACGTATCTATATTTCATTTGTGCTACATTCTCTTGCATTTTATCAATGTTCACTTTTCTTTTTGGAGCGGCTGGATCTATCTTTGAAAAAACATACATAAAAACTATACAATTACTCTCTTACTAGATCATTTTATTCACTGGTTTTCTATTTTTCTTCCATTTATTTGTTGTAACTGTTCAGGTAAACCTATGCATGCTCTCTTTGTTTTCCATTGTATACATGAAAAATCTAGCTTCTATCAGTTTTTATGTTGCATATAACTGGCCTTGCAGGAGCATTTTCGAAGGAGCACCCATTGATCTAAAAACTTTTGAAGTTTGTGCTCACAAAGACAACTATTGCATTCCAAGTTTTGTTCAGCATACAATTCACAGAAGAGAGAAATTTCACCTGGGCTGCCCACCTGGGCAAGACAGAGCTACTCTCGTACGAACTCGTGGGGAGGCCGGTGACCTAGGCAGGAGGGAGCGGGTCTTGGAGGAAGGCCGACAAAGGACCTGCGGTAGCATGGGGAGGCTGGCCACCTGGAGGCTCAGGCTGGTCCACGACGAAGGGACGGATTCGGGAGGCCGCCGGCGAGCCACCCTCCCTACCGTCGGTTTGAGTACGGATCCGACACAGTGGGAGGCCTCAGGGACAGATCTGGGAGGCCGGCGGTGAGCTCCCCTTTCCTACCAGGGAGGGAGGCCAGCAGAGTGGGTCATTGGCAAGGTGGGAGGCCTTACTAGCTGGGCCTTCTTGGCGCCCGTCGGTGCAGGGGCGTGGCGGGTGGAGGTGCAATGCGGGTGTAGTGGTGGTGGGGGGAGCCTCGCAGCGGTGGTGGGCGGCGGGTGGAGGGGCGCAGCGATGGAGGCACGCTGCGGTGCTGCCGGGCCCTCGTAGCGGTGGTGGACGCCGGGTGGAGGTGGTCGTCGGTGGAGAGGCGCGACGGCCGTGGGCGGCGGATGCAGGTGGAGGCACGTGGCTGTGGTGGGCGACGGGCGGAGCCTCGCAGTGGTGGTGGGCGGCGGGTGGAGGGGCGCAGCGATGGAGGCACGCTGCGGTGCTGCCGGGCCCTCGTAGCGGTGGTGGACGCCGGGTGGAGGTGGTCGTCGGTGGAGAGGCGCGACGGCCGTGGGCGGCGGATGCAGGTGGAGGCACGCGGCTGTGGTGGGCGACGGGTGGAGGCGCGCCGTGGTTGTGGGCGGCGGTGGTGGGCGGCGCTACAGGCACGCGGTGCTGGTACGCAGAGCCGCGCGGCGGTGGTGGCTGGGGAGTAGACGCGCTCGGGGGTGGAGGCGCTAGCGAGAAGGGGATCCGGGGGGGTTGCTGTGGAGAAGAAAGGGGATCTCGGGAGGAGAAGAAAGGGCAATTTGCTGTAAATTCTTTCAAATGGAGGGGCAACTGGGTACACCGTAAGTCACCATTGCGAGAAGCTGGGTTCTAGCAACTTTTCGGTATAGCTCAGTTTACACGGGAAAGCTAGTCTGACTGTTGCTAGAAGTTGGCTCAAAAACCTAGTGTTTAATTAGGCTTAAGCTTTTTTAATAAAAAACTCTCCAAAATTCTAACCAAACACCCTTTTAGGAGATGCTCCTGCACTTCTCGCCTGTCAGCAATCAGCCTCTCACCAGGAACCGGCCGACGGACGCAGCCTCTCGAAGCCCAACAAATGTGATCCAATAATGCAAAGCGATTCAGCTCAACAGCATATGAAGGTCCATGGAAATAAAGGCCTAAATCCTAACATGTTTTCCACTTCTTCCTCGGCTCGTCCGCCTCCCCAGTCCCCTCCCCTCCTCTCCTTTCCGTTTCTCCGCTTCCTCGGTTCCTACAGGGAGAGTGGGGAGGCGCGCCGCGGATATGTTGAAGCTACAGGATCTTAAGGACATGTTCAGGGACATACTGGGCAAGTTTCGCTGGATTGTGCCCAAGAAACGCCCTAACTGCTCCCCTCGAAGGTCTCGTTTCCTCGTTCTTAGCGCCGTTCGCCGGTGGGATTGATGGGCGTTTCTGTCGCTGATGCAGGGAGGGGAGCCGATGTAGGAGCTGAAGGTCTCCATACGGGCCAAGGTTCGCAAGAAGCGCGCCGCCGCCGCCCAACTGTTGTTCCTGTTCTTGTTCGTGGTGATTGTGATGGTTTCTTGATTTGGGTGTGCTGCTGATGCTTCAGGGCAACGTGACCCGGGAGGAGGATGACACGCTCCGGGGTTGCGTGCTGTTCGCGAACGCGGCCTTCGCCCTGACCTACGCGGCGTCCTCTATCATTTCCTGGTTTGCTACTAGTTCAGGTGCCTCTCTCCCTCGATCTGTGATGCCATTGATTTGCAACCGTGGTAAATGAGAAACAGTCGGTTAGGTGACAAAAAAGATGTAGGCTGTCGTTACAACTTAGCGTACACCATCAGCTATTGCCACTGAATAGAATTGTGCTATAAATTTGTGTGTATTTTTAGAAATGTTATGAATTGTGTTATTAGAATTCAATCAGAGTACTTTCTGGTCCGAGTCCCCTCTTGATGTATATGCAAGAACCAGTCCAGAGCAGTTTGTGTTCATAATTGGAAAAATGTAGCACCGACACATGATACCGGTACAACGATATGACATTTTCCCAAAATCATTTATATGGGACAAGCACAATCAGTATGATAAGTATACTACAAGATGTGGATCAATATAAACATAGGAATGTAGGATTAAATGTGCCAAAGACTGTAGACAACATAAAGAGTTACGTATGTCTAATTCTCGTTTCTTTATGCCCATAGTATGGTTGTGGCCTTATGTCAATCATAGTATTTATCAAGCATGCTCATGGAAACCTTCTGGCCCCCAATAGCCTAAAATTCTTAGTTAATAATCATTCTCAGAAAAGCTAGGAAGCAACCTTTTTCTTGACAAATGGCTGGGAAGCAACTCCCGTGACACACTATGAAGAGTTGGTAGAATTTAACTAGACAGGCCATCTAATATGGGCCCTATGAACAGTGGAGGTCTCTTGTAGCTAGTGCTAGTTAGCTATATGGCATTTTGGATAAATTCCGTGCTTCCAGTAGTGTCGTTTTCTGTACAAGATTTTGAAGGAAATTAACATCTAGCACCTTTGACCAAACCACACCATGTTCATCTGTTCCTCACATATTCTGCATCTATTTTTAAAGGATGCAATTTGCCGCTTCCTTCCATTTTGCAGGCTAATTGTACATTTAACACTTAACTCCATGGCATCAAGTCAAAAATTCTGATTCATATGCACGATTTTAGTAGCACATGTAATAAAAATATTTGTTGAGGATATGTAAAAACTGAAATACTACTGTTAGACTAGCAAAATGACCACGCTTTGCTACGGATAAAAAATATATAACTAATTGTGTTAAGCCATCGTTGTCATGCTCGGCCTATGGCCTTACACCGTAAACTCGGTTCCAGCTTACACCGTAAACTCGGTTCCACAACCACACACAATTTGCTCCATTTTTGTTAGAGAGTTTTTAGGGAGGTGGTTAAGTTAGTTTGTTACAGAGGAGCTTCATTGTGTTCAAGTTGTTAGTTTGTTGTTTTTGTTATAGAGTTTTTAGGAAGGTGGAAAAGAGAGATAGGAGGTGTGGATGAACTACCACCAACTCCTATTTATATAATATTAAGGATAGTGATAGCTTTCTCTTTGACAAAAAGAACAGCCTTTTCCCACCTTCCAAAGAACTGTGTGTCATCTGAGGAACAGTGTGTCTGTTCAAATTGGAAAATAATCCATTGTTCCTTTCTCATAATCACTACAGTTATTTTGTGAACTCTGTTGGTAAGCTCTGCACCATACGTGGTTTTTCTTTCGTTATTATCATGTGTTCTTCACAGTAAATGATGCTATATTTTGCCACTGTTATTACTTATGAAGGATATGTGCCTACTTATGTTTGCCCAGCCAACACCTTGACTCTGTTACATATAAAGCACTGTCCCTTTGTTTATGGCAAACTGGATTGTAGTATTTATATTAGGGGTCATTAGAGCTTGGCTGTATTCTATAAATATGTAAGTGTCTTCTCTTTACAAGTAAAATATATTTCCTTTCAGATAAATGGAAACAGATTACCTTTAATGCAAATCAAGTGTTGTACAAAATAAAGCTGCAAAACTATTACTGTTGAGTTTGCCTTCCAGGGGCTCGCTGTTGGTATCATACACATGCTTACATATATTCTGTTTTGCATTATTTGCTAGGAGTCCACCTCTGCCTAGATTATTAAGGTTCAGCATGTGTGCTGATACAGCTATTAACCTGGTACTGGCCCTTGTATGTTAATAATGGCATGCAAAAGCACAGGCAAGCTTTATATCTCTCGGTTCTTGAAAATATACGTAGCAAGACCGGTACAACTTCCTAACCAACTTAGCTTGGAACTGGTAAATACGCGGCTTGCCATTTCAAATTCAAATGTGAAAATTGAACTGATAACCAGTTAGCACTTGCTTGGGAATTAGAAACGATATGTAGAACACATTTACAAATGTGTACTAGTTATTGGAGTTCTGCAAGTTTGCTTTCATATTCCAAAATTCCAATTGGGAGGGGCAGGTTGGCTACTTCTAGGAATAGCTACACCCAGTTGTGTACATTATGTACCTTCTGTTTATTGTGAAAACAACTTGGCGTAGTTGAGGAAGCATATTGTTAGTTAGATACACACAGCAGTAGGTGATTAGATACACACAGCAGTAGGTGATCTTCCAAATTTAGATTTGAATTAAACCCACTAGCATGTTTCTCCTGGTCTGACAGAAAAATGGGTCCAGGGAAATGAACCTTGGGCATTACCTTCTAAATTATTCGATGAGTTGATTCTTCTTTTTTCATATGGTGTGCATGCATTAAAGGTTTGTTTTTTTATACTGAAATGCTAATCTCATGAAGCTATATTCCAGGCGCTGGTTTGATCGCAGGGAAGGCGACATATTATGCAACCTTGCATACGTACGCTCTACTCATGTTGCACAGTGGAGAGGACCGCATGAAAATGGAGCTAGCTCATATGTGCGGTTCGTTAAATAAAAATGCTTTGTTTATTCTGTGTCAGGTGTTCTAACTAACTACTTGTTTCATTTGCAGAATACTTACTAAGCATAGTGATGAGAAATCATTGGTTGAAGCTGTAAAAAGACATTTCTTTGCCGAGCATCTCTTTAGTGATCAACATCAAGATAAACCACTTTTCAGGTGGCACCAACGTCACCCATATGTTGACAGCACCTATATGGAAAGGGTGAAAGAGATCGAAGCAAACAACTCTGAAGATAAGACCAAAACAATTTCTGTCCAGACAACGGTAAAAATTGTGACTTACAACTAATTTTCAGTTTATTAGAACATGAGTACTCTGCGTCCTTGTTACATGATTTTCTTTTTTCTATGCATCTTTTTGCTGCATCTACAAGTTTACGCTTTTTTATACCTTTTTTACGTCCATATTACCGAATTAACTCACAGCAACATCATTCGCTTCTTTTTATGTTTATGTTTGCAGAGATCATTTGGAGATCTCATGGAGGACCCACTGGCTTGTATACTGGGTTCTCCAGACAGCAAGATGGAGAGCGACAAGCCCCCCCAGCACACAGCCACTATCCTCAGGAGAAGAGACTTGCAAGCTCAGAGGAGAAGTCACCGGCATGCTACATTGTGAAGGTCCGATATTATCACTTCCATTTACTTGGACTAGAGATACTTGATGGTCCGATATTACCACTTCCATTTAATAAATTTGCAAATACTCTTTCGTATATATTTTTGAAAGAGCTCATGTGAGCCCGAGCTCTATTACACCACACTCGATTTCATGTGGCAAACACTGTCAGTACACTTTTTTCTCTTGTTTTCTCTTTGCACTAACTCGAGGTCGCTAACATGTTTTTGTTTATTATCTTCCTCTCCTTCCTACCATCTCTAGTGCTACTACCCTGATCAGTGATGAACAACAGCCTGCGTTGATGTGCCATCTTTAAGACAAAGCAAAGCAGATGAAGGTGTGGAAAACGTCAAAGGACAAGCTAAATTTGTTTGATACCATTTCCGGCCGACCTGAAGCTGCGCTATCTGATTCTCTGCGTTGTGGCACTCACGTTGCTGTGCTAAAAGGGACTTAACAACTCTTCCCATATGATGCTTGCCGTGTGGACTTATCTGTCGAGAACGTTAGAACCGCGAGAAAATTCTGCATACTGAATTATCTGAAATTGTCGGAAAAAGATGATGCTTCTAATAATCTAATTTGATGTTTCTGGTGCTACTCTTTCTTACGCTTTGTTCAACTCTGTTTCGTGTGAAAGTGGTCTTTCAGAAAAGAAAAACGGTGTGGAAGTGCTCTGTTAACTTTGTGAAAACATGTGGTTCTGAAATTGCTATTACGACGCGCGCTCAACAATCCTCTCAAACGCAATAATTTCACATGAATTTTCAGATATGGACACGTGCACTATGATGCGGTTTGGATAGCTTTTCTTTTTTACTGTGAACATTACAAATAACGTTTTTCACTGAGAAGGTTACAGAAGGTGCCTTGTTAGCATGATCCCAACGAATCAAATCTCGAGTAGTTGAGTGTGTTAACAAGTGGAATGCAACGTTCATTAAAAAATAATTTAGTCCACATGTTACCTTTACAGCCAAAACACATAATCGAAGTGACATTCATTTAGATACAGCACAAATCAACGACGCAATGCACAATGTTCCAGGCAGCCAGCTTCTTATTTATAAGGTAACTTGTATTCGATTAACTCGTCCATACAGTTACACGTCTCTCTCTCTCTCTCTCCCCCTCCCTCACCCTCGCTCTCTCACTGTCTCCTGGTTTCCACAATCCACACGAGTACACGACACAACTGGCGACAAATGAAAAACAAGGTACACTCACCAGCTAAGATTTTCTCCTCTGGCTGTTTCACCTGATCGGCCTATATGTACTGTACATATCCCGCTGCCAAGCTTTTTCTTGCAACAGCAGGATGACTGCTATCTGGACAGGGACTGGGGCTCTCAATCAAGCCATGCATTTGCAGACTACTGGACCCGAATATGACGACAAAATCATAATTACTCCTTATTCACAGTTGGTGTATGACAACCCCAAGGGGTAGAGCCGCAGATTTCACCGATATAAAGATATTTCCTGCGGTACATAGTTGCTTGGTGTCTCCTGGTGTGAAGGGATTACTAGCCTTCGCAATGTCTTCAGGTAGCTTGTTAATTGGCTAAAAGAAGGACGTAAATTTGGATCCCTGGAAAATGGAAACGGTAGTAGAGAAACCGTTTAAGTTCACATGTAAACAGTAAAATAAGATTATATTTGAAGGAAAAACACTCACTTCTGCCAGCAGTCCCGTATGATCGATGCAACTATAGGATCAACTTCCTTGGGAATGTCGAGCCTTCGGTCCTGGAAGCCAACTGCACCCACAACCTGCATTTGATTCATCCCATGCCATGGCTTTCTTAGTGTTGCTAGTTCCCACAAGATGACACCAAAGCTGTATATATCACACCTGAAAAACTTTCAGGAGATAAATGAGTGTGGTTGTCAATGTGTTGTTTCTAATGTGCCAACAGAAAGAAAAGGCCTGGAAGAAATTGAAGCTGCTATTTTCAGAGAAATCAGATATCTTTCAACTCATATGATAGTTCTAATCTCTACACGATAATGTCAGGTACTTCACAATTGATGTTTACTTGTATAGCTCTGTGTGACGAAGGGGGGCCGGATCATGTGCCAGACCATTCAAACGCATGACATACCTTCAGTGCACCCTCCAGCCATCTGGCTAGAGCTCAGAATCTCAGACAGTCTAGATGGAATGAGAAATTGGGGAACAGGTGATCTCAAACGACATTTTGAATTTATCACCCTCCTCAGCAATGGCACGACATGGGTGATGTATAACAAGGAACCAGGGATGGAGTAAATAACTACGAACACTTCATGGTACATGCAATTAAACTTAGACCTCATAATATCTCACCATTCTTAGCAATCCACCTCATCATCCACAGAACCTACATATTAAACATATATACTCTCTATCCAACTTGTAATACACAAATTTCAGGACCCAGTTATCCGATTCAACGATTATCAATGGAACCGAATTAGACACGCATGGTTGTGGGATTTGGGAAATATCATGTGAAGCTACAAACATATCCCAGAAAGACAGAACTATGAAGTAGTTGCATGAAATCACAGGTAGGAAGATAGACCAACAATTAACCACCTACGAACATCCGAAAATGAATAATATTCTATTAAGAATAGCTTCTTTCAAGACCACTTAGATGAGCCCTCCGATGAGCCAATTATGCTCCCTCGGGCGATGGTGGCTTATCCATACAAGTCAACTTAGTGTTTTCATTAAGCTACACAACAAACCTCCTTTAAGTTGTATCTTAAGCTCATTTAGGTGAGACTGAAGTTTAAGCTAGACTAAACTTCCAACAATGTATATGAAATTTGTGAGAACCTAAAGCTCGCAACAAGAGCATTTGAAAATGATATTCGAAAATTGCTTACTTCTCATTTGATTGCTCATTCCGTAAAACCTCTGGTGCCATCCACTCGGGCTGGAATAACGAGGGGAAAACGATAAATTTTAAGAGGAGATCATTTTATGTTTTTGTAAACATTAAAAGAAAAGAGCCATTCTACAATCTAACTGTCAAGTACTTACAGTCCCAGCAGTGGATTTTGATGACAAAAAGGTACTGTGCTTCAACCGTGAAAGTCCAAAATCACAGACCTGTGTATATACAATTTGTTAGCAAACAGCAACAACTATCCAGGAATACTAAACCAATAAGGGTTCATGCTTTGGTTCCTGAAAGCAGGTAGATACCTTAACAGTCCAATTATCGTCAACCAGCAAGTTTGGTGATTTCAGATCCCGGTGAACAATTGTTGGTACACTGGTATGAAGACAATTCATGCCTCTGGCCTAAGAGAGAACATTGTCATAATATGGACAGACACATGGAAATAAGCACGAAAATACAATGACCATGTTCCACCCTTACCACATCAAGGGCCATTCTAATCCTACACTCCTCGTCAATTTGGCAATTAGGGCGATGAATAATTTTATATAAGCTTCCCCTGAAAGTACATAACAGTCAGATAAAGTTCAATGTTGAAACAGGAACAGTTTGATTCATCACTGATAAAAAAAGTAAGTGCTGAATATAATAATGATGTAAGGTTTAACTTATACATAGAACATTTTCTTTGTGAAAAATGGAGTACATTTATATAGCTCATGGTAGGATGTAACATTGTAAACTCGTACGCCCTTTGTTGCTGAATGCATAAGATTTTTGAAGTTTTGTCAATAAATGTAGGTGTGCATTTAAATCTAATGATGTTTTTCTCACGATGCCCCTATTTATTTTCTCTGGTGGGTATTTATTCATCGCCGCACACACAAAAAAGTATTATCTCTCTGTCCCTCATATTTCCAGAGCAATTATGAGAGTGTAATTGAGTCATTTCGTCTCAAAACCTTCTCAATTTTATCAGCTCATTAATCTTTGTGTGAAGTCAAAATACACCCTACATTAATCGATGGAGGGAGTATATATATTTATGTAAAGTTGATCACCGACAGTGTTATCGCATTTATTACATGTAACATATTCAGCATTGTCTTACTTAAGGTTTTAAAAATGCATTCGGTATTGCATTGCTGCACCGGTACCAGCTATGAGTGGTGCCATGTTGACTTGACCGAGCTACTTGACCGCACATGTTATGACCTAGTTGATTCGTAAAACAAAAATTCGCTGTACCTTGGAAGATATTCTGATACTATGGATAAGTGTGGAGGCCGTGTTACCGCACCCATAAAGAGAACAATATTTGGATGATGGAGCCGGCGCATAATCCTCACCTATTAAAAGAGAGTATATTCGGATTATCAAAGTTTTCAACAACAGCGAGCTGGAATGACAGTAAGAAATTAGCATTTCAGGATTGCTTATGGGTATCAAAAGCATAATCTTCACCTACTTCGCAACGAAATTCATCCAGAGCATCACCATAGAACTCTTGATCCAAGAACTTCTTTACAGCTACTTCCTGTAAATAAACAAAATGTCAAATTGTCACCATAATGATAAGCAAATCCAATCAGAAGAAATAGCAAGCATAGACCATGCTTTGACATTTTATTTGTGAGTTATGTAATCAGTATCATCACAGCGCATGTAAACGACGTTGGTGCACTAAGCTCAACATAAGCAACAAAAAAACTACTTACAGTTCCATTCCAATCAGCATGGTAGACTTCTCCATATGAACCTAAAAATTGCAAAGAGATCCATTTATTCATCACATACACAGAACATAGCAACATAATGGCTCCTATTGCACAACAAATAAAAGGATTAAACATGCTTGTGATTGGACATATAGTACAAGACATTTAGAGTGTGCTACACCGATACTAGGTGCATATTTCTTTTCCTTTTGTATGACAAGGGAGCTTACAACCTACGTTCAACTCAATGAGTGAAAAGATAACCAGAGGATAGATAAAAGAACATTTGTGTACCTAAGCCAATCCTTTCATCGATTATAAGATCTTCCCAGAGTATTTCGCATTCAGACACTTCATCCAACACCATGTCAACCGTGCTTGACCCAACTTGGGCTGGAGAAATACATGCTGTGTTCTGCCTTGGTGTGTCCATGAATATGTCAAGAGGGGACTTCCTTGGATCAGGATGTAACCTTTTGCGGTCATGCTTGCCACAGTTTTCCTTGTGCTCCTCCCCTTCTGGAGCAAACCCTTGCACACTATTAGAAAGTTGACCGTCAAATTTAGAATAGATGGGACCTTTTTCCAGATCATCATGAGGGCCCTTTTCTACAACCTTCCCAATTCTGGATGTAGAAGCTGCATTCACAGAAGAGTTACCAATCATCTTTCCATAATAAAGAGCAGGTGGCACATTGGATCTATCAAGGAACTCTCCAGGGGTGGAAGCTGTGGTCATAGCTGAGGTACCAACCATTCTATTGTCATAATTACGACCTGGTGCTGCATACAGCCTATCGTTACGCTCTCCAACATTAGGATTGCAATGCTTTCCAGTTGACAGCACCAACTGAGATGGCGATGCAACATTGTCACTGGCATTTCTCCGAGGAACTAACCCCTCAGCAAAATTGTATTGCTTGTTGTTGGAAATGTCATTGCAAGCAGACCAGTTCTTCATCACCAATGGCTGTTGAGATCTTCCAGACAACGGGGCTACATTTTCTCTACGCCTTTGGAATTCATTGTTTCTATTGTTTAGTCCCTTGAATGCCAATGAACTTTTCCCAGATTCAACAGCCCTGAAAGGATCAAGCTCTGCAAATAGTTTTTTGGACTCTTCAGTTCCTTGAGAGTCTGGAATAAATTTGAAGTTCTCTTTCTGCTTTGAAGGTGCGCCATCAGAAGTTGATGTTTGATCTAATTGCATCTGAGGTGCCAATGTCCCAGGTTCACTAACACTGCTTCCAGCAGTCGTTGTTTTCTCATACCCTGATTGATTTTGTGATATCCATTTGCTATTGCTAAACATATGCAATTGGTTGCCTTTATGCTCAGACTGTAATGCAATTGGGTCATCTTCGATGTTACTTGCTGACTCGGCCACCTGATTCTGCCTCAATGTTTGGCTCAAGTTGAATGAAGTACCCTTTGAATTAAAGACATCTGCTGGAATGAGAGTCCCTGGAGCAGCCATAACATCAACCAAAAACTCCCTAAAAAATGAAATGCAGACAGCTAATCATCAGAAGTCAATGGCAAACAAAATAAAGCGTAATGTTCACAATAACAACAGGTCAATAATACTTTCATGTATTATTTTGATAAGTGAAAATCTGGTTCTATGAACAATTAATAATTCATGACCAAATATTTAAGTACCTTTTATTATCAATGTTTATTATGTTAATAGCGTCATCTTCAACACCAGTGTAATGACTCCCTTTAACCAGCTTGCACGGAATACCAACACTATCGGCAAGAATCTGCATGAATACATAAATGTAAGACATGAGAGAGCATGCTCCATGATCATGATCATGCGCCAATCATGAAGCCATGTGAAAAGGAATTAATAATTATGCAAACAAATTTCTACATTACCTCTCTAGGTTTGTTTATCTCATGTTCATTTCATTTATACATATCTAAGTGAAAGATGTTTCTTGATAATTATGCTTAAAGCCATCAATATAGTTCCAAGCTTATCTACTGAAGAAATCATTAAAAAAGAGTAAAGTGCATCATAGGTCCCTAAACTTGACGGATGTACCACTTAGGTCCCTGAGCTTGAGCATTGCACATTTAGATCCCCAAACTTGTATTAGCGTGTCAAGGCAGGTGCAGAACCGACTTAATTAGTAACTATTATGACATGGCAATGACCCATCGACCCTGCGTAAGCTAAAGTTTCAGTGTGTGCTTGCTAAGTAGTACTGATTAAGATTAACAGGTATTATCTCATCTCTAATTACCAATCGAGTAGGATTTGGACCTTTGTTGACCGACTTATACTAGTTTAGGGACATAAATGTGCGATCATAACGTTTAAAGACCCAAGTGCAAGTTTAGGAACCTATGATACACTTTACTCTAAAAAATGGTAGTGCATTGTAGCCATCCATGGGACAGTCTCGCAGTCTAATCCACTCTATTGGCAGAATACATAAGATGCTTCAAAGGGAAAATATGACAGGTGAGGAAACAAACTGTTTATAAGATTCAAGCATACCGACCACTTGAATATAATGGTCAATGTCCTCAATAAATTGCTGATAAATTAAATACTAAAAATCAGATTCAGCTTATGTTCAAACTTATATATTTTTCTTAAATTTTCATCAAATTATAGCCATGCAGCCATATGAAGAATTGGTAGCAGCCACTACACACATCATGGAGCATGGGGATGAGCAACCTTTTTATTAGAGAGAGAGAGAGAGATGACCTTGAAAAGTAAGGCACGATGGCGAGACAAGCCTATCTCAATGCGACCAATAGGCAGCAGGCTTGTCTGATGTGATGTCCTCTGCTCAATGCTTTTGCCCAACCACCTATTAAACATGTCATTTGCATCTATCACTGGACCACCCATATGTTCTGCAACAACTTCAGCTATTCGTCGCACCAATACTGTAATTTCAGGACAGCCCAACGAGCAGCATTCTGCTACTTCCTTCATCTCCTGCAACGCACTGTCAAATTTATGATTGACGACAATCACTTCAAATCCAAGATCCCCAATGCTCATCTGAAGCTCTGCCAGTGATGGCATCTTTCCCTGCCTAGACAATTCCGCGGAAGGGCCAAATATGTCGTAGAATCCATCAATAACTTTCTCATTGTAATCAAGAAAGTTATAGTCCTAAATAATTAGGATACAAATTGGAGTTAGGGATGCATAGGTCAACAAGAGCTAGCACCAAAACATAGCGAAATCAGAGGTGGACAACATCCACTAAGTCTTACAAACAGGTGTCTGGTAATGAAGAAACCCCGTAAGCTAACACTATTGCCTAGTGGTTTGTGACGCTTAAAATGCTACATTTCGATCTTTCTGTATGATCTCTCAGGAACCTGAAACCGCTGAGCACCTCTTCATGCAATGTTCCTGGACTAGGCAACTTGGGCTCATTATTCTCCGATGGGCTGGGCATGGGAGCAGAATATCGTCAGCCAATGACTAGATGGAGAACTGGTGGCTGTCCAGGCGCAAGCAAATCCCCAAGGAGCGGTGAAAAGATTTTGACTCCATGTTCATTCTCCACACATGGTTGGTTTGGCGTGAGAGGAACAGGCGTGTTTTCCAGGGAGAAAGTCAGGATCTTCAGACACTAGCAAATGGGATCAAGGCGGAGGCAGAGTGCTGGCGCCAAGTGTACCACCGCATGTCGATAGAGCCGCCATGAGGATAGGCTAGGTTTTCTTCTGTTGTTTTGAAATTGCTAAGGGTAGTGTGTGCGTTCATGCAATCATTGTGCAAGCATCTGCGCAAAAGAATGTGTGTGGTTCGAACTGAGCAAAGCTACAGTCTTTTTTTACCTTGAGCAAAGCTATAGTCTTACTTTCTACTCCCTCTGTTTGTAAGTAGCTATCGTTTTAGACATTAACACGGTCTCCAATATGCATCTTTGACCGTTACATTTTATATGCATATGTTAGCAAAAAATTATGAAAATTTAAATATTTTTCATGACAAATCTAATGATATTACTTTCACCTCACCAATCTAAACATAGTTTAACCTATTAGTAGTCAAAGTTCGAAAAGTTTGACTGCACACTTTCTAAAACATCACATATTTCCAAACAGAGGTAGTATATTTTTGAACAGCACCATTTCTATATACTCCATTTTCTGCTCCACATGTTGGGGTTTACCGATCAGAGTGTTTCACTTGTGATAAGGTATCCAACTAGCTGAACTCTACATTATAGTCCTTAATGACCAAACTATTAAGCCTTGCTCTTATCATTCATAATAGGATATACCGAAGTGGCAAAAATGTACCCACAAAACGCAATGTCCAATACGAATAGAATTCTTACGAAATAACAGAAGCATTTCTAATCTTAAACCCCACTAATGATTGTATTCACCAGCTGCTGTATTCAGCGAATTAACAGGATTTCGTTAGGCTCACCCGGTAGCGGCGGGAAAGCGACTCCGCGGTGTCTCCCCCACCCCGATCGCCGGCGGTTACTGGTTCGCCCCTCCCGAGGCTCATCAACTTCGCCTTCCTGATCTGCTCCCCGTCGGGATCCCCCACGCCCTCGCCGCTCGACGCCGATGCCGACGCCGACAGCGCCAGCGCCAGCTGCATCTGGTACTCCTCTTCTTGCGAAATGAAATCCTCCCCTCCCGTCTCCGTCGCCGCCACGGGAGGCGAAGGACACGGCGCCGCAACCGGCGCCGACGACCGCGCTGGAGACGGCGGCGGCTGCTGCTGCGCCGCAACCGTATTCGACGGCCCCGCGGGCTCGTTCGATCGGTGCGACCACTTGGTCACGAACGGGATCTTCATGGCGCTCGCCGCGAGCACCTAGGGTTTGGTTTGGGTTTCGAAAATTTTGCTCCCTTCTCTCTCAATCTTTTCCGCTTGGCGATGTGATCGGGATGCGAGATGGGGGGAAATGGGGAAGACGCGGAAAGGGAGGGGGGTTTAAGGAAAATGGTGTGGATTAGTAGGAGCAGAGTGGCCGCTACATGTGGGATTAAGCATTAAGCAAGTGATTACAGGGTTCTTAGTGAATAATTTATCTACCAAACTGCCACGGACGCGGCTGCCGGTGTAGAGGCTGCGGCATCCGGTGTCTGCCTATTCTTGGCACGCGGTGTTATCGCTAGACAATGGTTTCTGTAGAGTTAACCGATTTATATAGGGTAGTCCTTTTTCAAAAAAGAATGTCTGAAATAAGATTTATTTTGTGGTCGCTCGCTAATTCCAAAACAGGCAGCCTATCAACATATATAGAAATAGCGGTGAGACTTATCTTTTACATGGATACTCACTAATCCCAAGACAGCCAGAGTATCGACATGTGTAAAAATGATGTGATGGGGCTTATCTTTTATAAGGACACTCGCTAATCCCAAAACAGGTTGACCAACATCCATCTACGTGAGTAAGAACAAAAGTCGGCAACAAAATGCAACATCTCTTACGTTAGTGACACATCGTTCTAGCGGTGGTTCATATTAGATTTTAGTGAGACGTGGTATATGCTATATTGTCATCTGACACTAGTTTTGTGCAGGGTGTGACATATATCCACTAAGATGACACACAGCTTGGATGTTTTGCTAGTCCATTGAATGCTCACTAGTTTGAAATGGGCAACTCATCTATGTGCATGACGGTGAGGAATGAAATATAACATTTCTTTTATCGGTGCCACGTTGTAATGTCACCCAATGACGAGTCATATTGGACTTCAGCTAAAACTTGCACACAGGATTGCCATCTAACAATTGTTCCTATTTGTTTGGTGACATATATTGGCCATGATGACATATGGTTACCTCACTTGAGATATATATTTGGTTAGTTCATTGAATTCAATAATTTTGAAAATAGGCGAACACGATGCTGGAGGAAAGATAGTATTTCTTATGTTGGTGCTACGTTGTATCATCATATGTTGATCATTCATATTAGATTTAATTTTTTTATCATCTGATAATTGTTTATACTAGAATTAAATGACATCATAATGCATATAGTACAAATTGGAACAGAAGTTACAAAATTAAAATCTTTGACCGTTCATTTCATGAGATCCGAGATTTTTTTATTTTAGAAAATGAGATCCGAGAATTGATGTTTCTCATTTTGCAGTCTACAACTTAAATAAAATGTATAAAGTTAGAATAAATAGCTTTGAATATCAAGGTGTGGTAAACAATAGCAAAGCATTATAGACACAATGCAATAACCATTTTTCATTTGCTATAATCAAAATTTATATAATTTAAACTTTCAACCCTAATATGTTAGCGTTGTGCTACCTCTTAAACACTATTCACGCTCATGCACAATTTTATATCCTTGTTATTATAACTGGAGCGTTAGGTTACCAAATATATATAATATTGCCTTTTTCTGTACTATATATTGAATATGTATTTCCATTCATAGTCCTTTTGTCTTTGCCTTCTTGGGCCCATTTTCATTATATAAAGCTCTTGTGTTTCTTCACTGCATCAACTATCCTCGCAATCGCACAAGTGTCGATCATGTCGTACCTTTCGTCTTTGAGACCCCAACCTAGTGCCTTTTCGTCGTTAGACTTCTCTTCTTTTGCATCTATGCTTCTCTTTTAGCAGACCACTAATCTACCACCCTAACACCAGCCCCTTCACAAAATTGCATTCCATAGCTAGATCTATGCCTATTTTCGCCATATTTGCAATCCTTCCTTCTAGTCTTCTCACCAATCCACTAATACTTCCATTCTCATCATTTTGGCATCCCCTCTCATAGGCCAACCAATATCAACATAACAAGCTCGTATTCCCCTCCTTTGGCACTTCCATCCTATCCCTGCCCACTACGACATCGGTAAATGTCTTCTTGATAGATTATGTTGTCTTACCTATGAATTACTCTTACTTCGACTACATAGGTGTAAACAATGTGAAATTCTAGTAAGTATGCACAAATTTAAGGGGGAATAATTATTATTATTTTGATTTTTTATTTGTGGGCAAGCAACACAAGCTGGGATAAGAGAAGCACAATGCAACGATTCAACTAGTATGAAAAAAGTTATACATAGTACTTACTTTCTTTAGCGTTGATGGTAGCGATGAAATTCAATTGGTATTTATTATGGTTTAGATCAATACATGCATATGCGTGATATTAAGATTTTTATATTCCTTATATGGAAAGTTTGCTAGTCAAAGAAGACTTTTATTTTTAATGTTCTTCATCCTATAAAGTTTTGTATGTTATTATGAAGATGAGTTGTATACTAAATCCCAATTAATTACACTTATTCATGACAATCTAGTAAAACCATATTGGAAAAAGAGGGACCATGGGTGATAAGAGGGACCATAGGTGATAATCGTGAAAGAGCAAATAATAACAACCTCGGGATAAATCAGTGGAACCAAACCCTTGCATACGAGTTGTCATGTATAGGTTTCCTTCAAGCGTTATATCTATTAGTATGTTTATAGTAGGGATGAATAATCCCAACAAGGAAGTCACATTTTTGTTGTTATAATGACATAACCAAAACAACAAATATATCTTTAGTGTGCGTATTTTGAAAGCTACTCCTCCGTGACACACAAAAACTTGGTCGGCACATATGACATGCCTAACTTTTCATGTCACACAAAATTGATGTGGCACAAGAAAGACATTCATAACTTATATTAAAAAAGATACCGCTCACCAATACCCTTATCAAACTAACGAGTAACATGGTGAGGCCAAAACTGACACACATAATTAATAAACTCATATATCTAAAAGTAAAGCAACAACAAAAATACCAATAATAATACTATGATCAGTGTTGTGAAAATAATATTATTTAGAAGTGAAAGGGACTACAACTTCATCTGCATAAGTACAATCGATTGCAAAAGGTTGTTGCTACTGTGTAGTTGTTTTACTCTGAAGCCAAGAGTTTATGCGTTTGTTAGTTTTTTGTTTTCTCGTTCTACTTGCTATTCTGATAAGTGTATCATCAAGTAATACCACACAAAAAGTTGAGGTTGTATTTTATGTGCCACCTCAAAGTTTTATCTCCATTAAAATACTTGATTTAACACACATAAGAGACACCCCATAATTTCTATATGCACTTTTCACCAACACACCTTCCAAACTAAGAAATAACATGACAAAGCCAAAATTGAGAGTAAAAGAACAACAACGGTAATAAGAGCATCTCAAATACGCTATATCTTGGCTTATTTCTTAGAGAAGAGAGAAAACAAAATTTCACACAAAGTAAGAAGCTCTCTAATAATTCATTTCTTATCTTCTTTTAAAAATCTCATAAGCTTTCCAATAGATTTTTAATAGACTTTACTTTATGATACGACTATGCACTCTAACAATAGAATTGCTCGTTTCTAGCTTCTAGGTATTAGCAATTAGCAACAAGATTACTCTTTTTTTAATGGCTTTTTTCTCTCTCCTTTAATTCTCTCTGTCATAACGTCAAAATGCTAACGTGATACCCCTTAGGCCATGTATAATGCAGGGTGCTTATAGCCCGATGCTTAAAGAGAGAGAGTAGCGTGGCGTCTCAAAAAAATATGTGACTTACAATGCAGAGTGCTTCATATGGATGCTTAAGTTGCTTTAATATTCGTGTAGTACCTACTCTAGTACCTGTTGTCTCCAATGCAGCGCTTACTATTTGGTACTTTTTGGAGTACTATTTGCTAGGCACCGGTTGAAGCACCTGTCACCTGTGTCACCCTAAGCACCAGCCTAGCACCGGGTGCTAAACTTTGCTTCCGTCACCCTTTCTAAGCACCTGTTTAAGCACTTCTCATAAAAAAATCAGATTTTTTTCTGAGACACCTGTTTAAGCACCTACATTGTATAGGATCTTAAAGAATTACTAAGGTGGATTATCGGAGATACTTCGACAAACCTTATTCGATCTGAGTTTACTTGTACAAATTAAATGAAGTTATTGTAGGAGCACGACACCCAAAAAAACTGTCCCTTTTATATCCCTCTCAATCTCACTCTCAATCTCTCGTGCCCCTTGTTTCGCCATGGAAAACCGCTAATTAACCTCATCGCACGACACTCTCATGCTCCATTGGCGTAGAAAGGATCCCCAGAAGTTGCTCTGACAACTATAGCGGATAGTTCGTGCAGTGGCAACCGTAGTATCGCACCGTGGACGGTCCAGATTAAGGGGGTCTGTGCTTGCAGCAGTTTCCATGGCATTCGATCAGGACCGTCGCTTCTCGATCAGACGGTATGCATGTGCCTCCGGTGGAGAGGACTCAGGGGATCCAATCCCCCAAGCATGCTGCACGGCCTTCGCAGGAACGGAACAACGAGAGCGGCGCAAAGCCACTGCTGTCTTCTACCTCCGTCCTAACTTTGCTTGCCGATTCTCCCACCTCGATCCACCTCCTCCTCCTTATCTCATGATCTCATCCTTCGCCGGCGGCAAGAACCTCGTGACACGTTCCTCGCCGGCCTCCTATAAATGCCGCCGGCAGCCTCCATTGCCATCTGTAGTCGAGCCAAGAAAAGCTCTGATTTTTGTAGTTTTCTGTGAGGGACGAGGAGAGGATGCCGAAGGTGCACCCGCAGCCGGCGCCGCAGGAGACGGAGAGGAAGCTCCGGCGTCTGCCGTCCGTGTTCAGCCGGGTGCTGGAGCTGCCGCTGCCGAGGGACGCGGACGTCCGCGTGTACCTCTTCCCGGACGCCGACCACTTCGTCGTGGCCCGCGGCGCCGCGGGGATCCAGCCCGGCCCGGTCAAGGTGCGCACGGTGAGGCTCGAGCCGTACGGGATGACTAGGGTGGTGGTGCACACCGGGCCCGGGGAGCCGGACCTGGAGGACGACCTGGTGTACGACAGGTGGCGCGCCCGCCTGTCGGAGACGGCCATCCCCTCCATGACCGTGGCAGGGTTCGTGGACGGCCAGCTCGTGGTGATCGTGCCGAGGGGGGTCGTCGACGGCGAAGGCGGTGGCGATGACGGGATCCTGACGTCCCTTGGCGGAGGTAGAAGGGGAGGAGGGAAGCGTGGACCGTGTGGCGGTGCAAGCCTTGCCTCTGCCAAGTAGCAACAGTGCTAGCTGCAATGGCAGCAATGGCGTATAGTGCTAGCTAGTAGTATTTTGCCAATAAGGTCTTGCACCATATATATCCACCTTGCAGTCCCAAGAAGAATCTTGCCATCTTTCATTTTTTGGCTAAGGATGGATATTGTCGATGGAATAAGCAATGTGTAAAAGAAATAAGAAATTGCAAGGTTGGTGTGGTTTGCTTATATATATCAAACTGTTTCACTCGATCTTAATTTTACATGTCATATAAGATTAAGAACTCAAAACAGCACGCCCTCCAAAACTGTCTCTGAACTCTGAAGATCAGGGTCCAAATGGGACCACTCAAATCTATCGTAAGATGGCTTTAGTGGTCCAGTGATGTGTGTCGGTGCAACTAGCCTTGTGTCTGTTTGTGCCTACCTCCTTAATTAGTACAATCACTGTCGGCTATAGCTTTTCAGTATAATTAATCTTAGTCGGTACCACAAGGAATGACAACACCATCACGTGACATCTGGTGAGTATGAAACTCTTTGCTATTGCTTCTTTGGAGATAAGGCCTCTAAAGTTTTTCAGATTACAAACGAAAGTAGGAATAGTTTGGTATGAAACAACACCTAATTCTTTACAATTGATTATATGCCCCATTTTTCGTTACAATTGATTATATGCCCCATTTTTCGTTGTCCATTTGATCATATGTCCCATTATTCTTTACAATTGATTATATGCCCCATTTTTCGTTGTCCATTTGGTCATATGTCCCGTTTGATTTATTTTAAATATTTTGATACTGATTTGGACTTGCAATGACTCAAATGCCCCTGTGGCCTGTCTGCTCAATTCTCTCTATTTCCCGTCCGCCACCGCCACCTCTGTCGCCTACCTCCCCCATGAGCTCCTCCCCCTTCGCTCCCTCCTGCCGATGACGAGGTGGTCCACGATTTCAGCCCGCTCTTCCATGTCTACAAGAGCGCCCACTCGCCACCCCGCCCGTCGCGCTCGGCTTCAACCCCGCCACCGGCGATGGTAGAAAGTCGCCCGGCGCCTGCTCCTCGACTGCAAGTCCCGCAACGGAGCGAACCAGCTCGTCAGGGCTGGCTACGGCGGCCGCGGCTGGGGACGCCGGGTTTGTGCGGGAGCTTCTCGGGAGGCAGCCCCTGCTGGTGTCCTGTGCGCCGCCGCGAGGAGCAGGTGCTCGGAGGTGTTCCAGATGCTGCTCAACACGGTGCTGTCTCCGGCGTGCTCGGCTAGGGAAGATGGAGATGAGACCACTGAGGAATGGGAAACGGTGCTTGTTCTGCTGCCAATGGTGGGGGGTACATGTTCAGGCGCGAGATGATGAACCGGGCAATGCACGCCACAGAGAGGAAGTGGCGAAGCACGGCGCGGAGGAGCGGCATCGGCCCCCTGCTCTACAGTGGACCACGGAGCATGAGCACCACCGCCACTGCCCAACCGCGAAGGCGAGCGCCGTAGACACGCCCCGCCAGCACGACGTGCTCGTGCGGCCTCTGCCGCTGTTGTCGGACGCGAGAGTGCCATCAGACACCAGAGGAAGAGAGAAACCGAGTCAAATGAAATGGTTGGCACATGGGTATTTCGGTCTCTTCATATGGTTTAGGATGAGATGGGGCACACGATCAAATAAGCAACAAAAAAAAGGGCATATGATTAGTTGTAAAGAATAATGGGGCATATGATCAAGTGCCACTAGAAAACGTGGCATATGATCAATTATCTCAATTCTTAACGGGAAACATATAGGAAAACGTTCTAAAGAAAAAATGAAAGAATTCAGGCAGAATGTGCAGCAATACTTCAGTTTCAGATAACTGTGCCTAACATAATTGTATTTGTTCTTTTCTCAAAACGAGGCAAAAGCTTTGCCTTTTCCATATTAATAAAGCATAGAGCAGTTCACATGTACAAAGATCAAAACGCCCCGCCTCATCCTTGATTTTCTGTACGAGAACCCGCGAAGTGGTTGTGTTATGTTTTCCCATTGTTTTCCGAAGGAGCCCTCCTGTCGATGCAATACACTCCCACTGGCCGGGAACACTATCATCCATGGAGGCAAGGATGTTTGGGATCTCAGGGCACCCAATCCAAACTATGACCGCCGACCAGATATGTTTTGAGAAGTGACACTTAAAGAGTAGATGTGCTATCGTCTCAGGCTGATGTCGGCACAACAAGCAAGATGGCTGGTGCAGCCAACCTCTATGAGCCAGCCGACGGCGGTCCAAAGGCGGTTTTGGAGTGCTAGCCAGGACGAAAAAACTTGCACTTTGGTGTTTTGGTGGGGTCCAAACCTGCAAATGCAGATTTGTCAAAATTACCCCAAGGAACTAAGCTCGGTAAGTCGAGGCCCCAGTGTACTCCTTGGAAGGGTTTAAGTGCCAAACGATTGAGTCTGAGACGCCTTCATGTAGCTGGAGGAGATGTAGCTTCCACCATAGAGAAATGAATTGGGCGATGTGATGCCTGGTGATTTGACCTCCTAGGTTTAAGTCCAGGATCCAGGCGTTGTTTGATTTGTTGGCAACTCCTTTTGTGGCATCATCGACTATAGTGCAAGGACCCTATCAAGATCTCATGTGGTCACCGATCTGCAACCACGTTTGTGTGGATGTATCCGTAGCCTTCTGATGCCTGAACTGACTTTTCTTTCCTAGAAGGATAAACCGATGAACTCCCTGGATGGTGACTTCTTGTGGAGATTTTTCAAGTTTTGGGAAGAATACTGCATTCATTTTAAAAGAGGAGGAAGGCACCTAAGCCGAGCCTTAGGCTGCATTTGATATTACAGTAGGTTATGATAATTGTCAGGCAAGTTTTTTGCCTATTCTATCGTTTGTCTAACCAACTTTTTCCTATTTTCGTGATTAATTTGTCACAGCGGATTATAAAATAAGTCAACGTATTGCAATTCAACAACCACAAACTGAGCCTTAGAATTCAAAACCGAATAGAGTGAATATTAGATGACGCTATCTGTCAACAGAGCTCCCCCTTAAGATGTGCATTTTTGATATTTTTAAAATGAAAATGCACATGTCAAGGAGAAAGTAAAAGATATCCCCTTATATCTTAGAATCAATGGCCATGCATAGTATTCCAGATAAGTATATATGTCAAAAGTACTATGCATAAGAGATTATCATGACGAAAGATGCACTAAGATATATGAGCATTATAGTAGCATAATACATACGATACAAGCATCCATGTTATCACCACAAAAGAATAGAGTTTACAAGACATCACGAAGTACAATAAAAATAAATCTTATAACTCTCGAAACCTCTCTACCCAACTGAAACTAGCCTACTACTCTCTTCTCCCTTCTTTGGTACCAAGACACCAAAAAGATAGACAAAGGAACTAAAACCCAACTAGTTAAGCCTGGGAAGTGTCTTCGACCGACATAGAAGATGGTGCAGAAGTAACAGTTGTCAGAGTCATGGCGTCGACGGTCGAGGTAGGAGTCGGTATGATAGCGTCGACGAAACTAGTGGTTTTTGCTTGCTCGAATGCTTCTTTTGCCTTGGTGGCTACAGCTTCTAGGAAAACCATGAGTGTCCTCTGAAAAGTATTCTCTATAGATCTCCTCGCACCTCCCTTCTTGCGTGCGGGTGCCTTCTTAGCTAAGACACTAGCGATCCCCTTGGCAATGTGGCTAGAAGTCATCCGCTTGTCTTCTCTAACTATGTCCTTCTAAGCCTGAGGTAACAACTTCGAAGATCCGGAGTGTTTTGGCTCGGAGGTGCGGAGTGACTTGGTGCCTTCGGCCATGCCATTCAGAGGTTCTAGACCGAATCTGTTTGGACATTCTGAGCGAGCACTGAAAGCACTAACCCTAACTTTTCTGCCCAAAATAAATCTTTGGAGTTTCAACGAATTGAGTATGAATTGTGGGGTGATCGATAGAATACCAAGGTGTGGGACGTCCGACGTGATGAATTGACAAAGATTTCACGTGGAGGCCGCTTGCCCTAACTTGACAGAGCGGCTCTACAGCAGTGCACAGCGGATAAGATATGCCGGCGATGATGGGGACTCCGATGAGGTGGTCAATTGAAGAAGAGGTGCGGCAAGGTCACGAGGCGATGGTGACGGCTAACGTCAACTATGTGGTCTGTACAGTGAGATGCAGATAAAACCCTAGCAGCCTGGCCCCTTAAGTGATAAACGGTTCGCTCACTATCCAGAATGTCCGTGTGAAGTTCGTTTGGAGGTTTCGAGCGAACACTTAGCAAAAACTACAATGTGTTCACCTAGAACCTTCGAGCGAGATCTGTTCGGATACTCCAGAGATAAAAATGTTTTGGTGCCGCAAGCAAAATTTCATTCGGATGTTCCAAGCATATATTGTCTGGAAGTTCCGAGTGAAAGCAGACGTTCTGTTTCAAAATTATTGCCCATCCAGAAGTTGCAATCAAGATTGGTCCAGAAGTTGCACACAGTGGACCAAATGCTCAAATATTAGATTTACATGAAGACTTTGATGAGATAGATATAGATAGTACCTATTGAATCCTCATGGGTTCTTTTCACATCCAAGTGGGAAAAAACCAAAATAATCAAAGCATCACAACATGCAAATCGAAGAAGATCAACTCAAAGTCTAGATATTATGTGCAGATTCAACAAAAATATAGACGCATGAGAGCAAACAAAACCTATGTAAAATTGAAGATGATGATTGTAGGCGGTGTTTCCATCTTGATTGCGCTTTCGTTATGACACAAAAGAGACACTTCCTTCAAATCAACCCTATAATCCTTCAAGATTTGCCTCATCCAGAGCAATTGAGAGCAACAACTACCACGAAGATGTACTTTGCTTCGACGGTGGATAGGCTACAGAGTTCTGTTTTTTGGATGACCATAACACTAAGATCTACTAATGAATTGACATGTGCTAGAGATATTCTGTCTATATACCTTGCATCCTCCATAATCCAAAATCGAATATCCACAAGATCAAAACTAGCACCCTTGAGATATGTATGAACTAGATATTTCAAGATTCTCTTCATAGCCACAATATGACACTCCTTAGGAGCGGCTTGAAATCTTTCACATGTGCACATATTAAGCATGATGTTGGGCCTAGATGTACAAACATAAAGTAGAAAGCCAATCATGGATCGATATACCTCTTGATCCACTAACTTACATTCCTCGTTGAGGTTGAGATGCCCGTTGGTTTGCATTAGAGTATGGATTGGCTTGACATTCTCCATGTTAAACTTCTTGAGCATGTCCTTGATGTACTTGCCTTGGATAATGAAGGCTCCTTCTTGTAGTTTTTTTACTTGGAGTAAAAGCAAGAGTTTCAATTCACTCATCATCGACATTTTGAATTTCTCAGCCATGATCTTTCTGAATTCCATGCTACATGCATTATTAGTTGATCTAAGTATGATATCATCCACATATACTTGGCAAACAAAAAACTCATCATCAATTAACATAGTGAACAATTTGGAATTAGTTTTTTCAATTTTGAAACCTTTCTTGAATAGAAACTCATTGAGACACTCATACCATGCTCTAAGAGCTTATTTGAGGTCATATCGTGCCTTATGGAGTTTGTAGACATGGTTAGAAAACTTAGAGTATTCAAAATCAGGAGGTTGGTCTATATAGACTAGTTCATTGATTTTGCAATTTAGAAATGCAATATTGACATTTATTTGATAAAGCATGATACTATGAAGATTAGTAAATGCAAACAAGATTCTAATAACTTCTAATATAGCAACGGTGCATAGGTCTCCCTGAAATCCAAACCTTCCACTAGTGTGTACCCTTGGACCACAAGTCTACCATCTTAATCATGTTTGTTGCAAAAGGCCTACTTTGTGCCGATCACGTTTTGGCCTGGTCGTTCCACAAGCATCCAAACTTGATGGCACTCAAAGTTGTTGAGCTCTTCATGCATGGCATTCACCCAATCCGGATCCTCAAGAGTCATCTATCTTGGTTGGCTCTAAAGAGAAAACAAATGAGTAATATTTACAAAAGCTTACAACACGGGAGCAAGTTTGAGTGTCTTTACGCATATCCCATCGCAAGTTCCTATGTATCCTCGAATGATCCGGTTGTGCTTGGGATTGTACATGAGATGTGACTTGTGTTTGGACTTGAGGTTGAGTATTGTCATTTTGGACCTAGGTTGCCTCCACACTGGATTTTGTCATCTGTTGATATGGGAGGCTCCACTTGAATTAATAGCGTGCTTTGCTTGACCTCCATTGGCATCCTTCTCCTAACGACATGTTCTTGATGGCATTCGTCAACTCATCATCACCTACATCAATGGGAATACTTTCCACTTGGGAACTATTACTCTCATTGAATTTCACATCACACGTTTCTTCAATTATACGTGAAGTATTGTTCAAGACTGGATAAGCATGCATATTTGATGCATAACCAAAAAAGAATCCATCATCACATTTGGGAAAAAATAGAAAGCATTTGCTATTTGTTAAGGATATAACATTTGCTCTTGAAAACGCGGAAGTAAGACACATTTGACTTGTTCTTGGAGATGAACTTGTATAATGTCTTCTTCAAGAGTTGCTGGCATGGCAAACAGCCAGGAGTATTGTATTCATCAAGCATTGTCCTTACCATCTCAATAAACGTGTGGTTCTCCCTTTTCACCACTCCATTTAGTTGTGGTACGTAGATATAAGAGAACTCGCGCTTGACACCTTTCTTTGTCAAGAAACTCTTCAGTATTGGTGTTTTTGAACTCGGTTTCGTTATCACTCCTCACATTCTTGATCTTCATACTGAATTCATTTTGAGTCTTCTCGCAAATTTCTTGAAGATCTTGTGCATCTCTCCTTTGTCATGCAAGAAAAACATCCAAGTATGGCAAGAGAATTCATCAACAATAACGAACCCATATGATTTACCTCCTATGCTCACATAGGTGACGGGAAGTCCATGTGAAGTAGTTTGGGTAGCTTGGTTGTTGTCATGACATTCTTGAGGTTATGTTGTCCTCCTACTTGTTTCTCGACTCGTCAAACACTATAAAGGCAATCTTTGTTAAATGTCACATTGTTGATGCCAAGTACATGATCACCCTAGAGAAACTTATCGAGGTTTCTCATTCCAACATGAGCCAACCTCCTATAACATATCCATCCTAAAGAAGACTTTGCCAACAATCATGTTTCTATGCATGAATTGTTAGAGGAAAAATCTACCAAATAGAAATTACCTTTCCTAAACCCTTTGAATACTAACGAGTGATCATCACTCTTAGTCAGAAATATTCCATGCTTGTTGAAATTGCGTCAAGATCAAGGTCATAAAATTGTGAGATGGAAAGCAAGTTATAGCTCAAAGATTTCACAAGAAAGACATTAGAAATGGATATGTCATGTGATGTGTCAATTTTACATAATCCCATTATCTTCCTTTTTGTCATTATCTCCAAAGGTGATGTTCTCATGTGGTGATCCACTACTATCAAATAATGTAAGCATGTCTTTTCCTCCGGTCATGTGGCTGGTACATCCACTATCAAGCACTCAACTCTTTCTTATAGAACATATTGAAGCTTGTCTAGATACGTATACCTTCTTGGATACTTGATAATTAGTAATAAAACCCAAATAGAAATATTTGTAACATGATCATTAACATTAGCACCAACAAACTTGGCCTAAATCTTACCATCCTTGCTCTTCCTACGTACATAAGAGGTATCGAAATGACCAACAAAGTTAGGATGACCCCTTTTAGCCGAGTGACCCTAAGTGATGGAAGCTTGCACTTGCTTCTTCTTTGTTTGCACGAACTTGGTCTTGGAGTATTACCGGGGGTCAATGCATTAGCATTGTTCTTGAACCCTGGGGTAAAGCCCAAACCCTCATGGTTGGAGGTCTCAACTTGATGCCTCAAAACCTCCTTAAGGGTATTGCAACGCTTATAGCATTTCAGCAATGCTTAATTGAGTCGAGCCTTCAACCTAACATTTTCATTTAATAATGTTGCTTCATAAGATATGGGGTTAGAGGTACTAGCAACATTATTCAGAGCAATAGTAGTTGAATCCTTAGGCAATGAAACACATTAGGACATGATATCTCTACACTCTTTTGAGATCAAGTGAGTTGTTTCTCAAGGACAGAGAGATGCTTGTCCTTGAGGATATCATGATATATTTTAAGAGTTTCATAATCTTGTTTGTTCTTGATGCTCTCAAGCTCATGATTTTCATGAACGCTCCTAAACTCCTCATGAGGCTTTTGAAGTCTATGATATGAGACCTTAAGCTCCTTATGTTTAAGGGTTAGAGCCTCATTTTTCTCTTTCTGCCTCACAAGCAACTTCTCTTGCCTCTCAAGGGTGAAAATAAGAGCATCATAGTTAGGCATACTCAAATCATCAAGATCATCATCAAGCAAATTATTTTCACTACCATCATAGCTGAGAGATTTAGTAATTTATGGTACCTTTGACCCTTTGTCATAAGACAATAAGGTGCCTCCTCGTTGCTTGAGTGATTGAAGAAGGACTTGACGGGTCTTACCATTGCAATGTTGGTGACTCCTTCATCTTCATCGGAGTCAGAGTTGGAGCATGATTTGTCGGAATACTAGTCTTGACCAATCTGAGCTTGAGCCTTGTAGTGGTTCCTCTTGATGAACTTGTCCTTTGTATGACTCTCCTTCTTCTTGTACCCCTTCTCCTTCTTATCATTCTTGTCCTTCTTGTTATGACAATTGACGATGAAGTGTCCCAACTTGTCACACTCGAACCATGCTCTCGTGGTGACTTTCTTCTTTCTGTCATTCGAGTATTTGTGGCTTCTTCCTTTGCTAAGAGCTTGTCGGCACTACCCTTGTTAAATATATTGGAGAATCTTTTCAGGAATAGGCCGATGTCCTCTTCATGAAGTTCTTTTTCTTCATCGTCGCTCCTCTTTATGAAGTTCCTTTTCTTCATCGTTGCTTAAGTCATCCTCGATAACATGCCTGGCCTTCAAAGCAATGTTCCTCTTGAGGCTTGAATTGGAGGTCACGAGCCCTTCCTTGTTTTTGATTACTATCTCATAAATAATGATTCTTCCAAACACCTCAGTGGGAGTCAATTTTTTAAAGTCATCCCTCATGAATGAGTATCACCAAGTATCCGTACTTGGGTAAGGGGTTCATAACATCTTCTTGACAACAAAGTGGCTGTTAATCTCCAGGCAACCGATAGACTTGAGGTTGTTCACAATGTGATTGAGGTGAGCGAACGTTTCATTCAAATCATCATTTTCCATCATGGTGAAGCGGTCGAGTTTGCTTGTTAGAACATCGAGCTTGGACTCCCCGACGAAAGAAGTTCCCTCGTGGATCTCCATCAATGAGCTCGCCTTAGGCATTCTCACTCGTTTAAATCATCCGGGCTCAATGCATTGAAGATGACATTAGTCGCTTGGACATTGAGGTGGACGTTCTAGTAATCACCATTGGTGAGCTCGTCTTTGTGGAGCACTGCATAACCATCAAAAACAATATGCCATATGCTTGGGCTAATGGCCATTAAATAAAATTTTATTTTGTGTTTCCAACTAGTATAGTTTGAATATTCAAAATATGAATATCTCCCCACATGCATCTTCTCATTAGTAGACATCATATCTCTCTAGGTGGTGAAACCTAAGAAATGGGAGCACGAGGCTCTGACACCAATTGAAATAATTTAGGCTATTGATTAGAGGGGATGAATATGAGATTAACAAAATTAATCCTAAAACTAAATTACGCATAAGTATCTCTATAATAGTAAGCAAAAAGTAGCATGCTAATGATTAAAACAAGTTTATAGAGAAGTGAGAGGAAACAGTCACATGGGAGACATGATATTTGTTGTCGTAGTTTGAGCCTTTGGTGATGCTCTACGTCTCTGTTGAGAAAGCTTGATCCAACGATCGAAGTCGGTAGAAAATCATGCTCTTTTCTCTAGAAGCTTATTGATGTGAAGCTTCCCTTTCTTGTAGCAGCTCTTCACCTTGCGGTAGGCGCACTCCAACTTTCACAAACTCCTGGGCTTCTTCACAACCTTGAAGACTCTCGAGCGACTTCTAACTGTTTAGGAGGTGCCAACCTCTAAGAGTAATAGGAACTTGGTCTCAGTTTGGATGTGATCCCTTGCTTGAATGGTTAATATAAATTCAATCAAAATCCTCATGATTTCATTCTCTCAAAGATTCTTACAGGAAGGCAAAAGAGAGGAGAGCAAGAGTGTAAAACATGATTTGGGGTGAAAAGGATTGGCTCTACCCAGGGTGGATGGTGGCTTATATAGGCTGCTCTAAAAAATCTAGTCGTTACTCACAAAAAAACCTCGTTAGGAAGTTTCAAACAACCTCGTTTTGAGGTTTTGGGGTTAGAACACAACAACTAGTTTGGGAGGAAAACACTACTCGGAGGAAGCAGTTTGGACAATGCCGAAATAGTTCAATATCTCAGGAAAATCCAAAACCCGAATGGTTCGGATCGAAGACACTAGGAGGTTTTGAACTAAAACAATCATTTTGTTCTGAAACAAAAAATTGACTCGGAGGTTCTAGGAGATCCTCAGTCGAAGGTTCCAGACAAACAAAAAGGTCGCCAATTTTGTTTCCTCCGAGATGCCGAATCACAATGGTCTGGACGAAAGAATGCACTAGGACAAAGGCTAAATCCTGGCTCGAAGGTTCTAAATGAACTTCTTCAAAAGGCCTGGATGAAGCCAGGGCTTCGGTATAGAAGCTTTGTCGTCACTAGAGTGTCCAAACGAACCTCACTCGGAAGTTTCAGACAACATGAGACACTCTGGACAAAGCTACTTTGTGGACTTTGTGTAGGCCGGATGATCTTCACTCAGAAGTTCCAGGTAAAAAATGATCTCTAGATAGAAGCTCTGTCTTCACTCGGAGTGTTTGGATAGACTTCACTCAGAAAATCTGGAAAGCATGAACTCAACTGGACAGAAGCTTTAAAAGGTTTCGGATACTCCGAATGAACTTTACTCGGAGGGTCCGAGTCAACACTTAGCGCACTAGAACCTACTCACACATATTTAGACCTTTCGGTTGACTGGTCCGGACATTCCATATGAATACTGAAGTTTGGTGTAAATAGTTTTTCAAAATCTTTTAGAATGAACTTTTTTGAGCACTTAGCTGGTTATCTCCTTTCATGCTATTGATTAGGTCCCCTTTATTGCACAGCTGTTCTATACTCGTTGTGATTTTTTGGATCACAAAAAAGGGTAGAAAAGATCATTAACATTCTCAATTCCATGCCATCTCCTTTTCAGTCTTTTATGGGTCGTTAGCGTCTATTTCAACTTGCCTTGGGGACTAAAAGCCTGATTAACATCTTGATGCACACAATAGCCACTTAATCATTTCATCATTAATCATCAAAACCCACTTGGCGGTGCCAAGATGCACTTTCAGGGACCTTTAAAAATGGGCTGACATGCATTATTGGAGATACTAGCAGAGTGCCTGTGCGATACGACGGAAACCTAATTTTTGTTTCAAAAATGTTAGCTTTGTGAGAAATAAACAAACAAATTGAAGGTGACAATCACGAATTGACAATTCCTAAAATGATCTACTTTTTAGTCAGAAATTAGTGGAAGAGAAAAATCCTGGCGAGGTTGAAAGGACCGAAGGTGCCGATTAGGGGGGGTGAATAGGAGGCTAATTAAAATTACTTGTTTTAACTTTGATTGTCAAATTAAGACTTAGCTAATTGCAAGGATAAGCTAGCTGTGTGACAGGTGAGCAGCACAGGCAAAATATGATGTGTAAATTAACACGTAGCTGTCACACAGGTGGCTAACACAGGTAAGTTAAACACTTAAAAACAGATGACCAGACTAAGCAGCTATGTAACAGGTAGCTGACACAGGCAAGAGATATGATCTACAGCAACTGTGACACAGCTATGCTAACACAAGTAAAAGGTGATCCATCACAGATGAATAGAATATAACTAAGAGCACACAAGCATGCAGATATAGCAAGTAAATGAAAGCAACACAGTGAGTACTCAGAGAGACAAGATATTTTTCACCGAAGTTCCTTACTCTTTTTAGAGACGTACGTCTCCGTTGGAGAGACTACTCCGAAGAGCTCGCCAGCACTAAATCATGCTTGTTCTCCGAGTACCTGAGTGATCAGGCCTCTTGCTTTGCTTGTGGAAGTCCTTTAACCTTGCAGCAGGTAGACTTCGGATCACCTTCACAAACTACTAGTTCAGTCCACACAAGCTTGGGTGATACCAGCACTCCTACACCCGTTTAGGAGTAGACACTCCAAGAGTAACAGATCAGCAGTAACCACTCTTGGAGGAACCAATGCTTTTTGCTCGAGGACTCTCTAACTCTCTTAGGAAATTTGGCTTTTGTTCCGAGGGTGAGAGGCTTGCAACGGTCGAATGTGATTGACTGGATTGAGCAAGATTGATTGGTTGAGGCCGAAGACCTCCCCTGGTCCCCTATTTATAGGGTTCACAGGCACCTGACCGTTACACTGTTGCCACGTAGTATTGAGTGAGTCACCGGTGATACAGCCAGTCACAACGCCCAACTATAGCCGGCTCAGGCAGATCGACACCTGTGTCACCGGAAGCACACACAGGTGAACCCTTAACTGACATAGCCTAACTACTCAGCCCGATCTTGGCACATCACATGCCCTCAGCGCACAACTAACTCTGATCCCTAATAAGGAGAGAACCTCCGACAGCTTTCTGACTCAGCAGACAGACCATCGCAGTGCAGTTCCCTTAGCATTTACAAGCTCTCCCCTGGTACAGAGATGTACCTGAGTCATAGAGCGCTAGACCACCTGTGACACAGCTGCGTCACACTGGTGACTCTAACCTCTAGGGTTTTCTACTGCTAGCACTGTAGAGTGGTAATGCAAGGCAGTCTCATACTTGTGCAAAACTGTTGACACAGGGCCACTGACCTCAAGGCATCAGTGCCACTGTCCAACACCCTGAGCATTGAGCAAAAGAAACTCTACGAAACATTACTACTTCATCCCTCTTGATAATACGGGTGTTTCCTATGAACTCAAAGAAACTAGCAAATCTAGGCTTTACCTGCCACCAACTATATTCACGGCCCTTGACGCATCAAGCCACCATTACCTTGCTTGCAACTCCTTGCACAGCACCGGCTTCTTCACAGCTGTGACACAGTTGCCTAGCACAGCCATTCTCTTGTCTTGGAAACCACTTTTGTACCTTTTTGGTGGTCATCTTTTCCTTGATGACTCTTCTTCCTGGAACATCTTAAACCTGCTTACACTCATTGTAAATATTAGATTTCAGTTTGAGTTGCCATTAACCATCAAAACCAATTAGGGGCCTAGATGATCTTTCAGAGGTGATTATAAGAGCATTCCGCAAGATTAACATTCTAGTGAGCTATCTATTTAACAAGGACAATAGTTGGGAGAATAATCGTATCAACGGTAAATGAGTGATTAGAAAATGGCCTAATTTGGTCCACAACCATTGGAGGAGGAATTATAAAATTGAATTAATACTTAAGTATCATTCTATAACTCGTACTTTTTTATACTGGTTACTAATTCTGTGGTTATAAGATTCGTGCCGACTAACATAAATTAAATATAACACATTACAAGCACAAGACTACAATATATTTTGATCCAGAATTAAAAATTTTAGTCACAGTGCACAATGCACAGATATTAACATGTACAATAAACTCAAGTCCTCGTGTGCCAAACAATAATCTAGTATAACCAAGAGTAGGTTTGTTAGAAAAATGTGTAGAGTCGAGATGGATCGGTACTAGATTGTGACGAAGAGTTTGATTTTGTGACGCGTTAACTACAGGTTTAACTTTCACTAAATGCAATCAAAACAATTAAGATATAACTAGAAATGAGGATAAATGTATCATCTTTTCTAGTCCGTTGTTTATATTGGATGACTGGCTGAGGTGATCAACTTCTAGGTTCGTTCTGGTACTGCACTTCCCAAGCCTAGGCCCAACAAAACGCAGCCCAAACAAAGCCCGAACCCAGACTCCGGCCTGATTTAGGTTCATCCCCCTTGCCTCCCCCGTGACCTCACCCAATCCCTTTCCCCATCCCCCTCGACGAAGCGAAGCAGGGGTCGAAGAATTCCAAGAGCTCGAAACCCTAGCGCCTCAGTCTGAGCCCCGGTGCCGCCGATCCCTCCTGATTCCACGGTCGGGTTCAACGGCCCTAGGGCTCCACCGCTCCCCGGCGTCCTGCAGCGGCGGCGGCGTGGAGTGGCGCCTCTTTTCGGCGGTTTCCTGATCTGGAAGGCGTTTTCCCCCGGTGGGTTCTCGAGGCCCCGCGCCCGGCTCTGCGGCGATCTGGGACGGGGCGGCGACGGGTGATGGCGATCCCGGCGTGATAGCGCCCAATTCGAAGACTTTCCCGGTGGGGAGAGGCGGAAGGTTTGGGCGATCGGATTGCTCCGGGCGGTGGCTTGGCTTCTTCGTCCGCGTCGTTGTAGGAGAGCAGGCGCCGGCAGGGCGGAGGAGATACGAAAGGGCTTGCTTGTACACTTGTTCATGTGTTTATTTGTTTCCTCGATCTGTCCTGGTTTAAAGCATCAATTTTTACCGCTCAATTTAAGGGCCAAGATAATTTTTTGTTATTTCTTGCTGGCTTCTATCAAATAATCTGCTTATTACAGAAGAGGGGAAAACAGCAACAAAAAAGAGGAAAAAAACAAAGAAAAGAAAACAAAAAAATAAAATCAGAAGAAAAGAAAGGGGAAAATTTTGAGTGGGCAAATGGCTGTGTATTACAAGTTCAAGAGTGCCAGAGATTATGACTCGATCCCGATTGAGGGGCAATTCATCTCGGTTATCAACCTGAAGGAGAGGATTTTTGAGTCCAAGCATCTTGGTAGAGGCACCGATTTCGACCTCATGATCTCGAATGCGCAGACTGATGAAGGTTTGTTCTTTCTCAGCGAAGGGCCTTTGTTTGATTTCTTGTGCGGGTGAATGTATACAAGATGTTAGTGACAGATAATATTGTGATAGGCACAGGTTCTTAATATAATGCTGTTTGCTCTGTATGGTAAACCCTGGGCTGTTTGGTTCATGTGCTCACGATGTCTGCATTGCCTCACTTGTCATAACGAAAGTTGAGGCTTTATATAGTTGGTGTTATTTGTTTTAAGTTGCGTTCCTTAAATTTCCTTATGTTCTGAGCTTGCTAAGACATGGCCTACAGGGTTGATGTGGAGAGTTAACTATAAGTTGAGCTTAGATTTCCTTATGTTCTGAGCTTGCTAAGACATGGCCTACAGGGTTGATGTGGAGAGTTAACTATAAGTTGAGCTTAGACTCTTTGTGAAAGTTATAATATTTTGACGATCTTACATTTTTTAAAACAAAGTTTAGCAATTTGAATGTCTTTTGGGATGTTGAGCACATGCAAGTATTGCCTTGAAGGTTAGTAAGTTTGTTTCTGTGCAAATGATGTGTTGTTTGTTACTTCCTTTACATCGCCAAGCAATCACGCCGGATTGTATTGTAAGGCATTGCAATTGAAAAATATTGTGCATTAAGCACTTAGAATTTACTTATGTGATGGTTGGTGGATTTAGCTTGAAATATCTTGATTGGGAAATTTGGGATGGACTTACAGTTGAAGTATTACTTAAACCACTTCCTTTGATATTTGCACTTTCAGAGTATGCTGATGAATCTATTATGATACCAAAGAACACATCGGTATTGATTCGCCGGATACCAGGACGGCCAAGGATGCCAATCGTCACTGAACCAGAAGAGTACTGTCTTGCTCTTTGATTCCATACTCCACATCATACCTGATAATTCACATTACTCATGCATCATGAGTCAAACACACTTTAGTCATATGAACAGACTTTTAATGTCTGTTTCACTGGATCATGTCACTGAATATGGTCGATGTCAGGAGTTAAGGCTCCTTATTAACGAGTATAATTTGAGATGCGCATCCATTTATGCAGGACAATAGCTTCAGAAAATAGGGTAGAAGAAGTCATGCCTTCTGGTAGCGCTTTTTTTGGTGATTCATCTATGAAATATGTAAGAATAACTTCTAGTCTGGGTTACTATTTATTGCCTACAATAATTTCCACTGCAATTGCATTTCGATGTTTGAGCTACTGCTGTTGTCTATTGATCTGGGTAGCTGATATTTAAGGTATTGAAATTGCAGCCTGAAGAATCTGAGTGGGATGATGAGTTTGGCAACTCTTTATATGTTTCTGATTCGGTTCCTTCTCAGCCTCCTAGCCAGGCCGTTGATGCTTCTTCTGAAAACAAAATTGATGAAGATAGTAAAATAAAAGCTCTTATTGATACAGCGGCCCTTGACTATAGGTGAGATACCTGCTGGAAGGGCTGAATGAGTATTAGTTTATTATTCTTTCATGCTAAGGGGAATAATACTAATGTTGATTTTTTAATCCTTTAACTGGATGGTCATGTTTTCAGTCAAATCCCTGATGGCTATGGTGGTGGAAGAGGGTATGGCAGAGGGATGGGGGGAAGAATGATGGCAGGCCGCGGTTTTGGTAATTATGTCTACCTTTCCTGTTACTCTTTTTGCAAGATTTAAGTAGATTCCTTGCTATATTTATCTGTTTTTTTATTCTTAAGGGCGTGGGCTGGGTGGGCTGGAACGCAGGACACCTCCTCCTGGCTATGTTTGTCATAGATGTAAAGTACCTGGTATGTGGTCACTTGTCAAATCTTTGACAATGGAATATTATGCTCTTTTGTCACTTGACCTGTATTGGTTTGCAGGTCATTTCATTCAGCATTGCCCAACAAATGGTGATACTAGATATGACGTGAGAAGGATGAAACCACCAACTGGCATTCCAAAATCCATGTTGATGGCAACTCCAGATGGATCGTATGCATTGCCAAGTGGGGCTGGTGCTGTTTTGAAGCCAAATGAGTGAGTTCAAATTGTTTAGTTACTTCTGTAATAACTAATGCTGCATCTACTTGGGGCAAAGATCAATCATCTTATTTTTTGTTTTGTGACAGAGCTGCTTTTGAGAGGGAGATAGAGGGCCTGCCAACCACCCGCTCTGTTGGTGATCTTCCACCAGAGTTGCGTTGCCCATTGTGTAAGGAAGTAATGAAGGATGCTGTTCTAACTAGTAAATGCTGCTTTAGGAGTTTCTGTGATAAATGTAAGTTGTGCTTTTAAGAACCTATTGTTTTGCACACTGTTGTCATTGATACTGCTGTCATATAATACGATAATATTTTACATTATGGATTTTCCAGATTGCATTTTTCCTGTTCCTTTTCTCAACTCTTCAGGGGGCTGATATGTTCTGTTTTCCTGGCAGGCGTCAGGGACTACATAATTAACAAGTCAATGTGTGTCTGTGGTGCCACAAGCATATTAGCAGATGATCTTCTCCCCAATAAAACTCTAAGAGAAACCATCAGCCGCATATTAGAGGCACCACCAACTAGCAGTACAGAAAATGCGGGAAGCATGGTGCAAATACAGGGTACGTGCATAAACGAAGTATCTATCAGTTATATCAGATAATTCGTCTCTATAGCAGTTAGAAACTGATGCTAATATCTTGCGTAGACATGGAGTCAGCTCTACCTGTACAACCCAAGGTTAGGTCTCCTGCTGTTTCTGCTGCTTCAAAAGAGGAGCCTAAAGCACCCACACCTATGGAAGAATCTCCAGATGCTGAGAGCCATTGCGGAGTGAAGGCTAATGTTGATGTGAGTTCTTCAGATAAGAAGGCTATCACTATTCCAGATGTTGCTGAAGGGACAATGGAGTCTAAGAGTGTGAAAGAAGAAAAAACACCAGAAGTGACTCATGTTGCAAAAGAGTTGCAGGAAAAATTGCCTGCAGGCGAACAAGGTGATAATCTTTGAATCCTGTTCGTTTTGAGCTAATGCCTGTGATGCCTCAATGCTAATTTTAGTGGTAGAGAATGCCAATATTCCTTTTTGGTCAAATTAACCAAAAATTGATCTTGTTAGATTGAAGTATATGCATATTTGATATTTAATCTATTTATTTTCCTTGAAATAATGATTTTTTTTGTGGCTTCAGCAGTAAAGAAGAAAAAGAAGAAGAAGGTGCGTGCACCAGGAAATGGTAAGTTCAGCTCACCGAACATTCTTGTGTGTCATGTTAAAATGAGGTGCAGTTACAAGTAGCAGCTTAAACAAACGGAATACATTGTTATATTTTTTTATTGCACCCAATGATTATACTGGTTAAACTTCATTTTACTTGTATTTATTCAAATGCTTATTCTGCCTACAGCTGAGGAGCAATGGAAGAATTATCAAGATTTTGGAGCTGAGAATTTCGCTGGAATGCCTTTGGGTCCGACGGGGGGTTTTAACCCTTACTGGGGAGGAGGGATGCCAATGCCAATGGATTACATGGGTGCACCATTTCCAGGTCCCATGCCTTACATGGGTTATCCACCAGGTCCATTTGACCCGTTTGGTGGGGGAGTTTCTCCCACAAGATCCATTTATGCCCCCGGGATACATGATGCCAACAGTTCCTAGGTATATCATTTAGCATCATTCAGATTTTCTGGGAAGAAGTTTGTACATGACTAATTGCACATGTGTTAATGTTTGCCTCTGGAATTTTAGAGGAATGTATAACCTGCAACCTTTGTGGCTGTATTTCTCTGATTTGGTGGAGATGAGTTTATGTCCATATTTTACTTCTTTGGCTAGCAGCTTGCGATATATCTACCTTCTTGACTTTATTAAGATTGATGTTACAATGGTCACTGCTGAAATGATGAAATCTCTTGCATAATTCATTTTCAGGGACCTTTCTGAATTAGCTGTTAACAGTATGGGAATGAACTTGGGCCGACCAGTTGTGAGAAGGGACGAATTTGAGTCCAGGAAACCTGATCCTAGGAGGAGACACGAAATGGATCGATTTAATGAAAGGTGATTAGACACTTCAGAACATATGCTTTGTTTTCACTTAATTGTCTACAAAAGCAATATGATCAGTTGCCTTGCCCTTTTAGATTTGTCTAGTGCAATGGCCAATAAGTTATACTTATACCCTAGAACTATCTAAACCAAAGCAGATTATACCCCTTAAGCTGGTTGCTTTGGTAGTTTTTGCCACGTGACCTGGTTTTATTTTGTGTGGCATCACAATCAATTATCAACATCACATATTTGAGTAAAAGGAAAAAAATACTTTTGTCCCACATATCAGCCTCATCCATCTTCTTCACCCTCTTTCTCTCTCTCCCTACTCCACCTCTCCCAGCATGCACACCCAGATCCCTTCAATAATCAGACTTACTGGGACCAAGCATATTTTGGCCTTGGGTGTTGCGAGCACGGCATTGAACGTCTCCTGGAAACTGAGCACGTGGTGACTCAGTGCGTCTTGCCTCCCTCTCAGTCAGGTCAAACCGCTCTCGATGAAACACTTCAGTGGCCTCAAACTTCTTCCCGAACTTTATGCTCGCACGAGTTCTCTGCGAAAGCAGCAGAACAAATTAATCTGCGTTACAACAACCCAACTCCTGCTTGAATACAGATTGTTGCAAGTACCTTGTCCTGCAATCTTGCGGCCTTGAGCTTTAATATATCCAAATTCAGCACAAAGTAAAAGGCGCAAACCTACTCATGAAACAACAGTTTAGCAAAACCAACAGATTGATGTTGCAGGCTCAAATCAGCAAAGAGGATCTAAAATATTCCCTTTTTTGGGCGCAATCACCTTCTAGAGAATTTTTTTTTGGGATATAAGATCTCAAATCTACTCATGAAACAGAGGCAAAAGAAGGGGATTAATGATATGATCGGCATTAGTATTAGACACTGCAAATAAAGAAGCAAGATGCGCTTACATCGAGGTGCTTGCTGCCTGTTTGGTAACTACCGGGATGGGGCATGGGAGTTGAGATGATGGAGCTTGTAGTGGGATTGGGCATGGGAGTTTATTTGTTAAGCCCAATCCCTTGTTTGGTAGGGGAGATGGGAAATCATGGCGGATTAGCTTTATCGTGGTAGAGATTATAACATAAGTTGTGTTGAAGGACTGAGATGCATTTTTCTTTCTTTAGAGAACAAATTCCCTCCCAATTCCTACCCCCTCCCTGTTATTTGCTGATTTTTTCAGATGTAGCTGTGTATCTGCCACATCAGCAAAACTTCCACACGTCTTTGCCATGTCAGGCAAAACTGGGGTGATTTAGGATGAGGGGTTGTGCCACACCGGTTTTAAGAGTTTGAGGGCGCCAAATGCCCTGGTTTTGGAGTTCAGGATTTGATTTGAATACTTGGGTAAGAGTTGAAAAGTAAAATGAGCCTATTTCTTAAATAAATTATGTACTGTAGTGAAGGACTCTTGTTTGGAACCCCACATTGACCATCCAAATGGTATTCGTTGTTTTGAGAGGAGCGTGTGGAAAATTGGGCTGTGATATAATCTGAAGGACATATATGAACCGTGTAGGGTTAATTTTACCCAATGTCCTGAGCCATCACTTTGATAGTTTAACGTATCTCTGAACTTAACCCTGTTAGTGTTAGACATCTACTCATTTTGGCTGCATCTAATTGGCTAGGTACTTGGGTGATTTTTTTTTCTTATGTACTGCAGGGGCTTCTTAACTTTTTCTATATGGGTTCATCCCTAATGTACTTTGAAAAAAGTCATTTTTGGCTGTTTCCTGGATGTTTAGTTTGACTTTTGAGTGACAGAACTTGCCACTTGTATCCCTAAGTGCGAACTTCTTGTGCCATGAAAGTTCATATTCCTGAAAGCTTCATCCTCAGTTTTTTCACTAAATTCTGTGAAATTGCTGTAATGTTTTCACGAATAAGTTTAGGAGCCTAATGTGGTAGAACTGAGCAAGTCAAGGGACATTAAGTTGTGCAACTCAGTCTGTAATAAGAGTTTGAAAGCTTGATATTCTCTTTTCCATATTTTGTTTGACTTGTTATGCTAGCCTATATAATGACACAGAACATGGCATTTCATTGAGTACTTTTTGGTCACCCAATTCCTTGTTACCTTGTTGATTTACACAATCTCTTCAGTACTGATTATTTAGCAGCTGGGATGTTAGTATGGCATGAGGACCTGGGCTATTATCTAAGCTGAATGTTCCAGTTGGTCATAGGAGCTGTTTCAGTCGCTCAATTTTCTTCACTGGGTTATTTCAGTGCTAATCTTTGAGTTCACTTTTGCAGGGAGAGGGAGCGTGAACATTCCCGCGATAGGGAAAGGGAAAGGGAGAGGCAGAGAGAGCGGGATCGGGATCGCGAGCGAGACCGGGACAGGGAGTATCGAAGGGAAGCAAGGGAATCATCAGGGGCCATTAACGATAGTACCTCGATGAGACCTAAGGATGTATGTCTTTTCCTGTCAATCTATTATCTTGCAAAGTTATGTACTATTGTCAGTTCCACGGTAAACATTTGGGCGGCAGCAGCAGTAGACAGGAAGAGGAGTCATGCCTTTGCACGGTTGATCCTGATGTTACCCGACAAGAAAGGCGCTCTGTTACATTCCTCTGTGCTTGCGCCTGTGTTCACTGTCACGTATGCCAGTTTGATTGGGCAGTGTTCTTGGCTGATCCCAGCAAGGACGATTTGCTCGGGGTCGCACAAGCAGCAGTCGCTGGTCCGAGTTGTGTGGCGATGCCGAGTCGTCTCATTGGCTCCTCATAGTATCCTCGGTGCTTTCCAGTGGATGGCATCTATATGGGAGAAAAAACATGTGTTTATATATATCGTTATTGGGTCTATTTTCTTAGGTTTAGGATTTAGTTTTCTTTTGTTTTGCTCATTTCCCTTTTTTGGTTTTTTTTAAAAAGAAACACTGTTATATTCTCTATTTTTTCTGGCTTTAGTTATTTCATAATGCCTGATGTAGATAGAACTACAATGCAAAGGTGAAAGTGATTACGATGCGATATTACGCGACAATTTTTTGTAAAAACAAAATCGATGCCAAACTCTCCAGGACAGTCATGACATTACGTAGTTTATGGCTTTATGCTGTGTGTTGTGTTCATGGGTGGGCCACATCATGCGGTGCAAATGCTTAGAGTAGTCTTGGCCGTACGATTTGGATTTGTTGGTTTGGATTAAGTCTCTAGGTCAGTTGTAGGGATCATGGGTCTGACTTGTGGTCCCGTGTTTGTCTTTCTCTTCTTTGCAGAGGTCGAGGCCCCAGGTGGACAGGTCGGAGCGCGAGCCGCCACCGCCGCCGCCTCACAGCCCCGACCGGCACTCGCGCCCGCTCTCCGCACCGCTCCTCCAGCTCCGGCAAGAAGCGCTCCTCCTCCGACCGCTACGACGACCTGCCCCTCCCACCCCCGCCGCCCCCGTCCCGACAAGAGGCCGAGCACGCGAAGGCGGCGGCGTCAGCGGCCGACCAGCGGGCCAAGTCTAAGGCCAGCGTCTTCTCCCGCATCAGCTTCCCCGGCGACGCCAACGCCTTCGACGCCAAGCGCAGCCGCAGATCGTCCTCCGATAAGCTCCCCGCGTCCTCATCTTCATCCAAGAGAAGTGTCGCCGCCACCGCCGCCGCCGCCGGAGCGGGCCGAGGACTGTGACGGCCGTCATCACCGCCACCAACATCGGGAGGCGGCCCTGCCCGAGGAGGAGAGACGGAGGCCCGCGGCTACCGACTACGACGACGAGGAGCAGTCGAGCGAGGAGGAGAAGCACTTCAAGCGGCGCCCGTCGTCCTCCAGGCGGGAGCGGGAGCACGAGGAGCCGCGGCACTCGCGGCGGTCAAGGGAGCGCGGCGACGGCCACCACCACAACGGCGGCGGCCACAAGCGCCGGTGACGCAAGAAACAACCAACCTGCCGGCTGCCGCTGCCCTTTCTCCGGTGATGGGCGTCTGTGATGATAAAGCTAAGACCTTTGGGAGGTCGCCGGAAGCGTGCCTCAAAGAACTCAGAGCAGAACACATATGTGCTCTGTTTCTTTTCGTGTTCGTCTTCGGTCTTGTACATTGACCTCTCGGAATTTGGAGTTTATCTCTAATCAAATGATCAGATGAGATGAGGATTATAATAAGCATGCTTTCGTTATGCGTTCTTCTTATCTATGTTGTTTTTCTCCTCATTTGTGCCATCAGCCTGTGGATGTAGGTCTAATTTTCTCTTGGGGTCTACTATTGGTAAGACCTGCCAGCCTTTTTGACATTGGCCTCCTCTTTCTCCCTATGAACCTTAACCGTCTTTGTTCATCCTCGTCGCGTTTTCTTCGTCCTCTCCGGTGGCCTTGTTTTTCATCTTCAATAGTTGTCATCACCTAGGCGTGTTACCTTAAAATAGCACCCCCTTTCTTTTAGTCGCGCTTCCAAATCGACACCGTGTTGTTGGCTGGCCTCCACCTCACCAATGGTCTCATCTTCCTCCCTGCATACTCTATCGATCTCGTTCATTCTCTTCACACACTTTCTTCGTCCTCTCAGATCGCCTTGTTCTCTGTCTCGGGTGGTTGCCATGACCTCTAGTGTGTTACCTTAAAATAACGGAAAGAATATAGATACTAAGGTAAGAAACATTCTCGGACATCCGGCAAGGAACATGGGAGGTAGTCTTGTTGCCGATTGTGATTCAAGACTACAAGCCCGTACTCCCTCCGTCTAGATATATAAGACGTATTTAAATTGTTTATTTTTAAAGTTTAATCAATAATTAATCCAATAATACGTGGCTTATGTGACACAAAATTGATATTATTATATTCATATTTAAAAATACTTTCTTATGATATTTATTTATAATTATTAATAAAATATTATAGAAATCTTTTACAAATAAATTTTGATTTTAAACCATTAAAATACGCACTATGTACCTGGATGGACGGGAGGAGTACGGTGCAGGTGGTTAGACGAATGCTTATGTTAAAGAGAACAATTTATTTTGCCACGTCAGACGCAGTGGTGCTTCATTTTGCATCGGTGATTGCGTAAGTGCTCAGAAGATGGTTAGCTATTAAAGAACATATATCGCTTCATTAGCATATCTTTTAAGCATATGTAAAAACACTTCGTATTGTACGAGCTATGAGTATTAGCAATTCCGCTTAAGATTAACCCTGAAATCATTTCTCCTTTTCCAGTTGATCCAGACGACATCGGATGATAATACATTAATACTGATCTGCATTGCACGCTCCGTTTCTCTCTATTCCCTCGATTCCTCTCGTGTCATCGTGTTCCAGCCCTGCGGTCGCGCCATCTGTCCATGCCAATGCTACGTGGCCTTGCTGGTTGCACCTTCCCTCCACGAGACCACGACTTCCCTCTCCTCCCATACCTGTTCCTCTTAAGCTTCAGTACCATGCGATTTGAGCACATTCACGTGCTATGCCGAGTGCAAACGTAGCAGGAGAAAATCAAGAAGGATGAGCTAGGAGGAGCAGCCGAGGATGCCGACCGCCGACGATGACCAGGAAAACCGCGGTGCCATCCGCTACGGCGACGTGTTCGCCGTCGGTGGCGATCTGGCCGACACGCCTATCTCGCCGCAGGACGCGGCGACGATGCAGGCCGCCGAGAGCGCCGTGCTCGGCGGGACGCCCAAGGGTGGCCCCGCAGCCCTCATGCAGTCCGCCGCCGCGCGCAACGAGCGCCTCGGCGCCGTGGCCCACGGCGAGTCCACCGACGCGGCCGCTGAGCACGGCGTCACCGTCTCGGAAACGCGAGTTCCCGGTGGCCGTATCGTCACCGAGTTCGTCGCCGGCCAGGTAAATACGTTCTTCTTACCTGTCCACGGATGCACTTGCATGTGCTCGCGCGCTAACTTTATGCGTGTGTAGCATGTGGGCCAGTACGTGGTGGCGGAAGAAGCCGCCGGCGCCGCAGCAACAGCAGGGGGAGGCGGCGGCGCTGCGGTGGCGAACGGCACGAAAATAACGATCGGCGAGGCGCTGGAGGTGACGGCGTTCTCCGCGGGCGACCAGCCGGTGGAGACGAGCGACGCGGCGGCGATCGAGGCGGCCGAGGCGCTCGCGGCCGGGCTGAACGCGGCCCCACCTGGCGGCCTCGCCGCGCGTGCGCGCGCGGCCGCGGACGCCAACGCCGTGGCGGAGCGCGACGAGGACAAGACCAGGCTCCGCGAAGTCCTCGCAGTACGTATTTACCACAGCTTCTAGCAACGTCACTCACCTACTCACTCTACTGGTTGTCTGGTTAACTAACCGTGCGCGCGGGCGCGCTCGTTTTCTTTGGTAGGACTCGACGGTGAAGCTGGGCACGGATAAGGAGGTGGAGAGGGAGGACGCGGCGCGGGTTGGTGGGCGCGGAGGTGCGCAGCAAGCCCGACGCGACGGCGCGGCCGGGCGGGGTGGCGGCGTCTGTCGCCGCGGCCGCGCGGCTCAACCGCGGGCGCCAGTAGAGACGCCGCCACCCCGCCCGGCTCAACCGCGGGCGCCAGTAGCCTGAAGATCGATCCCAGCTCCGCAGCTCGCTCGATCGCGCCGCCTTAGCCTTTGTTGCTGCTGCTCCTCGTGCATTCTCTACGTGCGCGCATGTCCATGGTGTTAGTGTTTAATCTTGTTGCATGTGTGTGTTTCACGTATTTGCATGTTGTAGAAGTGCATATGGTAGTGGTGAAGTTAGTTAGCTTGGGAATAAATCTAAATTACATGTAGGAGGCATTGTGTCGCGTGCAGGAAATGGTCTAGGATTGCATGTACGCATTAGTCATGAACATGCACTAGGTAGTTAGTGCTTTGCGTACATGCACATAATTGATTAATGGGTTGATTAGAGAGTCGTGCATGCGTGCGTACGTAAGTTTATGCACTGATCTAGTCGCAGTTGCGATCCGGTTATTGCGGCTAGTGGTGCACGTAGAGTAACGGGCTCTTTAGCTCATGTGTCTTTAAATACCAGTACTGTAACCAGTTTAATTAAGTTGAATAGGAAGAAAACGACGCAAGTGTTGGCGTCTCCGAGTGTCTCATATATCGTCTTCAAAGAGCTTAGTAGTACAAGAGAAGTGTGTGTTCTCTCCGTGTACTTTTATATAGCTCCTAAACGTTGTGTGTATTCTCATGTTAGGAGTGTCCATAAGAAAGTACGAGTGAGTTATAGAAAATTTGTGCCAACACATGACAGGGTGGACAAAAGCTCAAGGCTCGGGCTAGGCGCAACAAGCCGAGCCGAGCCTCTTGTCGGCTTGTAAAGCTCCGAGTCGAGCTCAATAAGCAGCTCGTTGCATAAAAAAAATTCCATCTCAGTAGTAGGCTCTATGCTAAGTAAAGGTATAAGGTGTTAGACTGTTAGTTCCGCATGCAACCGTACCTAGCCTTGTCTGATTCAATGTCATGCATACTGCAACGGAAGTTGCAGAGTCACACTCGCGGGATAAGTTCCATAAAGAAATGATGCAAACATCAGATGTTATTATGCGGGCGAGTGATTGATCACTCCAGACCCATCTACATCGGCACCCGATACCACTAAAATGGACATATTGCCAAATTAATATCCTCATGAGGGGAGAGAATTCTGCATATTCGGCAACCATAACTGCACAAACAACTTAACATAGTTGTAACATGTTCGTAATTTTGCTAAACAGCAGAAACCATCATATTCTTCCATGTTTCAAGATCGATAAATAAGCATGTTTCAGTTTATTGACTACATGTAAGAACAGATGGAAAAGCATATTCCTAATTTCTTATCCCCAACCATGCACGGATACACGTCGAGAGAGTCAGTAAGAATCTTAATTCACTGTGCTGCGGCGCTGCGGCTAGGCGGAGAACCGGAGTTGTGGAGCCGGCGGAGGAGCTGCGGCCGCCGGCGTAAGGACGATGCTGTTCGCGGTGGAGCTGCTAGCCCGGGTCCAGTCCTTCTAGGTGTTCCTGCGCAAGCACTCGCGATACCGGGAGATGGCGTGCACACTGGGACTGGATTACCTACCTGCCGGTGGTTCCCCGCGGTTCTCGTACGCGGAGCTGAAGACAGCGACCAAGGACTTCAGGGACGTTTTGGGCGCGTCGCTTATGGGACAGTGTACCGAGGTGAGCTCCCCGACCGTCGCGCGGTGGCGGCGAAGAAGCTGTATGGCGTGGATAGTGAGCGGCTATCCGCCGGAGAGTAGCGGTGGAGTCTAGCGGAGGAGTGCTGCGCCGGCGACATCTGCTGGTCGATAGAGGAGCTGGCGGCACACCCGCCCTAACCCTGAGAGAGATAGTACTGGTGAGGAGAGACGGAGCGTCGGGACGGGTCTCATGGACTGGCTGTCAGGCTCATGAGCCGGTCTGAGGCAGCTTGAGCTTGGACCAAGCCCGAGCTGAACCTCTTCCTTGACTCGTTGGTGCGAGTGACCTAAGCCAGGCTCAGCTCGTCTTTTCCTGAGCCTGGACGAGCCGAACCGCAAGTCAGGTCAGGTCGGCTCGTTTCCAACCTGATGTAAATCCCTCTAACCTAAAAAAGGACTAGACCATGTGCCATGAGAGCGGTGGGGCATTTTTTTATCCAATGGCATGCTGACATGTGGCACTAAAATTGTCTCATCTGGACCGCTTTGGAGAAACTTGTGGCCACTTCTGGTGTAATTCCCAACTAAAAATGTTCTCTCTCCTCTGCACCTATTTTAGAAAATATAAATCCTTTTGAAGAAACTATAGATACTCATATTGATATAACATATACATTTGCTAAAATTTGATGTAAAAATATGGCCATATACATTCTGCATTAAAAAAATTGATACAGTCTGAGTAGTGAACAGTATGCAATTCAGATGTGTAAATTTTATTTTTTCTTTGTGAGTATCTCAGGGAACAAACTTTTTGGCGCCTCTAGTGTTTGCCCGGATGGATTGCGACCTGATCTGGGCTTTATTTGGCATTGTTGTGTCCCACAAAAGGTGTGTATTTTTGCTTGGAAATTAGCTAATGATGCTCTAGCTACTCAGGTGAATAAGCGGCAACGGCGAATGGAAGCTTTGAGTATGTGCTCAATCTTTGGTCAGGAAGATGAAGACATTACCATGCCTTGATACGGTGCCCCCATGCACGAGCACTATGGCAGGCCATGAGGATCGATTGGGACCTGTCTGCTGATGATATGCTCCACGTCCAGGTCCTGAGTAGATCCTCTTGCTGCTGTCCAAGCTAAACGAAGTCTAGCGAACAATGATGTTAATCCTCCTATGGCGTATTGGCATGTCCATAATGATATCACGCATGATGAGCCTACAGCTCTCGTCAAAGTCACAATATGCTTACTTTGCAGCTATGTAGAACTCTCTTTTTGCTCCGCCAATTTCTGAATGCTAATCCCATTAAGGGTAAGCAAGTTGTTAGCTATTCTCACTTAGCAGCAAAGTCTCGTATACATGTAGAACCTTCACAGTCCGAGTGCCTAAGCTGGATACCCACTCCCTTGGGGTGGGCAAAGCTCAACGTTGATGGATCCTATGCTGGAGAGGATGGTGTTGCAGCATCAGAACGGTTCTCCGAGACCATAACAGTGAGCTCATGTTGTAGCTTGTTGCTCCCTATGACTATGCATAAGTGTACTTGATGCGGGGCTGATGACGTGTTGTGAAGGATTAATCTTAGCGCATTAGTGGACGAACATGCCGATATTGATGGAACCAAATTGTGCTGAGATTGTGGCCATGATATCGTCTACAAGCCATGATCGCTCCATTTCTGCTCATCGAGTTCAAGAAGTGAAAGAGATGTAAAACGTAAAAAAAAATCTAGAGATTATAATAGGATTAGTCATGAACGTGCTGGCTTAGAAAGAATCCACCGCCGGATCGCATGCTAGCTAGGCAATTTCTCACAGGAATTTGACCAAGTGATTAGTAACATCTATTTTCCCAAAAAAAATGAATTATTCAATAAATATTAAATAGACATGTTGAGACTAATCATTTGGTCAATCGGTACCTGTGCATTTTTTTTTATGTTGGAAGATTTAAAACGAAATGATTGTTTGTCATCACCAAGCCAAGATTCTACTTATATACAGTATCTAACATGTTAGCTATTAAATCTTCCAAAACCTTTCTCAAAATATCTTGCCGTAGCACTGCACGTTTCATTGTCGAATATCATGACCGTATCTATCTCCTTCCTTCAAGTCAAAAGAAATCCAACAAATCCATGGAGGCATCCTAGCCGTCCAATTGATCCCACCGGACTGAGCCCACTAATTCTTGGGACGGATACCCCTAATCCAACGGCACAAGCAAACTCAGCTAATGATCGCTCAGATACCCAGGGAGAGATTTTCCACTTAATTGCAATCTCACGTTGCTCTTACTAATTAAGACGTGTCTTACCCGGGGATTAATGCGCCCAATAATAGGCCTCCTCCTCCTTCTTCCCTGAAGCCCCGCCTCATTTCATTTCCTTCCTTCTCTGTCTGCCCCTCCGCTATATACACGCACGGACGCCAGTCTCTCGCATCCCATTCCGATCGCGCTCTCTCTCCCTCTCGCTAATTTGAGGGATGCCAAGAAGCGCTTTTCCGGACCGCGGCGCCATGCTGTCCGGGTGCCTCCCCACCGGTGGCCGCCGGCCGACGTCGCCTCCCTCGCCGCCGTCGGTGGTGTACGAGGAGGGCTCCACGTCTGCGGCGTCGACTTCGGCGGGCACGGGCTCGCCGCCATCCTCGGCGTCGACGTCTTCCCCGGCGTTTCTTGATGAGGTCGACCCGCTCTACCCGGACGACGCGGCGGAGGCCGACGCCGACGCCGACGCCGACGCCGGCGGCCTGTCCTCCGCCATCGCGTCCCGCCGGTTCTTCCTCGCGCCCCCCGGCCGGTCCAATTCTATCGTCGACTCCTCCGAGCATTCCGCCGCCTCCCCTGCTGCCTATTCCCACCGCGGGGGCAGCAGGTCCGTCTCCAGCGCTCTCTCGTCGCAGTGCGCCGCGGCCTCGGTCGGCAAGGCATTGCGCGTCCGCGACGACGATGACGCGGTGCGGAGCGTCTCGGTGTCAACGGACGCTCCCCGCGAGGAGTTCCTCAAGTCCATGGTGGAGATGGCGGACGCGCTGGAGCTAAACCCGCGCCGTGGCGCCGACCGCGCGCGCCTGCACGACCTCCTTCTCTGCTACATCGCGCTCAACGACAGCGACGCGCTCAGGGACATCCTCGGTGCGTTCACCGAGCTCCTCTACCTCCTCAACGGCAACAACGCCACCAGCGACGGCCCGACAATAACGCAACCGGCGACTGCGACAGCGGCCTCGCCGGAAAGAGCGAGGCATAGGTAGGATCGATCAACGGACAGATCGGCACTGCACGCCAGCCCATGGTTTCTTGCCGCGCGTATTGTTTTCTTCGTTGCAAGCGTCGTATCCGTGAAACGGGAAAGGATCGTCTAGAAGAATTAGAAAGGTTCTCGAGGTCGTTAAGTGTACCAACTAACAACAGTTTCTGTTCCTTTTTTTTTCTTTTTGCTTGCTGGTTTCTTGACTTCTTATCACGTCTTTTTTATATGTTTTAGATTGCTGTTAGCTGATCGACGTAGGTCATGACCATCGTAATATACTCATGCTAATTTAATGATATAGATTATATAATGGTAGTATCATCAATGTAAGTTATAAAATTGTAGTATCATGTCCTTTCTGGATCCTATTATCGTTATCTATTATATATTGCAAGCCCTATTTCTCGTTATCTATTATATAAAGTTATCCTATTTTTCCTTTCAAAGTTCCTGATCTGCTCCATAAAATGTGCCCTTCTTCATATAACTTGATTTGTTTCCAATTTTGTTTCAATATTCGTTTCCAAATAACCATGCTGTTTTGTAAAGGAGTTTTCTTTTCAAATTGGTTGCCATTTGTTTTTATAATCTATTTATTTGCTTGTGAAGTCATGAAGATCTGCCTATTATTATAGAGACAAAATGTTGCAGCTTGCTTTTTAGATTATATCAATGTTCTTTTGAAACCGCTACTACATGCAAAATTAATCCAGTTTCATGCATGATCAGAACAAGATGATCAAAATATGAGTAACTAGAGTTTGCCATGAGATGTACCCACGCGCGTAGCCGAAATTAGGGATCTGCATAGTTAGGCATACGGACATGCAAACTCTCGCTCGCATCCCTGTTGTATCGTTAGGACCATGTTTTAAAGTAGATTATATGCGTGTTTGAGATGCTAGAAATTCTTAAAGCAATCTGAGAGTACAAAAGATCTTTTTGGTGTATCTAGATTATAATGATACCGATTATAAATTACTACAGTTGTTTAAAAATACAACCACATGTTCAAGCATAAGAATTAGAGTTGGACAACAAACATAATTCTATCTTCCAGTCGATATGAATGTAGTGTATTATCTGGCTGCATACTCACATTGCGAATCTGCGCGGCATTTTGGTTATGTGCGCGTGGGCATTTTTTTCAGCACCGTGCTAAATTGCATATTAGTTGAAATTGGTTACTTATCAGGATATGCAGTGAAAGGAATTATTAACATATTCTGAAACCGTCGCGTTAAGTTGAACAACACGTGTCGATGCTAAGCGAGACTTGCATCAGCGGGTGATGGCGTGAGCGTTGTGTACGTGGGTTCCGTGTGTTTGCTTGCATTCGGGCCAAAAAAAAACATAATTCTGAAATCAGCTGCTTACCAGCACTTTGTCTAACATGATAGGCCTTCGCAGTTTCGCTCATGGAAATGTGCATTGATTCTTGGATGGTTAACTCACTGAACTGTCTAGACAAATACAACTAGGATCGAAAACCAGCTACCAATGCATGCAACGCAAGATTCACGTGCCAAGGGGCCATCCATAAAGACGGCCGCAGTTAAGCCGGTTTCCACCGGAAGAAGAGAGGAAAAAAAAAGCCGGGTTAGGAGAAGGACATGGACATGGCAACCGCAAACACACGCTGACACACACGCTAATACCTGAATCTCCATGGAGATCACGAAGCATTCCTCCCAGAAACCTCATGTCCAGTTGCTCCATTGATCACCAGGACACAGTAACACTAGTAGCACAGTTTTGTAAGTGTAACCAATCTCAGGAGCAGGCCAGGCCAGGGTCTGCCCGGCCGAGCAGCCCTGTAGCGTCAGATCAGGCACGAGCATGCAAACAAATCTGAAAGGCAAGGAAAATACGGGGTGTTTGGTTGCCTGCATCAAAATGCAGACCATCCCATGTCAACTGCTAGTCAGATCTGTGGAAGCTAGAGTGCATAACATGGTGTTATTCGTATTCATTTGTTCAGCCTAGTCCAAGAAAGATGTTGTTTGATTGGTCGCACCTAGCGAGCTAGGTTGAACCTCATACAGGCAACCAAACGCAACCAATGTACTCCAGACCGGGTGTGGCGGCAATCTTTCGATGTGTCAGATGTAAGCACCGAGATGTGAAATGCACCACGGGCCCCGGCGCACTAGCCAGCGATCCACTGATCAATCCTTCTCTTTCGGCTTCGGCATGCAGGCCGCGACAGAATCATTTCCGAGCCATACTCGCACTGCAGCGGCGCTCGCTCGCCACGGTCAGCACGGATCTCGATGGCACATCGGCGCGCGCACGCGCAGAACGGAAGGAGAGCCTAGGCGTATTGACAGCAACAGTTGCGCGTGGCATTGTCAGCACTTGGAATTATTTGCAAAGGAGACGAGTCCAAATCGAGAGTCATGACGATGATGATGCGACAGTTAACAGGTTCATACTTCAGAGCTTCTACAGATAAGAGCAATGTGTTCTACACCTAGTTACTGTACCTGGTCCAGTTAGCTTCCTGCGCCTACTTTCTTCTTCTTCTTCTTCTTCTTCTTCTAGCAAGAAGGAACTATCACTAGGATCTTAATTTGCAAGTTATTTGCCTAGAATTAAATGAGTATGAACAGTTGCACTGCCAGTTTTGACAAAAACTGCCATTTAATTTACAAGAAAATAAAAGAAAGTGATATCTGATGCAATGCAACAGTACATGCAAGGTGGAGCGCACTTGCGGACCTCTGTGAAGAGCACATGGGACGTTTCCAAATCGAACGCAGTTACCTAGCTTACTCAAATATCAATTACAATGTTCCTATCAAATGAGAAAAAGAATGTGACCTTATATATATATCATAATAATTCACACGTGCGAGTCTATATATATGATGTAAAATTCTAGAGTCTAGCTCGGAGAAGAAGCAGCCATCATGGAGATTTGGACGCTACACTGGAAGTCATGTGAGATGCCCTCGATTTGCGCTGTTTGTGTAATGATGCGCACAGTGAGAGAGCGAGCTAGCTAGCATGGGCTGATACTGTTTCCTCAATGCGAGGTCAGACGAAACACTGTTGCGACAAAATGCATGAGATTTGCAGGATTTTGCGCCGCGAGCATGGCGTGCTGCTACGCAGCTACAGTGGAAGTTTTGATAACACTTGACACTTGCATGGAGTAAGTGAAACAGAGTGGTATGACAAATGTATAAACACGTCTAAGTGCCTAAGGGAAGAGCGGGGAAAATGAACACCTGCAAAAAGAAGGGCAGAATGCAAGTGGGGTTACACTATTGGCAAAAGTACGAAATTCCGTGTGCCATTGCAGGCATTGCTCTTCTTCCGAGAACCGATCACGACGAGTCGAGCAGTGCTGGCCATGTGGCTACGGCCACCGCGAGGCCGAGTAGCGATGGCTCCGTCCGCACGGGGACGGTATCAGTGAAACTGGGCAAGGTCGAAACCGGTTAGACAGCGCGGTTGCCGCTGCAGCCTCCGTGCGAGCCCAGTTTTGCGAGGCCCGCCTCCCTCCCCGCTGGTTCGCGTACGCTTCAGCAACGAATTATCACGTCAAGGGAGTATATCAACACGTAAAGGAATAAGAGAATATTGGGAACATGCGCCGCACATAAGGGCGGAGCACCTCCAGAAAATTTTGTTTAGAATGTCAAATTTTTAGTTGTTTCGAAACTTTTTTGACTTTCGATCACTTTTCTAAACCTATAGATCAATATCTAACCATTATCATCCCCTTCTCACTCTAATATAATTTACAAACTAAAACTACAGTAACTTTTCACTAAAATTATACACTTTTATGACTACAATTTTAGATGATTGAGATTTACAAAAATTGCAGACAATTGAAAATAAGCCAAAACAAATTTTCTTATTACCCCTTAATAATTTCTTAGTAGCGCTGCAATTCAGCCCATTTGGGAGATGATGTGTGACAAGCATATTTGAAGTTAGGCCCTATGCAGCCCCTTTTGCAGAATTACAAACCTTCTGATACACAAGGTCATCAATGCCGTTTTAAGTACAATTGGTTCAGTATTTTCCCATCATGACTGGAGTACTAGGAGAGTAGTTGTTTATTTTGCTTTGTATTTAGCACAAACAAAATCAAACAAGGAGCTTCTCATGTTTTCACAGTACATGGATTTGAAACATGGAAAAAGGTTAATGATGGAAAGAATTGACTTGACAACACAACAATACAAACACATGATCCAAGAGTTTAATACATATAGGTTCTGAATCTTGCTCACAACACAACAATGCAACCACAGGATGTCAATCCTTATAGAATCAGCCAGGCCATATAGAAAATGTTGTAGCAGTGAAAAGCAATGAGCAAATAGAAAGGAATCAGTTACGGGTAAAAACATCCATTGCAGCTCTTAAGTGGCTCACATGTCAATCTTGTTCTTTCAGAGGTCATGATGAGACACCTCAGTCAAGAAATAGAGGAAACTTTTGTGAAATGGTAAAGCTTCTTGGAGAATTCAATCCTAAGATCGCAAAAGTTGTTTTGGGAAATGCTCCATATAATTCGAAGTATACATTGCATGACATTCAAAAGGAGATTTTGAGTATTTATGCCGGTAAAGTTAGGAAACATATCCGTGAAGAAATAAGGGATTCTAAGTTCTCCATTCTGATGGATGAGACATGTGATGCGGCAAAAAGAGATCAAATGGCATTGGTTATCAGATTTTTTTGATAAAGATGGTATTTTGCAGGAGAGGTTCTTTGACTTGATGCATGTGACGAGCACCAAAGCTGCAGCACTTATCCAACCATGCTTTTGATGTTCATAACCTTCGAGGCTAAGGATATGACGGGGTTGCCAATATGAGGGGGGGGGGAGTCCAATGGATTGCAGGCTCTTTTTCTCAAGCATTGTCCATATGCATATTATGCTCATTGCTATGCCCATCATTTGCAACTTGCACTAGTTACTGCATCCAAGGAAGTCGTCCCTGTTGCTCAGTTTTTTCAGAAGCTAATGTTTATTATAAACGCTATCGAGTCCTCTACAAAGCGCCATGATGAGCTCCATGATGCCCAGTTGGTTGAACTGGCAAGTTTACTAGCTATTGACGACATTGAGACCGGTTAAGGGGCAAATTAGATCTGCACGCTCAAACGACCTGGAGACATTAGATGAGGTTCTCATATAGGCTCAATTTCTAGCCTTATGAATATGTTTAATGCAGTGAGGTCAGTTCCGCAAAATATAGTTTTTGATGCATTAGCTGGTTCAACGCAGGCTGACAGAGACACTAAGAAGAAATCTTTCTCGGTATCAATCCCCTTGCCCCTCATTCTTTGAGAATCAGAAGGATCCTTTTCGAGTTTCCATTTCTTCATTTGGAATCTGGGCTCTTCTATCTTCGACTTATTTTTTTGGCTTTATTCTTTATTTATTTCATTTCGATTTTTCCCTCTTCCTCTATCCCTATCCTCTAGGTACAGCGTTTGCATCAATAGAGAACCTTTTCCTCTGTATGAATCTATATTATTCCATTCCAATTTCTTCCCGAAACTTCCCAAGAAAAATCCCGAATTGGATCCAAAATTGACGGGTTAATGTGAGCTTATCCATTTCAGCTACTTGTCATCTTTTTAGTTCATATTTGTCTTATGTATGATGAAGTAAATATTGGAGATAATTGAAGCTCTTGGCCGAGCTTTACAAAAGAAATCACAAGATGTAGTAAATGCTATTCGTCTAATGTTTTCAACAAAACGTGTCTTGATCAACTGATACCGGATGATGGCTGCGAAGCCTTTGTTTTCCAAGATTGTTGAGTTTTGTGTAATTTATGGCATTGATATTCTAGACATGGAGGAGACTTACATTATGCGTGGTGGTCCTACCCATTGTCAGGCTGATCATTTTACTAAGGAGAATTATTTTTTAGTGGAAATATTTCGTGCAGCACTTGACACTGAACTACATGAATTAGATCTCAGGTTCAGCTAGGAGCCTAGGAGGTAATGGATCTTTTATCCATTGGTGCTACCTTGATCCTGAAAAATAGTTTAGATCTTTTAAAGCTAGTAATATTTGTGAGTTGGTCAAGAAGTATTATCCGTCAAATTTTACCCAATAGGACATGTATGGATTGGAGCATCAACTGAAACATTTTATTGTGGATTATTCCAATGATGAAGAGTTAAAAAAGATCTCAACCTTAACTAACCTTTGTCGATCCCTTGTCGAGACAGGGAGACATGCTATTTATAATTTGATTGATATGTTGCTTCACTCGCTTGTTACTCTTCCAGTTTCTATAGCTAGTGTTGAACATGCATTTTCTACTTTGAAAATCATTAAGACAAGGTTGCGTAACAAGATGGAAAATGAGTTTCTTGCCAATAGCTTGGTAGTAAACATAGAAGGTGAAATCATGAATAAACATAGCAAAGTCATATGGGATTTAGGAGCTTGAAGAATCGAAGAGCTACTCTGTAGTGATTAAGTCTGGGTGTCGGTGACTATGATGATAACTCCATGGTCAGGCTATATTTTGGTATAGTTTCTTTTGTTTTGGAGTAAGTTTGCATATATATATAGCTCTCAGTCATGTATTTAGGTATTTGGTAAGCCAGCGTGGACAAGATCTATCTAAATTTCTTTAAATGGTACAAATTCTATAGTACAATACTAGTAAAAATTTAGCACTGAATTTTTTTTTGCACTATCATTTGGTGGCTTCGCTGAGATTTCAGTCGAGCTCCCACCACTGCCATAGATCATGCAAAACGTACCAAGCCGCTCCCTGATTAGTTTTAGTTGTGCGCCACAGGTCACATGAGGTCTAGCCTCTTCGTTTCCAAGTCAGGATTCAGATATACACCTGATAGTATCAAAATTCGAGAGGGTTTTTACAGGATCTTCACGAACTACAAATGCCTGAGCAGAACCCAAATCAGCAAACCATTTACAGCATCAAGAACACTACACCTACCTGCTACACTACGCCGATCATCATCGTACACACATTTAATTTCACATGGATTCTTGCTTCCACGGACCGAACCCATGGAACACCTGCGACAATCAAAAGAGAACAGCTCAGGCTGTGGGCGGCTCCTCGTCGGCGGCCACCACGGCCGGCTCCTGCAGCGGCTCGAGGGAGGCGACGATGTCGCGCATGAGCGGCCGCGCCTTGGGGTTGCGGCTGAGGCAGTGATACGCGAGCATAGCCGCCTTCTGCACGGCCCTGGTTGGGTACTCGCCGCCGCCGAGCCTCGGGTCGACGATGCCCAGCACCTTCTTCTTGTGCGGCAGCAGCGGCAGCGCCCAGTCCGCCAGCGTCTGCTCCCGCACCGGCCGCGACTTGTCCAGCGACTTGCGCCCCGTCACCAGCTCCAGTAGCACCACCCCGTAGCTGTACACGTCGCTCATCGCCGTCAGGTGCCCTGCCCCCATCACCCACCCATCCGTCCCATCAAGACATATTCTTCAAGTACAATTGATCCAGCAACAACTTTTTTGCGAATTGCTTCACTGGAAAGCTAACATCTTTTTTTGGGAACGTACCTGTCATGATGTACTCTGGGGCAGCGTAGCCGTAGGTGCCCATGATGCGGGTGGAGACGTGGGACTTGTCGCCGACGGGCCCGTTCTTGGCGAGGCCGAAGTCGGAGAGCTTGGCGTTGAAGTCTTCGTCGAGGAGTATGTTGGAGGTCTTGAAGTCGCGGTAGATGACGGGCTTCTCGGCCTCGTGCAGGAACGCCAGCCCCCTCGCCGCGCCCAGCGCGATCTTCATCCTCGTCGCCCACGGCAGCGGCGCCATCACACCTGAAAATCACGCACACACGCGCGCGGATCATTCGCAGGTCAATCAGACAGACACGCATCGATCGATCCATCCATCCATCCATCACGGGCCCTGACACGGATCGACGAGTTAACGTGTAGAGCGAATGCTGGCGTGTGTATGTATGTAATGCTAATGCACGTACGTGAGAAGAGGTGTGATTCGACGCTGCCGAGGGGCATGAACTCGTAGACGAGCACCCGGTGCTCGCCCTCGCAGCAATAGCCCACCAGCTTCACCAGGTTCGGGTGCGACAGGTGCCCCAGGAAGATCACCTCAGCCTGCACAAACATCAAGTTTCTTTTATTGACAAACTACACGTAGAGCCCGCGTAACTGCACCGGTCATGCTTACGATTGGAAATATATATAATTGTTACACTAGTCGTTATACATTTACATTTACACCAGTTTTTGCTTATTTTATCGGCTCCACAGCAGTCAGCAGATACGAAATAAGCGGTGTAAATGAAATTTTTAGTGTTTCTAATTAAACACGGGAATTTGTAGCTGTCGCTTTTAGAGAGAAGAAGGGACTGACCAGCCACTCCCTGTGGCCCTGGAAGCTGTTGTCCCCGTCGTGCACCTTGACGGCGACCTGGAGGGCATCGCCGTCACCGGCGCCAGCGACGGCCGTGGCGACGGTGCCCTTGTACACCCTGCCGAAGCCGCCGCCGCCGATGAGCGTGTCCTGCCGGAACCCGTTGGTCACGCTCCTGAGCTCCTCGAAGGAGAAGGCCGTCAGCGGGTTCCGCGCGGCCGAGTCCAGCCGCATGGCCTCCACCTCCCTGGCGTTCGACGGCAGCTTGCTCTCCTCGCTCCGGTCCCTCTCCGACGGGCTCTGGATCTTGGGACTCTCTGCGCACCACAGGTAGCACAAGTGTCAAAGACCAACTGAGTTAAAAAAAAGATCTGAATAATTAGCTAATTGATGGATTGAACTGGGTGATCAAATTTGGCATGCACGTTTTCCGGGGACGAATCCGTTTTTGCCTACAGAACTGAAACAGAGTGCCTAACTAGGAATTACGATCTTGACAAGCATGTCCCCTACTCTCTAAATTAGGGTGATTAACCGAGTAGCACATGATCATGTAGAAAGCAAACCAGAAAAAAGGAGTGTGCTCACCTGACTTTGCCGTGGAGGAGACCTTGTTAATGTAGGAACTGCCCGTAAACCAGCAGTTACCCATAAAGACACAATCTTTATATATTCCCTCTCTATCTCTAGATTTCTCTCTATTTCTGCCACCAGGGAGAAGACAGAGAGATAAAGGGTGCAAAGATTGAGAAGCCTTGCAAGGAGCCTCTGCGCTGCGCTGCGATGCTCTTCTTTAAGCACACCAAGAATAGCAATTTAGAGGGACGAAGAAAGGAAGATGATGATCTCTCTGACTACGCGCGGGGCTCAATAGTTGAGAAAGAACAAAACGCTCGAACTAACTCCCGTCATGAACAACAGGGAAGGAGCCAAAGCAGAGGAGAGAGAAGTTGGTTACGAACAAAAGAGAAAGGAAGAGAAGGAGAGGTTGGTACTGATAGTGGTACTACAGCTTCAACAGCAGCAGAAAGAAAAACAATCCGAGGCAGTAGTACGCTTCAAGTGAGCCATCCCTTTCTTCCCTTTATCATTACCTTTAATGATGAGAAACCACTAATGAAACGGTAAGCAATAGCATATAAAATTTGCAATTATACAGGGCAGTTGCCCTGTTCTGGTAGCCGGTTACACCAGGAGCATAATGCATGCATGGATACATGCTTGGTTTCTACATGCATTTCATGTGCCAAATTTAATTAATTGCCAATACAATAATACACCATGCTTATCTCTGACACAAGATTTGCAGTGACATCTAAACAAGAGAAAGTACACCCGGGGATCCTACTTGGGCCCCCTTGGAGAAGAGTGCAAGATTTTTCACTTCGTATGCATGCATCCATCTTTTTCTCTGGTTTTTGCGTGTGCATCCACACAGTCACTGAAAGTGAAGAGTTTGGTTCAGACTATTTGCATATTGCAAAGCCACCATGATGAGTCGCGTGTCCTAACTTTACAGAAATCTTTAACTTGTTGCATTGCTCTATTTTACTCTCTGTGTGCACAATATTATTCTTTGTACCGTATTTTCTAGGCATAGAAGGTTCTTGGTGGCTGGGCTGGGACCGGTTCATGGTAGATCAACAGGTTGGTCACCCATCTCTGTCTCCACGTTTATGACAGGTAGAGTCAGCCGCCGGATATTTAGACTCCTCCACAGTAACTTATGACGTAACTTATGCATTGCTTTGATTCTTAACGTATCTCTATGTTAGATTCAACAACTAAAATCGTCTCCAATAGTATTGTTACCCTTGCCACATAAGCATTTCAATGACACGGAGGAGAGAAACGGGAGCTGAGAGAGTGAAGTTTTTTCTTAAGAATAAATTACCATGTTGCTAATAACAATGAGTAAGAAACAACCCAAATATCTGCTGAAGGTTTTAGCTTTTACCTACGGGGACCAAGTTCACTCGTGATCGAGCAAACATACAATGATTGATAGTCTTGGTAAAACAAGAGTAAATTTCACAAAACCCCATTTTCCTTGTAATTACGGTTTCTCAGGTAATTTGTAATACTTTACCCTCATCAAGCATTTTCGCTCTCTTAATAGTGACTCCGACCATTAGGACCCACGTGTTGACATAAATTTAGATTGAAAAACATGTCAATTCAAATGGGTATGGGTGCACTCGACGGGCAGGCGACATTGGGTGTTTTCGGTTGTCGACCTTTTGAGGCTAGAGAGGCCTAGATCCGCTTCCCTTTGGATCTAGCTTCTCTCTCCGGCATCGGTGGTGCTGGCAAACGTGACTGTGGTGGTCTTGGCTTCGGCCCGACTGGTGGAGATGTGACCCCGTTGGCCCTACGACCACGAAGTCAGAGTCATCAGGTTGGGGGTGCAATGGATGATGATGATGGCGCGATTGTTAGCTTTAGTGCAGGGGGTGTTTTTATCTGTGTGTGTCTGGATCGGCTTTGCCGGCGTGTCTGTTTCGTCGAGTGGTACTCCAGACCTAGTTTAGTTAGGTGGCTTTCTTGTTGTCAGGGTTTTTACATGGTTGTCCTCTAATCAATTGTGCTATTCGGCCTAGTTTCCTCATAAACTGGACCAATCATATTCTTCTTAATGAAACTACAGGAACACCCTGCCCTTTTGATGAGGTTCGTCCGAAAAAATGGTGCATGTTGATTTGGAGATTAGGTTTAATGCTCTGGAGGAGAAAAGAAAAATGATCTTTTGTCAAAATTTGCTTGGTTAATGAATCTGAAACGTTTTTAGCAGGAGATTAACATGTGGTCCTAGCAATCAGAATCGCTATCAAGAGGGGCGAAAAGCTCGGTCAGTGTCAATAGGGCATAGAACACTCATGTATAAATACACTAAGATTGGCTTTAGAGTTTCGAGCAAGAGTCATTTTTGTATTATGTTCGCTTACCCTCTCCTCCGTATAGTGGGAAAAAATCACACGTGATGAAGTAAAAAAGTCGGCCGACGTTCCTCCTTCCTACGCGCCCCGCGGTGACGCTCTGGGGCCTCACCTCTTCGAAATTGCCTTGTTAGTTGCTACTCCGTTAACATCTGGGACCTGAGACGACGACGACGGTGCGGTTTCTTGGTAGTGCCCGGCCCACCGATTCGCAGATCACCTCACCTCGCCCCACCCCTGTCCCCCATTTCTCCGATCCATGATCTCAGCATTTTTCTCGTGTTTTCCTGCGACTGATGACCGTGATGATACCAAGACGACGGCTTTAATCTTTTATTATTATCCCCCGGTCGGGCGGCTGTTGCAATCCTCGCAAGAATCCTGCTAGCCTGGCAGCGACGGCGATTTGTTCTGGTTCTTGTTTCCCGTCTCCAAATCCGTGTCGGTATCATCATCCTGGGCCACTCTTTTGGGTGGATTTGTGTGTAGGGGAGCTAGGAGGCGACTTGGACAAGCAATAGTAGTCTTCGATCGATCGCCGCCGAGTCATAAACCCATCTCCTTGGTTATACGTCTGCAAGAAAAGATCCTTCTTTTGTCCAATTTGGTGAATCAAGAAAGGTGGCTTCGCTGCCCCTGCCGGCCGCCTCCTTTTTCGCATACTTAATCATCCGCGAAGATGCGTCGTCTCATGTGTGTTATTTAGTACAATTCCATGGACCCCATTTTGGATTTGTTTGCAGGTTCTCGGGCCTGCATGAGTTTAAGTTCTGTGATCCTAGGACTGCGTCGGACCCGGAGTCTTGTGCTTGGTGGGTTCTGGAACCAGGGGAGGCGTTTGGTGTTCATGTCCCACTCGAATTTTGCAGGACGAAAATAAACGGACAAATTGTTTGTTCTCGATGAACGGTGCGGAGCTTCTGTTTGATGTGCCCGCCACATGTTTAATCGGGTGCCTGTGAGGATCGAGGTTCTGATTTCTGGATGTCGTGACTTGTAATTGGTAGGCTGACACTACTTATGTTTTTTCTTGGAATATCCATGTTAATTGCCATGCTAGAGTGAGTCTACTTGTATTTGGAACTTTGTGTCACCACCTGCAAGTTTGAGGGTGCCGGCAGCATTGTCCTTCCCTGGTGAGGAGGATAATTATGTTGACCGAGTTGTGGCACTTCAGTAGGATGTTCTGGAGATGCTATGAGTAGTTTGGCATTTTGCCTTGAGCGGGTCATACATACTAGAGCAAATTTTCAGTGGACTACTATCATTTAATTCCGGTTGTAGAATTTGCTTATCCTAGAATATCTCTAATTCCATTAATTAGGATAATGACTCGCAACAACTAAATACCCTATTGGAGGATTACACTCATTAAAAGAATCCTAAACATGAACTATAATGCTTCACTTGGTGGAGGGATGACCGCTGCGTGATCAATCAGGATCAGTTGAGATTGACAGGCTTTTATTGTGCAATTTTAATGGATCATATACTCATATAAGTGAGTTGGTTTTGTTAAGCTTATTTTTAAGAATGGAGAAACAATCTAATTAGCTTTTATTTAAATTATCACAAGTCTTGAGGCTCTTATTGTCTCTGATTACGACTTGAGAGTATGTGCCCTTTGTGTTAACTTAGCAAGAGTACCTAAGTAATCAGTTACACATAATTTGGTGCTATTGGTCGTAGGCTGACCAAAATTCAGCGTATGGAAGGTCTAGTAACTGAGCTTTTCTGATTGCACCTGGAATTTTAGGACCAGCAGAATCAAATTTCAGCATGTTGGTTGCTTCATGATCGGTGAAACCTATCAATAACTTTTGTATCATTACTTATTCTAGTCTTGCATAAGATTTTTGACAGTTATTTCAGTTTTATCCAGCAGAGTTTCTTAAATGATGTAAAAACCTTCTTCAAAGAAGAATACCTAGTTCCTCTAGGTATTCTCATTTTTTAAATGGTGTGAACACTAGTAAAATTACCCAAGATACTTGTGAGTTTTGTGAGACCAGACTTAACTTTCATCATATATGGACTGGAGCAATAAATTAATTCCCCACCTGAGCTGCCTCTTCCAAGAAAGCTACTTTGAAGTGTGAAGTGGACTTCTAAAGACTATTAGGTCTAAAAGCACAAAGTTATATTCTCATGCTGGTCTCTCCTCCCTTGTTTTGAAATGGGGTTTGCATCCCTATTTAATCATATCGTTGTATGCCTTCTATTCCTGCAAAAGTAGTTCTTTTGCAGTGTTAATTCCTATCAGTACCTAAGAGGCTAAGACTCAGTTCTCTAGATAACTATGATTTCCCCAAGGATTAGGGAAGAAAAAGAACAAATGCGGGTTCAAGAATATGCTAGTGTATGTGCTTTCTGGTTAATGAATAACTCCTTAAACCAATAACTTAGAGCTCAAGTTCGGACATATCTATCTTATCCTTTTGCTCATGAGGGATTTGGAAAATGATTACACTGAGCTTGTAATGCCATGATGGCCTGCCATACTGGGCAAGTCGATTAGAATGAGTGTTCTTTAGCAAAAACATCATCCACAAAGAGAGAGTCTGGTGGCTTTATTTTTGGAAGGACTAGGTACCAACTGTTGATAGCACCTGGCTAGCTGATAATTGACTTACATGGTTATACAACACCAACCAAAATGAGTGAAAATCCAGTGCATGTAGCATACGTTGCTGCAAGCCATGATGCAACAGACATAGAAGAACTCGTCTTCAAGGAACACTAATGACTGGTGAAACGCTCAGGCAGGTTTTTAAGTTAAGTACAAGAGAATATTGTGCAAATTCAAGGCAGCAGGTGCTAGGAGTGTACTGTATCAGGCCCGCACGGGGGACATGTGCCGGATGTGCGCCTACACAGGGCCCCCATTTTGTTCTTAAGTACAACTACTTAGTACTAATTAATGTACTAGTTGTGAATAATTATTGATGATGAGATTATTTGGATTAGAAGATTTTCAAATGAATTTTGTATTATTTCAATCCATACAAATTTCTTATGTAGAGAGACCTTTCGGATCATAGGAAAGAGACCATAATAATTCTTATGTATTACTTTTCTACAGCGTAATTTCATACGATTTCTAGTAAAAGATTATATCTATGAAAAAGTTTCATTTGTGTATATGACAACTATGAAATACACTCAATCACTAAATAAAATGCTCGAACTATTCCTATGGTACAACTGTTGGATAGCAGGGAGGCCCACCCGCTGGCCCATCAGGCCCATCCCAAACCCTACATCGGTTGGACTCAGGGGGAGCTCCCGTGGATGCCGCCACAGCTGAGGTTAGCCCCAAAACCCTACATGGTATCAGAGCGGAGCGGGGCGGGGCGCTGACCGGCGGCGGAGGACGCGGCGTGGTCGCGGGAGGCGGAGGTGAGCCGCTGCGTGCGGTGCTGCGGAAGCGGATGCACGAGCTGGTCGCCGAGGAGCTGGGCGGCGCCGACGCCGAGCCCGCGTGCTGGACGGGCGCGATGGAGCGGAGCTTCGCGAGGATGGACGCCGAGGTGATGGGCGGCGGTCACGGCGACAGCGCCAGCTGCCGATGCGCAGCCGCGGCGGAGGTCGGCGGGAGGCGCGGGTGCTGCGCGGCGGGCGCTGCAGGAGGCGAGGCGCGGGGAGCAGAGCTCGCGGGCGCTGCAGGAGGCGAGGCTCGCGCGGGAGGCAGAGGGAGCAGGGCTCGGCTGGGACTCGCGAGCGCGGGAGGTTGGGCGGCCAAGGCGGAGGCAGCAGGGGCCGAGCGCGGGCGTCCAAGGCAGAGGGCGCGGGCGGCCAGGGGAAGAAAGGGCGGCGCGGTGCAGCTGCACGCGCTGCAGCAGCGGAAAAGAGGCGGCGGCGGCGAGGCTGCGGCGGTGCTGGAGATGGTGACGCCAAGGGCCGAGGCGGACGAGGAGGAGAGGAAGGCGCCCGAGGGGCTGGAGCCGGAGGTGAAGAGCGAGGAGGTGGTGGTCAGGGAGACGGCCACGGCACCTGTGTTGCAGGAACCGGAGGCAAAGGGTGATGGTGTGGAGGCCGGTGCTCTGGAGGCGAAGTGGGAGGAGAAGCTTGAGGAGAAATTGGGGGAGTTGGAGGTTTTGAGATCCGAGAAGGCAGAAATGGAGGCCAAGTTCCAGTCTTTAGAGGTGGAGCTCTCTGTAGCCGTGGCTAGGAACAGGGAGTTGGAGGTGGAGGCGAGCAAGGCAGAGTTAGCTGCTGCGAGGAGAGATGCGGGGAAGCCCCTGTTTGAGGTTTCAGAGGCTGGTAAGAAGCATGGCATGGTGGTGGCTGAAGCTGATGGGTTTCGGGTTGAGATTGACAAGATGATGATGATGAAGGAGGCAGCTGTGTCTGCACTTGTGGCTGAGAAGACTAAGATGGAGAAGGAACTGGATGTTCTGAAAAGGAAGGTTGACTTGATTCAAGCCAATAAGAATGCTGCAGTGGGCATTGTCCATGAGAAAGATGCTGAGGCTACAAGACAGGGGGCTGAGAACCTTGGACATCTAGCCCACTATGTCTACACTGATGAAGATAATCTTACAGCTATATCTATGGTAACACAAAGGATAAATTCAGAATGGGTACTAGATTCAGGGGCTTCGAAGCATGTTGCTGGGAATATGAGGGAGTTTAAATCATATACCCAATATCCCCTCTCACATCAGGAAACTATCTGTACAGCTGATGGCACTGCACAACCTATTAAAGGGGTTGGGACAGTAAATTGTACATCCACAATTGAGCTGTCCTCTGTCTTACATGTTCCTGCATTTCCTGTGAATTTAGTCTCTCTAAGTGCTCTAATTGATCAGCAAGACTGCCGGGTTATTCTTGACAAAGGCATGTGTTTGATTCAAGAGAGGCAGACTGGCAGGAGGATCGGGACGGGGACCAGACGTAGGGGGTTGTGGTACATGGACCGAGGCGTACCTATCTCGGCGAATGACACTGTGCTTGCAGCCATCTCTGGAGACAAGGAGGCCATGGCGATGATCCATCACTGTAGGATGGACTGATGGGATTCGTAGCATAGAGAACAAAAATTTTCCTACGAGATGCAAACGAAAACCTAGATCCAATCTAGAAAACCAAGATCCAATCTAGAAGAAGCTTGCAACGAGAGACAGATCATATTTACATACCCTCGACGAACACGTCAACGCAGCGGAGAATTTGACCGTTGTCGATGAAGCCCGCAGCCTCCCGCAGCTAGGTTATACCTCCCAGCCGCGAGAGGGATCTTCTCGTGTTCCAATCCGATCAAGCACCGCAACGAGCGGCACCTCCGAGATGTGCACACGTACGGCTCGAAGACGTCACCTCCTTCTTGATCCAGCAAGGCGGGAGATGAGGTAGATGAGATCAACTCCGGTAGCACGACGACATGGTGGTGGAGGTGGTGGGGTTTCTCCGCGGACAGGGCTTCGCCAAGCGCTGCGCACGAGAGAGAGGAGATGGGAGAGAGGGAGGTGGCGGCTGGGATGGATCTCTACGGAGGGCTGCCCCTCCCCTCCTTTATATAGAGGAGGAAACTTGGAGGAGGAGGAATAGTACCCGTGAACAGTACACGCGTGAACAGTACACGTGTGAACAGTACCCTCCCCCCAAGTAAAGCCTCCCCTTTCGATCTTATCTCCTATTTTTAAGGGATATCGATCTTATCCATCTAGGAAGGGGGGGTTACTGTTCACGCGACACTATTCACGTGTGTACTGTTCATGCAGTACCCTTGGTCCATGTGGACCCCTCCGGGATAAGTGGGCCCCACCCGGGGACCCCCGGAACCTTCTAAAACCTTCCCGGTACGATACCGGAAAAATCCCGAACTTTTCCGGAACCCTAAAAATACTTTCCCATATATGAATCTTTATCTCCGGACCATTCCGGAGCTCCTCGTGACGTCCTGGATCCCATCCGAGACTCCGAACAAAATTTCGGTCTCACCATATTAATTCTCATTTTATACCCTAGCATCAACGAACCTTAAGTGTGTGACCCTACGGGTTCGGGAATATGCGGACATGATCGAGACACCTCTCCGATCAATAATCAATAGCGGGACCATGGATGTCCATATTGATTCCCACATATTCAACGAATATCATTTATCGGTTGAACCACGATGTCGAATGTTCCATTCCCTTTGTCTCGCGATATTTTACTTGCCCGAGATTCGATCGTCGGTATCACCATACCTAGTTCAATCTCGTTACCGGCAAGTACTCTTTACTCGTTCCGTAATGCCACATCCTCTGTGACCAACTCTTTAGTCACGTGCTTGCAAGCGATACAGAATGTGCTTTACCGAGTGGGCCCAGAGTATATCTTTCTGTCACATGGATGGACAAATCCCACTCTCGATACATGCAACCCAACAAGTACTTTCCGAAATACCTGAAAGACACATTTATGATCACCCTGTTACGGCGTGACGGTTGATGCCCCCAAAGCATTCTTCCGGTACCAGGGAATGGCATTATCTCATGGTCTAAGGATCGGAACATTTAACAATGGAAAGCTATGCAATATGAACTTTGTGACGTGATCGAATTGCCTAACTTAATTTGGGTCTGTCCATCATGTCATTCTCCTAATGACATGACCCCGTTATTAACCGACATCACATGTCCATGATTAGGAAATCTTAACCATCATTTAATCAACGAGCTAGCCAGATAGAGACATTGCTAGGGACACGGTGTTGTTTATAAAACCACACATGTATTATGTTTCCGGTTAATACAATTATAGCATGGAGTATAAACATTTATCATGAACAAGAAATATGATAATAACAATTTATTATTGCCTCTAGGGCATATTTCCAACAGATGGGACATATGTCATTCGATAAGATGTATCTTATATTTCCTGATGTAATGGTCGGTGTAGACCGAAGTAAGCTGAAGTGTGATGCTTGTGAGTATGCCAAGCATGCCAGAACCTCCTATGTGAGTAAGGGGCTCAAAAGTATAGCTCCATTTATGCTAGTGCACTCTGATGTATGGACATGTCCGGTTGTGTCAGTAAGTGGCATGAAGTATTTTGTGACCTTTATTGATTGCTATTCCCGTGTGACTTGGGTCTATCTCATGCGTCACAAAGATGAAGTGTACCAATGCTTTAAGAAGTTCTATGCTGTGGTGAAGAATCAGTTCAATGTCCAGATCAAGATTATTCGGTCTGATAATGGTACTGAGTATGTTAACAAAGTATTTGGTGATTTCTTGTCTGAACAGGGAATTCTTCATCAAACTTCATGTCCAGACACACCCCCCCCAGAATGGTGTAGCAGAGAGGAAGAATCGGCATATACTGGAGGTTGCTCGCTCTCTGATGTTCACCATGTATGTGCCTAAGTTTCTGTGGAGTGAGGCTGTGATGACTGTCACCTATCTCATCAATCGCACGCCATCTAGAATCACAGGTATGAAATCTCCATGTAAGTTGCTACTAGGTGATGACAAATTTGTCGTGCCTCCAAAATTATTTGGTTGTACGGCTTTTGTTCGTGATCACAGGCCATCAGTGAACAAGTTGGACCCTCGTGCTGTCAAATGTGTATTCATTGGATATCCCTCGGGTCAACAAGGGTATAAGTGTTGGAGTCCTGTGGAACGCAGGACCTTTGTGAGCATGGATGTTACATTTCGGGAGTCCGAACCATATTATGGGGAGAAGACTGATCTGAGCCTGTTGTTCAAGGATCTGGACCATCCTGCCGTTGGTCCAGAGGGGGAGAATACTTGTGGTGGGAGTGATATTGGTACTGATGTACAATGGCAGCAGCATCAACAGCCTCTGATGGGTGTTATTCCAGTGGTGGTGCAGAATACTAGTATGGTAAGAGAACAACACAGTACTGCAGGGGGAGGAGAGCAACAGCAGGAAAGGTGGCGCGATCCTCCACATGTTTATGGAAGGAGGCAGGAGGTTAATGACCAGCAGGATGAGGGACAGCAGAATCCAGTTCAGGAGGAGCAAGGGGAGCAACAGGAAGATGACTCTAATTCATCTGGAGAGAGTCAGGCTGAAAGTGGATCAGTTAGTTCAGAGGGAATTGTAGATCTGCCGATTGCACTTAGAAAATGGACTAGAGCAGCTGTTGGTAGACCACCACAGAGGTATGGGTTCGACACCCATGACATCGGCAATTATGTGTTCTATGAGGCTCTGTCACCTTCCTACCGTGCGTTTGTTGCTTCTCTTCAGTTAGTGTCTATCCCAACTGATTGGAGAGTAGCACGGCAAGACCCCAAGTGGTGCGCCGCGATGAGAGAGGAACTAGAGGCACTGAGGAAAAATAGAACTTGGGAGTTGACAACTCTTCCAGCCGGAAAGAAGGCAGTGGGTTGTAAATGGGTCTACACAGTCAAGCAGAATCCAGATGGGAAAATTGAGAGATACAAGGCGAGACTTGTAGCTAGGGGATACAGTCAGACATATGGCATCGACTATGATGAAATCTTTGCGCCTGTGGCGAAAATGAACACAGTGAGGATTCTGGTGTCCTGTGCCGCCAACTTTGGGTGGCCATTACAGCAACTAGATGTCAAGAATGCATTCTTACATGGGGACTTACAGGAGGAGGTGTATATGGAGGTCCCACCGGGACTCAGTGAGTCTGAAATCAAAGACAAAGTATGCAAACTGAGGAAGTCTCTTTATGGCCTGAAACAGTCTCCTAGGGCTTAGTTTGACAGATTTAGACGTGCTATGTGTGACATGGGTTATGGGCAGTGCAATGGTGATCACACTGTGTTCTATAGGCACTCTAAGCAGAAGATTACAATTCTTGCAGTCTATGTGGATGATATAATAATCACTGGTGATGATGAGGTGGAGATAGCAAGGCTGAAGAAGAAATTGGGTGAAGCATTTGAAGTCAAGGATCTTGGCCGACTCAAGTACCAAAGAAGTGCATGAAGCCTGTTTAAACAAATTTTGGTCATGTTTGCAAACAAAGTATCCCAGGGAACTTCAGTGCTAATTTCAGTTAGGATTTGCATTGTAAATGGTTATTATACACAGATAAGACGTTGCACTGAGTGAAGTAACATCAGCAGTGGAACAATTCTTACGCAAAAGATAAATCGTGTTCAACATCATTTTCCCTTCCCTAAATTTAGCTGACTAGAAGCACATGGCCTGATACAAATTCTTGATTGATTATCAGTTAGTTTGTTTGGTAAGCAAGAACCTATCGTATTCTCCAGGTATCAAGTCTAGTTGTCAAGTCAAATGCTTTAGAATCATCACTGTTGTTGTTCATGGCATTAGCGTGGTAGGCTGTACTAGCTATATCTTTTGATCAAAATAGATTCTATAGGTCTAATAATAGAGGCATTCTGGGCTTATGGCTCACAGATCTGAATTTCATGTGAACTCTGACCTTTAGCGTTATCCTTTGTGTTATTGACTTGAAACGTTGAATGTGTTTTAGCCTTTCAGGAAACCTAGAAGATATGTTAAACTAAATACTCCCTATAGCTGACAGCTTGATCTTCCCTTTTAAGATAATTCGGGCCTAGGAGCAATAGATAGAATGATTACATGAAGGAAAGCAGGTCAAGTCTCGTGAAAAATGTAGGCCTGTCATTCACCTGTATACTTAATTTGATCAGGTATTTAGTCAATCACCTTGAGACCAGAATACCAGATCACTAGATATCAGAACAGAGGCCATGCTGCTGCCATGAGGGTGATTCGAGCTATTCACTCATGACACAACCTAGTGACCACCGTGCTGCTCTAGGTCTCCACGCTTATTTGAATTGCTAAGTATCTGATTTTTACCGAACTGTGTGCTTCTTTTTTTTTGCAATGTTGTATTTTTACCAAACCATATGCTTTAGTTGTTAAAGATACGTTAATGTTGTGCCTGCTGTCTCCTTTCTATTGCCTCTGCAGATTTGTGTTTCTAGCTGCATGATCCTATACACAATGAATGATTTTCCTTTTTACTCCTGATGTAATTCTTGGGGGAATAGTCAGGGTAAGTAACAAAAGAGAGGCTGGTGTTTTCTTGTCGGAAAAAAAATATCTTCTCAACGATAAATCACCGAATGTGGAGTATTAAAAAAGAGAAACCCTTTGCTGCAGCTATACTATTTGCTTCACCTATTTGCTATACAATTTGATAAAATCACCAAATGCAGATTATTAAAAGAAAGGCCATACCATTCGGTTCTCATATCAGAAAACTGGGCCATATAGATACAGTGTAGAAAATTGGTTAACGAAATTGTTTCAAGCACTTTTTGGATAATACATCATTATCTTTCACTCTGGACTGCTGCTAGAATTAACCAGAAGAAACCAGCCCTGCAGTGTTGTCAGGTAACTAGTTTGTCCGTTGACTTGCTGTCAGAGTTCATATCTACCTGGCTAGCTTTGTATCTTTGAAATGACACCGGATTTTATGATGTCATATCAGTTTCAGGTCTAGGAGACTTCAGCTCTGCACCGCACCGTAACGGAGCCTCTACATGGGATGAAACGATACCATCTAACCGGCAACACGTGAAGTATTCCCTTTCGAGGAATTGGTATTAGGAGATTTTGTCCCAGCTATCTTATACGGTGATGGAAATGTATTCCCCTCTAGTATCCTCGATATAAATACAAGAGTGGTAAGTCTGCATGCCTAAATGTAGGTATTTAGTCGCAGACGTAGCACACTTTTTGTGCAAGTTCTAATTTGCGACCCCAGTCCTTGCAATACCGGTGGGGATCGTGAATCAACGTCACAGATTTGCAGCGAAGACTAATGCCACACAGATTTTATCCTCGTCTCTCAGTTTATGCCTTTACTTTTGTTATTACCATAATCTTGCTTCGTATCGAGCAGAGCTGATTTTAAGCATCAGCGCCCCCACTGAATGTTATTACAAAGATGACAGAATCAATCATCTATTCGCTGCTGCTTTACCATACTAAAGCTTTCGAGCATCATTACGTAAAGCACAATGAACCACCAACACATTCAAGTTTATGATAACTGCAGACCGTTTCCAATCCTTTTTAGTTCTAGAATTAGTCACGTATTTACAGATGAGCATGATCTCGTTAAGAAGCGGTCATTGCATGCCAGCATTCAGTTACCAAAAAAATAAAATCCTTTGCTCAGATTGTTTACATGATATTTCTTTGCGCACTTGGGCTCCTAATCCTAGTCCTCCAAAGAAAAAAAGTTAGGAAAAAAAGAGACGGCGGTGGCAGTCAGTCTTTTAGTTATGTACAGAAGCAGCAGGAAACTCCCATTTGGTAGCCGATGGACCCCCCTCTGTTGAGGAGAAAAGAATTTATGTCATATACCAAAAATGTGTTTATGTACCTTCGCAATGCACAACAGAAGAAATATGACATCCTTACCATTGCTGAGATTTCCTGTATTCAGTTAGCACTGGGTATATGTTCTCAAAGGCAGCATATATCTCATCACGCACCTTAGCACCAGTGAGAACAATCTTGCCAGAGACAAATACAAGGAGCACAATCTTTGGCTGCTTCATACGGTAAATCAGCCCAGGGAAGAGCTCCGGCTCATACTGTTGGTATCAAACAAGCAGCAGGTTAACAAAATTATCACATGAAAGTACTCAGCATCACCTAAGGGAGATAAAACTAGAGCAAAACGTGATCGCCAATGCAATGAATGAGTAAACAAGCCATGTGGCACAAACAGCACTAGTCCTTGAGCTATCTGAGATAGGAAGCCTATCTCGAGGTTGACGTACGCAAATAAAGATAACGCCTAAAGTCCTCTTAACAGATGGTTCACATGATACACTGGAGACAAAATAAACTTACACTGGAGAAGGCGCCATGGGAATAAGCAAGCCCCTCCAAACGAATAGGAAATTTGACATCACATGAAGCAACAATGTTCTGGATCTTGAAATCCTGATTATCACCACAATGAATTGTGTCAAGATAAAAAATCACTAACAATATTTTGAGTGCAAGTGATACAAAGCATTACCTTGAACGTAGCTGGGAAGCCAAGCTTTTGGACGATTCGCGCATACTGCACCAGCAAATAACCAGATAAAAATTGTTATATTTCAATTCAGCAAAAGCTGAAAATAGGATCAATGAACAATTTTTCCCTGCATGATGGAAACACCCAAAATTCCTAAGCATATGTAATGACGAAATAATATGACTAATGGCTTTTACCTTCCTGGCAGCAAGCTTTGAGTGTTCTTCACTCTTTGCTCCGGTGCAAACCATCTTTCCTGAAGCAAATATCAGTGCTGTTGTCTTCGGATCCCTTATCCTCATGATAACCGCAGCAAAACGCTGTCCAAGTTAATAAATCAATAACTCCATGTTATCTTATTAGGAATTAGAACAACAAGCATCACCAGCTAAAATTATACCTTTGGGTTGTACTCAGCATTACGAGCCTGTAAGGCAATTTGTTTCAGGTCCAACCTGCAGTCCAGATTAACTGTTGACACAATGTTCCTGAGACATTAAGCAACAAATTCATCAGAACTCAATACTTTTAACTGGGGTAGTCAAACAGCAATCATCTTATTCAAGGATGACACCTGGCAATCCTTTGCAAATCAGAAAATTATTAACAAATTATTTTAGCAGCTGGATACCAGCAACTTCTTTTGTCATAGCAATAACCACCATAAATTAAATCTGAAATGCCAACAAAGTATATTAATACGGGGAAATTGCGATGCCCCACAGAAAGACTCAGTAGGAAAATTTTCCTGACATATACATACTGTTCCACTGGTTAAACACAATGTTTTATTCTGTCCTATCATATCTCCAAATCTGACCTCTTATATTTCCCTTATTTCAAGAAGATTACCGTTGCCCATACCATTCCTCAACTAGGAGTAGCGCGTCAAACATTCAACCCAAGAACATTCTCATGTAAGATTAAAAGAATTGGTCAAATGCTAAGGCAGCAATCGCCGCACTAGGTTCAGATCATCAGGCAAGAACTCCAATCATGGTCCAGCCGTGGCTATATCAGACAACAGTTCCCCCATCACGCAAATTGTAATACCCCAAAATAAAGATCCGATACCAAGCCGATCTTCAAATTAGACAAACACGCGATTCCCCACCCCCAAAATCGTGCAGATCTACAAACTCCGTTCAATTTAGGTGCCTCATTAAGGTTTCATTTACAGCGCAAACACACATCATCGTCATCTTGGGTGGATTCGGCTGCGGGCACTCACTGGAGGACGGGAACGATGCCGGAGGGGTGCCTGGCGAGATCCACCGGCTGCGCCCCTTCCATCACCGAGCCCCCTCCCCCTCCTCCTCCTCCTCCTCTCCCAACACCGCCTCCCACCACTCCGCTCCCGCTGCTCGGCCCCAGCCCAAGCACCATCGGGTCCACCGCCGCGGCAGCCATCCGATCGATGAGGCAATCCGAGAACCGCAGCAGGATCACTCGCGATGCGGATCTGGAGGCAAGGATTTTCGAACGGGGGCCGGTTTTATGCGGAGGAGGAGGGCAGTGGGAGGGAAGCGAATGGATCGGAGAGGTGGGTGGGGTGGTGGAGGTGGTGGCGGCGGCGGATCAGGGTGCGGGTTAGGGTTTGGTTCTTCGGGGTGGTCGCGAGGAGAGAGACAATTTTATACGCCGAGGGGGAGCCGGGTCTCTTATATTTATACGGCGGAGGGGTTCGAGTCCGGGTCGACCGCGCCCGGTAAGGACTGGGTCTATCGGTGCGGGTCTCTCGTGGGACAGGGTCACAAGCAGCCGAGTGGGAATCCGACCCGGGATTTTTTTGAGCTAGAGCTTAGAGCAGCTTCGAGGTTTGGACGTTCGGTTTCATACCGTCCGGAGCCATCAAATTTTCATAAATTTATATTGATGCTACAATGTCTGGGACGATTTCTCTGACTGTCCAGTCCATTTGTAGAAATTAACTTAGTCAATTTTTTGTTAGACTTTTGTTAGATGATCATAATAAGAAAGAGACCATAGCTTAAGTGTCAAAAGAGCGCGGCGGCTAGTGCCCCAGTGGCCGTCAAACGGAAAGGACATCATGGAGTGGAACACCTCCATCTTTTTATCCAAAAATAAATAAATGATGATCATTTTAGGAGGAAGCATATATCGGCAGCATTAGTAGTATTGATTAGTCAAGAGTTTAACGATTGTTTAAAGTTAATATGGTTTTACTCGTTTGCATATCGGCCGTGTATCCTACCAGTTCACGTTATTATGATGATAGACACTAGGTACTTAGCATTTCCAAGTTTCACCCGGTGATTTCTCAAGCGTTGATTTGATGAAACTTCGTTTCCCAACTTGATAACTTTACTCATGAAATTTGAAGCGATGGTAGGTTTGAGGCCTAAAGAATCTTGATTAGCTCATATTAAACTATTCGGAACAGAAGGGCAAGAGATTTACAAGATTCTCTTAGGTTTGGCAAAGTGTGTCACCAATTTTGATTGCTTACCCTTATGCAAGTTTGGCAAGACAATGTGGCAAATACCCGAGCTGAGTTGGCTCATGTACGTAAGCTCGAGCAGTAATGATTTCTTATGTTGCACGAGGATACAACAAGTATATATATATTTACAGCAAAGGAATACATTATGTAGACAATATGGGAGACCTCTAATTTTCTTTCGACAAATAATACACATCCATGAAGAGATCATCGATAATCTACATCCCGTTATCACTATCATCGATAATCAAGACAACATCGCAAGGAACGAAGTCGACTCGAGGAAGATAAAATAAAGTCTAACATGTCCATCGACTCATGGAGTTTCTTTTAGTGTTTTTGTATGTTCTAATATTCAATGTAAAAGTTAAGTGCTCATCTACTTTATTTTACTCATCGACTTATCAATATAAGACAATGTCTCTAAAAAAATATCGCTAATATTTTAGTTATTTTTTATATTTATATCAATATAAAGATACGAGGGTTGGGATACTAATCACCTCAGCCACTCAGCCATTTTGATCAGCGGCTATACAAAAAGATGAGATTTCTAATTATGTCTTAATTATCTTGGTTACATTTAGTGACAATTAAAGCCTGTAGTTAAAGCGCGCAAAATCAACTCTTCATCTCCTAGGCAGTCTCTTACCGATCTGGACTCTGCATGTTGTTATAAATCGCCTACTCTGGGTTCTACTAGGTTATTTTCTAGGAGGGTTTGAGTTCATTGCATAGGTAATAACTGTGCATTGTGTGCTTTCCCTGAAATTTCCCAGCAATAATTTTTAATTCTAGATCAAAACAAACTATAGTCTTGTACTTACAATGTGTTAAGTTTAATTTATATTAGTCGATACGAGCCTGTTCTGGATCCAGACGGATTTATCATGCCCATTCGTTAGCATTGCTAGGAGCATGGGCGAATCTATCGTCCCTCCAACCCGGACACTTGCCTAGGCTCTCGTCAGAGCATGGGCGGATTTACCATTCCTCCAATCCAAGTGCTTGCCCGGACTCTCGTCAAGCTGCCATTGAGTCTGCAGTATGTTTTTCCACAGCCATAGTCAAAGGAAGTAGGTTTTCTTGGGAAAAATAGTAATATGCCGAGCAAAATGACCTCCCTGCCTGCTTTCCTGGGCCACGGTGCCAGATCTACCACCGGCTGGTTGGGAACTCTCCTCCTTCCTCCTAGAATACTTTCCCTATCCTAGGGCGCCATAAATGTGTGCGGCGAGCAATGGCGGCAGTCCCAGGAAGAAGATTACATTGTCAATCGACTACCGGGGACATGGTATTTTAGTTTAAAGCGAAGGGGTAAGTTGGTAGGCCCACGCCACAAGCGGCAACTAGACTCAGTCACCATGGTACATTAAGTGACATTAAGACTGGGCAGACCCCGCGCCTCCTTGTTTACCCGTGTATGCATTACGTTGGATCGATAATAAACAACTAGGATCGACGCAGGAGGGAAATTGCGGGGGGTCATCTCGGTGCCGTGGGCCGTGTGGTGCTCGTGGGCCAAGTAGCTATTCTACCAATAGAATCAATGGCCCGTGGCTCATTTGCTTTTGTCCTGCAAACCCTAGATCTCTTCATGCAAGTGCGAAGCAACGGCAACATCACATGGTGAAGTCGATGATGGTGGGTGAGAGGGGAACTCTAAGCAGTCGTGTTGTCGACATCCGAAGGAGGCCTTTGTGGAGGTGCGGGAGACTCGTCCCGGGCCATCCTCTCGTGACTTAGGGGGCAAAATCTAGGTGCCCCTCCGCAAACTCTGGCCCAAAGCCCCTACAGCTCGCCGCCTCCCTTTCTGGTACCATTCCCTCTCTCATGTCCTCCTTGGTGTTTCCGCCTCTCCTCTCTTCTTGCCCTCCCCGTCTGTCACCCCCATGCCAAACCTTAGCCCCGTCACTGTCTTGCAGTTCATCACCAAGTTCGAGCCATCCCAAACGCTAACCCTAGGTTCAGCCTCCATTCACGTCAACCCATGTGGCAACCGCGAACCTCTAGCTCCGACCTCCATTGGACGGCGACACATCTAGCGGCTGTGAAACCCTACCTCCAGCATCCGGGGATGGTGACAATGAGAAGTTGCGTGTCGATTGGGCCACTTCTTTGGGCTTGTTGTCCACCATGGTGCTTGGGCAACTGCTGCTATTGAGCTCCTATGCAACGCCCCCCTCCCTACCCTCTCCTCGAGCGACTCGGGACAGTAGGACGATACAGTGCCTCCGCTCCCCTACCTTCTTCCCGTACTACTTGATAGAGGATGAGAAGATTGATACCATGGAGATTGATAAGCAGCGGCGGCGAAACCACTTCCCAATCTTAAAGTACTGAAGTGAGGTGTTCCATTTTGAATCCTAATGCATGGAACGGGTAAGGTTAATTTGCTAACTAATTTCTTAGTTCAAGAATTCCCCCCTACCAAAATCTTGTGAGCTCAGGTTCAAACTCAGTGTTTCTTCTTGACCAGGTGTAGTTAAAATTTCTGTAATTAACAAAAACTTACAGGTCATCTAATGCTATGATTATATCACGCTGTTGGAAAGCTCTTGAGTATGGTGATTTCTTCATGTACCCTTTATATGGAATTGGTCTGTGGTCACATCTTACATCTCTGGTTTAGGTGCTAATTGTCTTGCTTTATTAACTGAGCTTTCCTTTCTGTAGATGGAAAGCATCTAGGGTGTGATCAGTTGTACATTGCGCGTCGAGAGTTCTCATTTACACAGCACTAGAACACATGTAACATATTCAATTCGAGGCTTCTTCCATGGTCTGATGTGTATCATCCTCGATCTACTGGAAATAAAACTTTACCCAATATTAAAATAAATAATTAAATTTGCCATCTGACTCCATTTATTGGATTGCAGCTTGTCAGAGGTCACATTGACTGGTTAACAAACTGACGTCATATGGAGGCCTCTTGGCTTTGATGTGTAGCCGAGCTCTTTACCCATGAGATTATGGGTGCATTTGGTTGGAGGGATGGATGTCGGCGTAGAGACGCCTCTAGCGGTGGTCCGGTTGGACCCCCTTTGGGATTCGGCCGGGGGCGCAGTACGAGTTCTTTTGTGAGCCGGTGATGGTTTTCGGAGAGGAGGATCTAATGCAGGAGACGCAGAGATTTTTCCAGGTTCAGGCCACCTCGAAAGTGTAAAACCCTACGTCCTGTTTTTGTGTGTGTATATTGGCGATTATCAGAGATTACAAAACCCTTGTCTGCTCGAAGGGAGTTCTTCTCCGGGAGATCTAACCCTAGCCTTCTTCAACCTAAGGAAAGCTCAACCGAAAAAGAGTCTAACCCAGCGTCTAACCTTACAATTGTCCAACCCCTTGCATGGCCTCGGCTCTCCCCTTATATACCCGGGGGTTTACCACAGTGGCCGGAGGGTACTGCTGACGACGTGGGCACTACAGGGCTGCCCACGCCTTACATTTAATGCGCGGTGTGGACTTCCGCGCCGGACGTCTCCCCGCCGCGCCTCGGAACAGGGACTCTGACATCTTTATGCCCAGGCGGGTCCCGCGAACGGAGACTTACCGGGCTTCTTCTGACAGGGTTGGTGAGACACCCGCTCCTGGGCCCCGAGTGTCAGCGACCAAACCCACGTACCGGAGCGCGCGGTGACGCGACCCAAGGGGCAAAAAGGTTGACAGCGACAGGGGCGTGCGGTGCGGTGCACCCGGTCGGTCAACAGACCTGTCAGTCGGGCCCACCCCTCGGCAGGGGCGATAACCAACGGGGCTTTCGCCTGAGCGGGTGGGACCTGGCCTGACCGTCATCATGCCCTCACAGGGCTTAGAATTTCTTGTCGAAATGACGGGTATTAAATGCCTCTGCCAGGGCTAAGGCTTGTTGGAGAAGCTACCCGCTCGATGACGTGCCCAGAGGAGGGCCCCACAGGGGGACACGACAACCCCCGAGCACTTCGGCCCCGAGCAGCTCCTTCACTGGGAGGGGCGCCAGTTGTCTCAGGCTGCCCTCGGGCGACCTCGAGCGCTCGGGGAGCACTCGTTGGAGGGCCGCTCGGGGTCCCTTACCGAGCTCCAGGAGGAGTGCTCGGGGGGACATCCCGAGCACTCCCCTGGGCCCCACACCACTCGGGACGCCGAGCGCTCGGGAAAGGGGCCCCGAGCGCTCCCTTGGTTCCCGAGCCTTGGACTCTCGGGAGCCCAAGGCCTCTTCTGGTCACTCGCGCGGATGCGATGCCCGAGGAAGGGCCCCGAGCACCTAGGCTTGACCGCCGGACCCACTTGTCAGCCGGGGGGGGGCCTACGCCGACCCGGCCGCCACGTGTCTCGCTCCGCGGCATCTGATTGGCCTCCGCCGGCGGTTCGGGGGACCCTGGGCCCGATCCCGCCGACAATGGAGATGGATGAGATAGGGATATCCACCTTTTAAGCATATATCTGTGTTTGGTTGGAGGGATGAGGTGGATATGGGCAACCAACTAAAAGGAATATTCTACCAAGATCCTGGACAGAGAGAGCCAGCCAAAATGACCGGATGAGGTTGCCGTCCTTCTCTAATCATGACCATTATGAAATGGTTAGTGATAACTATTAATTATTAGTGATAATTAACATGTTTTATTATTAATTAGTATTTGTAAAGGTAAGATTAGTGCTTAATGTGTTGATTAATATATAATTAGCGGGTTGATTAGCATATGATTAGTAACAATTAACATATTTTATTGTTAATTAGTAAGTATTATGGTTAGTTTAGCATTGATAGGTATTTAGTGCGTTCATTAGCGTATAATTAATTATTATTATTATAATTAAGTAATATAATTAAGTTAAATTGGCTCATCCCATCCAACTTTCATCCCTCCAACCAAACAAAATATTGGTTCATCCTATCCATCTAACCAAACAAAAAAAATGACTCATCTCGACCACAAAAAACTAGATGGCCCTGTCCCATCCATCCTTGCCCTCTAACCAAACACACCCTAACTCTCATCCACAACTGTAGCAGATTACTTGCGGCTTCTATTGATTTTACCATATCTTAGCAGGAATATATTGTGCTTGAGGAGAGGGTAGGAATCCTGTGCACCGGATCTGCCCATGGCAGCGTGGCTGAGTGGGAAGGGGAGGCCTCAGGTTGGCAGTGAGCTAGAGACCCCGGTCGGCCCTTTGAGAGGGCTGATATGAACATGTTGGTCATGTACGGTGTGGGCCCATGCCCTTATTCATGCTTGCGTTACCCTGGTGATAGCCATTTGTCCGTGCTGCATTAGAAATTTGCAATGGCATGTCAATTCATAATTTCCAATTAATCTGGACTGGTGGTTGTAATATCTAATTATATGTTTTTTGGAGTCAAATTCTAGCATCTCTAGACCTTTAATCTTAACAGCTTCCCTGATCGTCAGCTCTGTGGCTTCAGAGTTTTGAGATCATCCATTGCACCAGCGTAGGGGAGGAAGATGGACAAGACGGCGCCAAGAAGTGGCAAGCACGTCAGCTTTCGGAGCGTTCCACGCCAAACTCCACAACATAAGATTATTCATAATAGGGGGATAAGCATGCTTAGAGACTCACTGAATTAGTGCGACTAGGAAAATGGAGCCGAAAACCAGCAACAACCACAAAAGCAGCTTCCCCAAAACCACTTACTCCAACTAAAGATTCACCTGGCCAACCCAGGAAATATCAACAAGAGAGAAGAGACGATCTGGAGGAGACTAGGGAGTAGGAGCAGCTCCTATTTACATACTAGACTAGCAAAATACCAGTGCTTTGCTACGATTAAAAAAAATACAATTGACCATGTTAAGCTGTCGCAGTCATGCTTGGGCTGCGGCCTTAGAGCAACTCTAGCAGATTCTTTAAATCCCCCTAGTCTTTAAAAAAACTGCTATTATAAAGAATAGAGGGCAAAATCGCACTCTAGCAGATTCCCTAAACCTCTCTCTATCCCTAAAATTTTTAAAGTGCACTTTAAAAACTAGGGTCTAGCCTTTATATTTAGAGGAGGGGGGGAGATTTTACAGTGCACTGTATCTGGGGATTTTTGGGCGCGAGTGAAGTTTCACCCCTGCCTGTTCTTCCCGCTTGCGACGCCGCCGCCACTGCCTCGCCGATGCGCTGCCTCCGGCCGCCTGCTGTAACGTCCCCGTTCTTAAGTCGTTGCTTGTGTGCATCATGTCATTACATGCATTTGCATTGGAACTTAAAATCGAGTAAGATTTTGAATTTTTATGAAAAGCCTCCAACACACCCTAACTTGATATTGTGGATAACACTTGAAGGCTCAAATGGTTTTGCAAGGCTTTGAAGTATTAAGTTCCGAGGAACACCTCAGGATTTTGACCTATTGTTTGAGCCTTAAGAACCCTAGGTTCAAAATAATTAAAAGACCAAAAGTTTGTGTTGAGAGGGAATTTAACCGTCGCGTTGAACCTCAATTCGGAGCTTTAATTGGAAGTGGAGCTTGAAGATCTAAAGAGAAGATGGAGTCGGTCTGGAAAGCTTATGGAAATAGAACCAAACATTGTGAAAATACTTTGAAAGTTAATATTAACTTTGAGAGAAACTTTGAAATGGTTTTAAAAGTTCGAAACTAGGATTCAAATTTGTTTAGGGTTTAACTAAATGGCCACATTAGAAGATCAAGTAAATTAAAAAGGGGAAATCTCAACACAGTCTTTTGAACTTGAATATTAGAACAGGGGTTTTAAAAACTGGTTTAAAGTTACAAATCAAGAATTCAAATAGAAACTAAAATCCTAAACCTAATCTAACTCTCCCTCCCCCTGCCGACCGGGCCCTCTCTTTGGCCCATCTTCCTCACCGCACCGCCCCCTGTTGGCCCGTTTCAGCCCGTCCTCATCCCGTGGCCGCCGCCCTTGTGCTTCTTCATCCGGACGTCGCCACCTCCTGCTGGCCGCATGGCCCCGGTGGCAAGCAACCGGCCGCTCTCACGGCCACCTCCTGCCTGGAGAACCTCACCACCGCTCCCCCGTCCTCCTTAACTCCTCCCCGGTGGGCGCCTCCCTCTCCATTCCCTCACCGAGCGCCCCGCTCCCCTGGCTTCCTCTTCCCCGCAGCACCCATCAACCGGAGCCGAGCTCCCTCTTCAGCTTCACCCCTCCTCCCCGCGCCACCCCTTTTCTCTAGCGCCACCTCACGCCGCCCTTCGATATCGGCCGCCCAAACCACCGCCGCGAGCCCCTTGCTCCGCCCCCGCTCGCCCCGCTCGCCGCCACCTCGCCGCACCACCCAGGCCGCCGCCTTGCCTCGCCGCCTTTGCTCCGCTTCACCCCGAGCCCGGCCACACCCCGCCTCACCGTCGCTCCACCCGGGCATCCCCGCCTCTCCGTCGTCGCCGGCCGCCCGGTTGCTCCGATCCAAAGCCCGAGCGCCTCGCCGAGCCGCCGCCTGGGTGCTTCTCCGCGCCGCCCCAGCCCGCGCGCCATCCGCCTCCTCCCAAGCCGCCTCGGTGCTGCTCCCCATCGCCGCGCTCCGGTAAGCCTTCCCCAGGCCGCCACCTTGCTGCTCGCCGCCGGCCTCATCCCGGTGCTGAGCACCCGAGCTAACAGCCGAGCTCCCCGGCAATTAGTGCCCTAATTAACAGTTAACCTTTAATGATGTATATTAAATACTATCTGAGTTTAATGTTGTAACTAATGGCAATAATGGTGCTCTAACCGGTTAATTACTTTAATTAATGCCAATCAAATGGTTAAGATATATTAATGTCTGAGCATATTTATTAACCCTAATAATTATTAATCCGACCAATTAAATGCTCCAAATGATGATTAACAGTTCTAACCGGCTATTAATGGCATGCTTAGTATTTAATCAGTATATTCAATGAACTCCTCTGTTATGTCTCTATGACATGTAGGTCCCACCAAGCTGAAAATTAAAATAAATATAAAAGAAAAGGAAAAAGCTATGACAGTGGGTCCCACCTGTCATTGACTAAGTCAAAGTTTGACTAGAGTTGACCTATGGGCCCACATGTCAGCCTCTGGTTGTATTTGAATTAATTTGAATATTATTTTTACTGAGAAAAATAAAACAAAGAGGGAAAATGGATTAAATCTTGTAAAATTCACAGAAAATTCATCTTTAATCAGAAAAATGCAAATAATATATCAAAATGTTCAGAAAAATGAAATCTATTCAAAAACATCATTTCCATCCATGTTTGCATGCTAGGAATAATACAATTTGCTAAAAACTCAAATTAGGGTTTCCGATTAGCTGGAGGACTTTCGGATCGCGACATTTTATGCGTCCGAACTCCGATTAAATTGATTCCACTTGCATTAGTCTTCTTTTCGCACCCTCTATGTCATGGCATGCATTGCATCTCATGCTGATGTTGTGCATTTCAATAATTACGATTATGCTCTTGTTTCCGGTGTTTTCGTTTTTCCTCGATAGAGCCGGAAGATCCGCAAAGCGAGAGTCTTGATCAAGAGCAGGGTGTCGTTGCAGAGCAACAAGGCAAGCAGCCCCTTTGGTCACGTTGCAAATCTCCTATTATTTACAAAGTATTAGTTGTTTTTAAATCATTATCATATGCGTTCAACTGCTATTTTTCCGCTAAGAAAGCCTTAGTCCGATGAGTAAGACTCACCTTGTCGCTTAAACAGCTCCACCACTAACCTAACCTATTTAGCATAGTCTAGTATCCACTGTTCGAATGCTATTAAGCTATTTATGCTTGGACATGCTTAGACTTGTAGAAGTCGTAATTCCTGGGTTAGCAGATGAATCAACACTGGGAATGGGTTATGTGGTAGGTGGGTGTTCACCGGGATACTAATGAACTCACTTAATCATATCTGGGTCTAGACGAGAGGCCATGGCTGGGAGCATGGTGGGTTGTCTCGTCTTCCCGCAAGGACCGGTTATCGACGTACATTGACCCAAGATTCGCGTACTTCTACACGGGTGGATTATGGGGCCACCCACGACTCACTAATTTGCTTAGACTTAGTGTATGAGCTGCATTAGTTTGCCGTTTCCATTTGCGTGTGCGTGAAAAAGGGGATGTGGTGTGTGGTCTCATATAAGGGTGGGGTGGACACACGGTCTGGGAGACCGGGGATGTACCTCGATTCACAACGCATGGGACCGTGTCGCAGTTACGGCCGGACTGATGCACATGGACTAGCCCGTACGGGTGGCTCATACCTAGGTCGACAGCATTGTAACGGTCGCGATTGATCACCCTCTGCTAGCACACCTCGTGAAGTGTGTAATTGGCCTAGCGCTAAGAGACGATCATGCGTGTAGGTAAAGATGTACACCCCTGCAGGGTTAAAACTGTTTGAACAGCCGTGTCCGCGGTTATGGACAACGTGGTAATTACCTGCGTCGAATTAGACAACTATAACCAACTCTAAAACTTGTCAACTCTAAGGACGTGGTTAGCGACAGCTTCCTCCCAGGGTGGTCGAGGATGGGTCGATGGGTTTTTCAGGTATGGTGATCTGCAGTAAGGAATGCGCGAAGTGTTCGACTTGTCCCCTTTAAAAAGGTATTCTAGTAGTCGAATTTTAATCTACTTATTGTTATTGAAAAGGTAAACTTGGCTTCCCGCAACTAGTCCACAATTACCCCTTGTTGATACCTGGCACAATCACTACTACTTCCGCACTATAAGTCTTGCGGAGTACAATTTTGTACTCACCTGCTATTGTTGTTGTTTTGTTGCAGAGGAAGCTACCCCTTCAGAGGGTGGTTTCTACTTAGAGATCGATACCGACGACGCCTAGACGATGGGAATCCCAGGCAGTGATCCTGCCCTGGGTTGGCAGTTTGGTTTGTTTTCGCTGCCACTTTTGGCCCTACTGTTTTGGCTTCGTAGCCTCTAATACTCTTCCGCTGTGTGTTTAGATCTTCGGATCCTTGTGTGTATGTATGTTTGTTAAGTTTCAAACTTATAATATTGCAGTTTCTGTCGTAGAGTCACTGCTATGAGATCTGGTTGTTTTCGCCTGCTCATGTGCCGTGCGTGTATGTGATGAAGCGCATGTTGCGGGTAGGACTTTAGAGTTTATATCATAGAGTCATTAAGTTTAATCACCCCTGTGAAGCGACTCTACTACTGAGAGATTGGGAACTATATCACCCCTACTCCAGCGTGCATTAATTTGCCGGGACGATTCGGGGTTGATGTTCCGGCTCAGTAGGAACAGAGTGAGGAGACCATATCACCCTACTACTCTGTGCTCTCGCCAGAGTAAGCTTCGGGTTGCCGTCTCGGGCTATTCGGAGCCATATCACTCCACTCCTCTTGGAATTGACACCCAGGAGTTGAGGTCGGGGTTGACGTTTCGACTTAGCGGGTGGTTTCTCTTAAGCCTCTCTGTTATGAATTCTGGGGTTCGACAGCTTTGGTATCAGAGCAGGGCTGACTGTAGGATAACCTTTGTCTTGGCCGTTGTTGGGTCTAGAAGTTGCAAAAACTATTTTGAACCTAAAAAGGATTTGTGAAAAGCATAAGTAGTGACTCTGTTTTCTCCTTATCTCTTCGGTCTTAGTTCTTCATCTTACCACTTCGGTTGATTGGAAAACAAATTCGCCATTTTCTTACCTCGTTCAAAAGTTAGACCTCACGAGTGTAGGGAATCTTTACCTTCCCTCTTATCTTGTCTCAGTTATTTTCAACTCTACTCGTGAAACATCTTGTGAATTGTGGAATTCTCTCAAGCTATTTCGTTAAGTTTCCATATCGCTCGATTATGAGTTGTCATAACCTCTACCTTTGATTCAGATGCCTCGTGGTCAGATCGTTCGACTCACCCGGTGCATTGATACTCCTGGGTTTCCGGCAATGCTGGCCTATGTGCTGGCAAGTAATCATTACCAATGGATGCCGGAATACACGGTATATGAGCAATACCGTGATTTCTTGATGACCCAATATCTGGCGATGGTTTTGATATATCCCCATAATGAGTATGACCACGTCCCCATGCATATCTTCTATGGGGTGGGTACTACCGTAGATATGGCAGTTCAAGAAGCTGCCTACCATGCTATCACCCGTTTGCGGTATGATTTACCGCTGATGTCCTTGTCGGCTTATCGCTCATTTCCTGCGGTACCACCTGAGGAGTATCAGGTGAATTACGCAGTGTACACCGACATGGATGGTAGTGACGATCTGGAAGTGCGTCGACAAGCCGATTTGATCAAGACGCTCGACGGCACTACCGAGCAGTGCGACATGAACTCTTTGCCACTCGTGCTCGCCTGTGGAATCTCTGGTGTCAGTCGAACCAGTGTTCGCATGAACAATCTCAGTCCAGGAGTATTGAATGCTGAGATCGATCCAGTTCCTGGAGACATCTCCTATCCTGATGTCGGAGGTTTTACCCCCGCTCGAGGTCCTTTTCGCACTGCCCGCATAACTGCTGGACCTCGTCGATGCCCAAATCTTCCTCAACCTGAGGGAACCGAGCTATTTGGCACTCCTCGTGTGCCCCTTCCACCTCCGCTCGCGTGGCAGTGAAGATCCAAGCTCTTTCTTGGTGTATAAATGTACAAAATGTACAGTGCGTACACTCGACCGTCCTGCGTGATGGCAGTGTATGGTTTTCCGTTCCAAGTCTGTGGTCGCTTGAGGTTGTAAATAAATAATGTATAGAAGTTGAACCTCAGCGTGTGGATATGGTGTTATAGTATGGGCATGTATCCATTCCAGCTGGTAAGCTTGTAATATTCTCCTGTGTATCGCATGTGCCAGGTACCTCTTTGTTGTTATCTTTGAGACAAATTAAGTGATTGCACCTCGAGCCGAATTGAATGTACGATGAAGACGGTGGTTCTTCTCATCCATCCGGCAAAGCTATTTAGTATCCTTTGAAGTTCGATGAACTTCATCTTTATGCTCTCGAAGGCAAAATTCTTCCTGATCTTCCAGATGTTCCGGTAGTCTGTGATTTTCCGGATATCTTCCCCGACGAACTTTCCCGGTCTACCATCGAATGCGACATCAAATTGGTCATCGAGTTGGTTCTCAAAACCATTCCTACCTATCGACGTCCTTATTGGCTTGAAGCTTATCTGGGAAAGCTTCGTGGGTATCAGCTTTTCGTTAAGTTCTCTGAGTGTGAGTTCCGGCTTGAAGAAACCACTTTTCTAAGCCACGTGCTTTCGGCGGAAGGTGTCGCCGTGGATCCTAGTAAAGTTAAGGCTGTTCTCTTTTGGGAGCGACAATGTATTGTGCTAATTCTCCCCCCCTGACCAGAATCGTATCTCTCCGTAGTTTCTGTGCTTATATGCACGATCCGTGGATGAAGTTCACTTATTGGTATCCCTTTGCATCCTAAGTCGAACCTAATCCTGTATCTTGAGTTGACCCTCCAAGGTTGTGGTGTCCCTACGTAACAATGATCGATGGTCTAACCGGTGCAACCGGTATCTTGTTCCGGCCTGTAAAGATTCGTAGGATGTACCTATCCCTTGTAAGATACCCTTGTGGTTCGTGCTATTCTCAATATCCTTGGGAATTTATATTCCTCCTCTTACCATTGCTGTGTCGAAGTCAATGAAGAAAGGTTTCCTAAGGACGTCGTGAGGTTCGCCAGGAATTCCAGATTTCGAATTCCCGGTTGCTTTGCTCGTTTGGTTCCCATCAATATCCATGCCACCCCTGAGTACGCATTGGGTAGATGCGCATCAAGCTCTGCTTGTTCGCGCCACCAAAACCGCAGCCCTTTTCTTTAGTTTTCGGTTGAATCGTTCCCACCAGTTCCAAGCTCGCCAAGCGCTCTTCTTACGCATTCAAAGCCAGCTTCCTCCTTATTCTCTAGATATTTCGGTGGTCCATCTTCTCTCCAAGTGTTTCATCTACCAAACTCCCGACCCCGCCATCGGGTCATGACGTCGAGTTTGTTGTCCAAATAATCTCTGGAAACACCCTTCATCCATCTAACCCCTATCGATTCCATTTGAAATGAGTTGACTTGGTCAACTGTTCAAACTCCGTTCGAAGAACCATTTAATCATTGTTGTTGTGAGACCCGCTTCGAGACAATCCATAAGGTTTGTCCTATCGAAGTTACCGTTGTCTTTTGGAATTTCTGCAATACATGTTTCTTAGCTTCGGAAATGCCTTGACGATTCAATTCCATAATGCACGAGATCTTTAAGAAAATCTATCGTATCGGGAGTATCTTCTTCGCAGCTTCGACGCAATGGAAAAGATTACGTGAAGATGCAACGACAAGATTGTTGAAGATCAATCTGAAGAAAGGCTATGGGAATCGTGAAGATTATATCTAATCTATCTACCTTCCTTCTTCCTCCGCTCATCCGAATCTCGGGGTCGAGATTCTCTTAAGGGGGGTAGGTCTGTAACGTCCCCGTTCTTAAGTCGTTGCTTGTGTGCATCATGTCATTACATGCATTTGCATTGGAACTTAAAATCGAGTAAGATTTTGAATTTTTATGAAAAGCCTCCAACACACCCTAACTTGACATTGTGGATAACACTTGAAGGCTCAAATGGTTTTGCAAGGCTTTGAAGTATTAAGTTCCGAGGAACACCTCAGGATTTTGACCTATTGTTTGAGCCTTAAGAACCCTAGGTTCAAATAATTAAAAGACCAAAAGATTGGGTTGAGAGGGAATTTAACCGTCGCGTTGAACCTCAATTCGGAGCTCTAATTGGAAGTGGAGCTTGAAGATCTAAAGAGAAGATGGAGTCGGTCTTGAAAGCTTATGGAAATAGAACCAAACATTGTGAAAATACTTTGAAAGTTAATATTAACTTTTGAGAGAAACTTTGAAATGGTTTTTAAAGTTTCGAAACTAGACTCAAATTTGTTTAGGGTTTAACTAAATAGCCAAACTCTAAAGATCAAGTAAATAAAAAGGGAAAATCTCAACACAGTCTTTCGAACTTGAATTTCAGAACAGGGGTCTTTAAAACTGGTTTAAAGTTACAAATCAAGAGTTCAAATGGAAAACTAAAACCTAAACCTAATCTAACTCTCCCTCCCCCTGCCGACCGGGCCCTCTCTTGGCCCATCTTCCCCACCGCACAGCCCACTGGCCGCCCCCTGTTCTTCTTCAACCCGCAGCCCCCTGTGCTCATCCCCAGGTCGCCGCCGCCTTCAGCCCTGCCACCGAGCAGCTTGCGTGGCGGGCGCTCGGGGCTGCCCCGGCCACCTCCTGCTTGGAGAGTCTCGCCGCCGCTCTTCGTTCCCCTTATCTCCCCCTCGTCCAGCGCCCTCCCTCTCCATTCTCTCACAAGCGCCCCCACTGTCCTGGCTTCCTCTTCCCCCGCATCACCCACCAATCAACCGAGCTCCCTCTCCGGCTTCACTCCTCCTCGCCGCGCCGCTCCTTTGCTCTACGCGCTGCCCCACGCCGCCCCGCCCGCCGAGCTCCACCTACCTCGCCCTGCCGGAGCTCTTGCTCCCCGCCCCGCCGCTTGGCTCCACCGCCGCCTCGGCTCCGCCCTCACCGCCGGTGCCCCGCTCCCCGAGCTCCCCCGCACCGCTCGGTTCTTCACCGCCCGCCCCAATCCGAGCCGCCGCCGGCCTCTTGCCTCGCTGGAGCTCACCTCCCCACCTAACCGCCGCCCCCAAGCTCCACCTCCACCCTAACCCGAGCCAGAGCTCACCACCGTCCGGGTCCTCCGCCGCTCCGTCCCCAGGTCCCCTGCCGAGCCACCCTCGGGTCGCCGCCTCAGGCTCCGTCCAGCTGCGCCGCCGCTCCTCACCGGTAAGGGCCTCACCGCGCCGCCGCCGTAGATCTTCCCGGGGACCCCGTCGCTCCGGCGGCGCCACCCCGAGCAGCCACCGCGCCAGACCGAGCCCAGTGGCCAGTTGCCGACCGGCTCAGTGCCATTAAAGCACTGTTAAGCCATCCTTTAATAGCCAATTAGGGTTAATTAATTGCAACCAACGGCTAATTAATAGGTTCCAGATATAATTAATGCTAATGATGAGCTTATTGATTAAACCGTGATTAATGCACTGTTAATGCTGTAATTAATACCAAAAGTAATGTGCAGACCAATTAAATACTATATTCAATGTTAATCATGTTTAATTAATACTAACCGACTGTTTAATGACTAATTAATAGCTTACAGTGCCATTAATGAACTCAATTAAAACATCTCTATGACCCGTGGACCCCGCATGTAAGGAGTAAAAGTAAAGAATAAAAGAATAAGTGAAAATCAATGACAGTGGGCCCCACCTGTCATTGACCTAGGTCGATGTTGACCAGAATTAACCCAGGGCCCACATGTCAGCCTCTGTTATATTTGAATTAATTTAAATATTATTTTTGCTGAGAAAAATACAACAAAGGGTGAAAATGGATTAAAACTTGTAAAATTCACAGAAAATTCATTTTAAATCAGAAAAATGCAAATAATATATCAAAATGTTCAGAAAAAGAAGATCTATTCAAAAACATCTTTTTCATCCATGTTTGCATGCTAGGATAATATAATTTGTTAAAAACTCAAATTAGGGTTTCCGATTAGCCGGAGGATTTTCGGATCGCGACATTTTATGCGTCCGAACTCCGATTAAATTTATTCCACTTGCATTAGTTGTTATTTTGCATCCTCTACGTCATGGCATGCATTGCATCTCATGCTGATGTTGTGCATTTTAATAATTACGATTATGCCCTTGTTTCCGATGTTTTCGTTTTTCCTCGATAGAGCCGGAAGATCCGCAAAGCGAGAGTCTCGATCAAGAGCAGGGTGTCGTTGCAGAGCAACCAGGCAAGCAGCCCCTTTGGTCACGTTGCAAATCTCCTATTATTTACAAAGTATTAGTTGTTTTTAAATCATTATCATATGCGTTCAACTGCTATTTTTCCGCTAAGAAAAAGCCCTAGTCCGATGAATAAGACTCACCTTGTCGCTTAAACAGCTCCACCACTAACCTAACCTATCTAGCATAGTCTAGTATCCACTGTTCGAATGCTATTATGCTATTTATGCTTAGACATGCTTAGACTTGTAGAAGTCGTAATTCCTGGGTTAGCAGATGAATCAACACTGGGAATGGGTTACGTGGTAGGTGGGTGTTCACCGGGATACTAATGAACTCACTTAATCTTATCTGGGTCTAGACGAGAGGCCATGGCTGGGAGCATGGTGGGTTGTCTCGTCTTCCCGCAAGGACCGGTTATCGACGTACATTGACCCAAGATTCGCGTACTTCTACACGGGTGGATTATGGGGCCACCCACGACTCACTAATTCGCTTAGACTTAGTGTATGAGCTGCATTAGTTTGCCGTTTCCATTTGCGTGTGCGTGGAAAAGGGGATGTGGTGTGTGGTCTCATATAAGGGTGGGGTGGACACACGGTCTGGGAGACCGGGGATGTACCTCGATTCACAACGCATGGGACCGTGTCGCAGTTACGGCCGGACTGATGCACATGGACTAGCCCGTACGGGTGGCTCATACCTAGGTCGACAGCATTGTAAAGGTCGTGTTCGATCACCCTCTGCTAGCACACCTCGTGAAGTGTGTACTTGGTAGCATTAAGAGACGATCGATGCGTGTAGGTAAAGATGTACACCCCTGCAGGGTTAGAACTGTTTGAACAGCCGTGTCCGCGGTTATGGACAACTTGGTAATTACCTGCGTCGAATTAGACAACTATAACCAACTTTAAAACTTGTCAACTCTAAGGACGTGGTTAGCGACAGCTTCCTCCCAGGGTGGTCGAGGATGGGTCGATGGGTTTTTCAGGTGTGGTGATCTGCAGTAAGGAATGTTCGCGAAGTGTTCGACTCGTCCCCTTTGAAAAGGTATTCTAGTAGTCGAATTTTAACCTACTTATTGTTATTGAAAAGGTAAACTTGGCTTTCCGCAACTAGTCCACAATTACCCCTTGTTGATACCTGGCACAATCACTACTACTTCCGCACTGTAAGTCTTGCGGAGTACAATTTTGTACTCACCCTGCTATTGTTGTTGTTTTGTTGCAGAGGAAGCTACCCCTTCAGAGGGTGGTTTCTACTTAGAGATCGACACCGACGACGCCTAGACGCTGGGAATCCCAGGCAGTGATCCTGCCCTGGGTTGGTATTTTGGTTTGTTTTCGTTGCCATATCTGGCTCTACTGTTTGGCTTCGTAGCCGTTAATACTCTTCCGCTGTGTGTTTAGATCTTCGGATCCTTGTGTGTATGTATGTTTGTTAAGTTTCAAACTTATAATATTGCAGTTTCTGTCGTAGAGTCACTGCTATGAGATCTGGTTGTTTTCGCCCACTCAGGTGCCGTGCGTGTATGTGATGAAGCGCATGTTGTGGGTAGGACTTTAGGGTTTATATCATAGAGTCATTAAGTTTAATCACCCCTGTGAAGCGACTCTACTACTGAGAGATTGGGAACTATATCACCCTACTCCAGCCGTGCATTAATTTGCCGGGACGAGTTCGGGGTTGATGTTCCGGCTCGGTAGGACAAGAGTGAGGAGACCATATCACCCTACTACTCTGTACGCTTGCCAGAGTAAGCTTTGGGGTTGACGTCTCGGGCTATTCGGAGCCATATCACTCCCCTCCTCTTGGAATTGACACCCAGGAGTTGAGGTCGGGGTTGACGTTTCGACTTAGCGGGTGGTTTCTCTTAAGCCTCTCTGTTATGAATTCTGGGGTTCGACACACAGTTCCTTGTTCTTACAGGCCCTGTAAAAGTTTGAAACAAAATGCCTCATGCACCATCGGTGGTGCAGCCGTGCATGCCCTGGAATATCAATCTCCATGGCCTTGAGTGTGCCTTGGTGCCGGTCCGATATGATGCATACCTCCCTCTCCGGAGCAATAACCCTCATCCTCACAAGATTCATGAACCATTCCCAGTTGTCCTGGTTCTCCCCTGTCACCAAAGCAAATGCCACAGGCAACACCTGGTCACTGGAGTCATGTGCCATTGCGACCAAGATTGTGCCCTTGTATTTGCCGGTCAAAAATGTCCCATCTATGGACATAACCGGTCGACAATGCTGAAAGGCCGTGATGCATTGGTCAAAAGTCCAGAAGGCACGACGGAACACTCCAGCAAAATCCTCGACCACATGATACATGCCCGGGTTTCTATAGGCCATCGCTCCCAACAACCTCGGGAGGCGGTTGTATGCTTCTTCACCGAGGTTGTATGCTTCTTCCCATCCACCATACAACATCCTAAACGCAGCTTGCTTGGCCTTCCATGCCTTCCCATACTTCACCGTGTATCCGTAGAAATCTTCTATGAGACCCATCAAGAGCTTCACCTTCATGGTTGGTTCATTCTTTACATGCTTTATGAATTTGTACCCGATGAATTCGGAGGTGAGCTGACGGTGCTTCGTGGATGGACTTGGGTCTTGCCTCGCGCATAAGTGATGGGCTTGACAACTTGATATCTTCCATCCCCCGTCCCGAATGGGTCTTGCATAGACAATCCATGGGCATCTCCATTCCTCACACTTCACGGTGTAACGCTTCTTCGAATCCGAGTGCTGAACCCAGATAGGTCTATGGTGCTTAATAGTGTACTCACAAAGCCACATCTTGTACACTAGCAAGTCCGAAAACTTCTGACCTTTCTTTAGGTAAGCGTTATCGGACTCGTCGGTTTTTTTGCTCGTGCACGGTCTCGACTCAATCTCTTTAGTATCGCCACCATCAACTATAGCCTTATGGGCGAGTCCAAGATAACGAAACAATAGTATTCCGTGATCCCGGCCTACAACTTTCAAAAAAGATTGGGCTTCTTTCGCCGTGAATCCATCCTCGTCCAATTCCTCCGGGCCATCGTCCTCCGAGTCGGAGACATAGGCACGACTATAGGGGATGTCACGGTCCATGTCCTCCTCCGTGACTTGTGCCTCCACGTCACCAATATCATTATCATGAATCTCATCCTCCTGCTCCGAGTCATCACCATCCATGTCTTCACCATCTATGTCATCACCCTCCATGTCATAACCTTGTTCATGCTCTTGGTCAATATCATCACCCTCCACATTGACATCACAATCTTGTTCATGCTCTTGGTCAATATCATTCACCTCGGAATCAAATGGTTGGCTCATAGGCGGTTGGCTCATAATATTGGGGACATAAACCTCAACCCTACCATCAACAAATGGCAAACTTCTAGTCGGGCTCATATCATCACATGCGGAGGCACATCGGTTCAACTCAATATGCAACCGAGGACCTTCAACCTTCGTGGCAAATAATTCGAGAGACTTGTCTTGTGAGGCCATAACAAACTCCTTGTATGCCCCCCAATCCAAGTCCGAAGTGATAGGCATTACCTTCATTCGAGAACGAGGTCCCGACCCAACATCATACCTCCCTTTTAGTTCAACTTCCTCACTCGGGTCCATCCAATTCAACACATTTCTTACTCTTTCCACAACCTCGTCATAACTAGGACTTGTCACAAATACCATGATTTTCTCCTCGTTGTCAACAATCTCGGCATTGTTACTCAAAAATGCCGCCTTATCCACATAATGAACATTAATGATTCTCGCCATCTAAAAAAACAATGACAAGAAACATAATGCATCAATAACAACCCTACCGCATTATATCCAAAACACATCACAAGCAATGTCTAAAATAGACCATCACTTTATATCTATTATTCTCTCTACCACATACCTTAACCCTAACCCTAGTTCTTGCTAGAAACCACAAACATATGACCAACCCTAAGGCTTACTACACATCACAAACATCATACTAACCCATATTTTACAATTTCAACAATGCATTTGTGAGAAATCTCAATAACTAGGGTTTCTCCAAAAGTAAACAATGCCACTACATGAGCTGATTTCAACCAACTAAATCATGGGAGAGGGGAGAGTTTACCTCAAGAGATGCAAAGGGTCTGATTCAACGAAGAAATGGCACCGATTTAGAGGGATTTGAGAGGAGATTGTGTGGGGGAGAGAGAGGGGAAGAGGGCAGCGGCTCGGGTGGGGAGAGGAGGAAGAAGCCTGGGGGCTGAGTGGGTGGGTGGGGCCCATCCGCAGCCCCCTGGCCACTTAACCCTTCGTGGGGCTAACACCGGAGGTCGTGGCATTTGGCTATGCCCGTAAACGCTAGTTTACGTGGCGTTCGGCTCTGCCTACGAACGCCAGTGTCCGTGGCATCCAGAATTTCGCCACGTCAGCGCGACTAGAGGGACTGGCCGAGCGTGGACCGGGGGCAAACACCATTGACCATGGCGTTAGCGCCCGGAGTCACACACCACCGTGGGTGGCGTTAGCCAAAAGGGTCAGATTTCAAAAATGTTTCGAACTAGGGTCATTTCGTGATGAAGTATCCAAAAAGGGTCAAGATAGTGATTTTGCACTAAGAATGCATGGATGAGCACACATATAGCAGTGTATTATCAGTCAGTGTCAGATACACTGTCCCTATAAAACCTATCACCCAAAGTGCTCCAATCATTCGCCTTTAGCAAAACAAAAGATCTCCCACGAATGAACCGAATCGACGATCAAAAAGATAAAAAAGGCGTAAGCATGATCGACACAGCTCCTGCACTTTTTTTCACAAATTATGGGCTAAGGATACGTGAAGTAAAAGGCTTGTTGCAACAACCCAATTTTTTTTGCTTGAATTTCTTGCAAATCTGGATTTTCAATTCCAATATGAGTTCGAACTCTGGATTCAATCTCAGCCTATCCGACCTACCTATGATGTCCCTAACCCTAATCCCTTGTGCTGTCCAGTAGCCGTCATCACGCGCCGGCCTCTCCAACTATATACGCCGACTGCATGGCGCCGACACTGTAGCCAACGCCGGTGCCACCACGTGTCACATGACCAGCCATGCCCCCCGAATCGCCTTCCACCCCTCTCAGCACCACCTCGTATCGGCTCCTGGAGCCATGCCGCCACCCGCACACGCTCGTCAACCGTGCAATGTCTCACCGCCGCTCCGACTTCTCCGACTTCTCCTGCGCATGTTCACTTGCGCGCTAGTGAGAACGCGCTTATCACTCATGCCACCTCACCGTCCTCACCCCCGCCATCGTGATGGCCGTTGTACGCACGCGTCACCAGCGCCATGTTGCAGACTATGCGGAATCACCTCCGCCATCGCCTATAAACCAATCTGAGCTCCTCCACTTCTGCATTCCACACCAAAAATGCTCGCCAGATCCCCTTGAACTCAACCACACCATTGCCCTAACCTCCCTCATATCGTAGCGCCGTCGCGGTCATCTTCTTCTCCGGTGAGGTAGAGCCGCCACCCTCCCACCACGCTCGGCCTCCCTCTTGCATTGAACACCTTCCGGCTCTCCACAAAAAATGAACTGACGTAGCCTCCTAAGCCTCCCCGTGTAAGTCGCCACCGCCCATGAGCCTCGCCGATGACGCCACGTTCTAGAACCGAGCGTCGTCGCACTTTCTCTATTTTTTCCCAATCACGAAGCATATGCTCTATGTGAAATCGAGCCGAGCCACCCAGCCCCCTAAGCCAAGCCAAACCCCACGCCCAACTAAAAACCATGCCGGACCGGCTCGGGTCTAAAATGGGATAAACCCATTTCCCCCTAATAGGCCGACCCATTACTGCTCCCCCAATATTCAGACCAATAAAAACCGAGCCAAGCCCAACACTATTCATGCAACCCTAGCCTCATGTGAACCATCACAGTTCATCCCGACCTGACCCGTTATTGTTCTATGCGGGTTTCATATTGTTCTCCGACCCGACCTGCAATACATAGTTACTAAACCTATTACTATTCACTAGAACCCAGAAACATATAATATACCCATTTTGATTATTTTGATGCCCCAAATCCATTTTTCTGTACCATTCAACCTAAATCCTACTCCTTTACACTAAAAACCCACAAAACCCTCCTCTTTCCATTTATAATCATATCTCCAGATTTATTTACATTTTGCTCCCAACTCGTATTTGTTGAGCACAAACTTATTTGCGTTTGGTTCTTTTTGCAAATAGGACGTGGTAGCGATCAGCTGATGCTTAGAGAAGGACTAGGAGGAGAAATTTATCCTGAAGATGAAGATATAGCTTATTACGGGGCAGCAGGCAAGTCACATCCCATTGTCCATGTTGAACCTACATGCCTTATATTTATTATGTACTTAGTTTAGTTAATTATTTATTGCATTTCTATTTAATAATGGCAATAATTTTGAATGACATGCTAATTAGTTACTTCCTACCACCATTATGTCCCTATCCATATTCACTTTGAAAACCCTAGTATGAATAGAGTATCAGTATTCATCACCGTCATTATTAAACAGTTATGACTATGTCTAGAAAATGTTGGTAACCCTAATCAAAGTGCTGGAGTGAGGAGATTTTGAAATGTAATTGCTGATGGTTGGGGACAAAGAAGATGGGGCCCTTTATCCGTTGACTGTGTGCCCATATCCCTTCCATAGAGGAAGGGTAAAGTGTTGGATTACCTTACTCGGGGAACCTAAGGATCACGCCCCTTGTGCTAAGTAATAAACACAAATCCTCTCAACAACATGTTTGACTTTTCAAACCTGACTTAGTAGTTTGCTCTATCCCACTAAACAACTATAAACTAATTTGCCTTTCATGTTCTCTGAAGGGTCCGCAGAAGTGACTAAGTGATAGGCCACGTGTTGGTCAATCTTAACAGGAATACACTCAGACCCTGGACCTGCTAGCTGAGAGATGAGTGCTCTGGTTTTTCTGGGTGGAAACTTCAAAAGATAGAACAGATAAAAGCCTTGTTATCTCATCTTTGTCGACATACCAATGAGAGTGTGTAATACTGTAGTGACAACAAAAGCTGTAGACATCTTGTAGAGTCATAATAAAATTATAAACGGATATGCCATGCTTCCATTTAATGAAGCTATGTTTAAGGGTGACTCCTTACACAAGGCATAAGTAGAATTTTGCTAATGATTAATCAATTGTGGCGATGATTTGTCAAGGTCATTGAACTCAACTTCTTTATAGTCCAAATGGTTGAATAAATAATTTTACCTAAAGTCAAAGATTTGGGTTATGCATCCACCATATGATATGAAACCATATATGT
>JAGXJF010001265.1:0-17433 GCA_019208055.1 Stipa capillata
TATGTTAGATCTCTTACTATCATGTTGTGTAATAATCGCAAAATTTGATAGAGGAAGTTATCTTACCATTTTTTGGTGCACCTCCTGGTCAGCCGGATTAGGGAAGGAGAATGCACCCTTACAATCAAACTTTGCCATAGCCCGAAGGCAGTCTCGGCCCCTTGGGTTGTTGACACTGGAGAAAGGAGGTTCGGAACCTGCCAGTTGTGCCTCCTCGTCCTCCCTTTCCCATTGGCTCCTTGGCTACGCACCCTGATGTGCCAAGTCGATGGTGGTGCATGTTTTTGCAGCAATTGCCTTGTTTGCTTCGCTCTTACAGCAGTAGTCATCCGCTATCTTCATGTCCACAAGGGTTTCCCAGTCCGTGAGATTAATGAACCCATACTTCTCAAAGGGCTCTCTATCCGTTTCAACATACTCTTTGACTAAGAAGCTCTTGAAATTCTTCCATGACTTATCTGCCGCTAGACCTGCGACTCTTCGCACGTTAGCTAGAAGATAGTCGGGGACTTCAATGATGGCAAGATTTCATCCACAAATCCCTGGCGCTCCTCCTTAGTGAGCTGCTTCCGTGAGGTTAAGGTGATGTTCTAAACTTCTTCATGGTCTGTTCGGGTTGAATAGGGGCTCCAGAGTACTCATCAATCACAACAACGACAAATTTGCCAACTGGCTTCTGCGATCGCTTTCGACCCTTATGTCTTGTTGATGCGAAAGAGTCTGGCATGTCAGGTGGTGGCGACCCACGCGGCGGGGATGAATTCTCGCCAGACTTATCTACCAAATTCTCTACACTGTTGATTTTTCATGCTTTTGAAAAAAAGAAGTGAGATAATAAAACAATTTACAATAAAACATGCACTCGGACTGTCTTAGCTAGGTATATGCTAGTGGACAGATATTCTAAACAATAACAGGAAAAGTTGTCCTATGAATTGTTTGGCAGCATATGGTTTTTGAATCTTCGCGATGCAATGAACTAAGGAATCATTATGCCCAGTTACACCAAGTAGGGATAAATTTAAATTTAAATTAGCACCAAGTTGAACCCATTAACAAAACTTTGGAGCAATTTAGGCAGAGGAACTTGTGATGTGATGACATACATTATATAAAAAAATCTGCTCCCTAAAGACATGGAATCTCTATTGGCTAACTAAAAATTGATTATTAACTTTAGAACATGACATTCTCCTAGAATTAAGACATTATAAATAATTTGTGAAGTAACAGCTAAGAGCCTAACACTCAAGAGAATCCAAGACACTGATCAGTACTGCTTGACAAAATATGCATGAAAGATTTTTATCGATCTTGTTGCTAAAAGTAAAAGAGGCATATTTGGATCATTTTTCTGGCCGAGTCAGTGGCAGTGGTGGCGGTAGCGGCGGTGGCAGGGAGTCGAGTCGGTGGCAGCGGTGTTGAGCGTTGGTCCACCTCCTCGTCGGTAGGGCTGGGGGGTGGCGGTCCTCCTCCTCGTCGTGGGTAGGGCCGGGGTGCATCGCCGGTCCTCCTCGTCGATAGGGCTCGAGGGCAAAGGTTAGGGCAATGCGGCGGCGGCGGCGGTAGGGCTTGGGTTCGGCAGCGGTAGGGCTCGGTGGCAGCTGGTGGTTAGGGCAGTACTGGACAGGGGCTTGGGGGCTTGAGACGATGAATGTGCGGAGGTCCACGCGGGTCAGGAGTATATGAAGTGGGGCGTATCCCAGATGGTTATAGTAGAAAACCGTTTGGGATACACTTTATCCCAGATGGTTCAAAGGGAAAACCATCTAGGATACACATTATCCTACACAGTTCAAAGGGAAAACCGTCTGGGATTCTTATCTTACCGCAGATAATTCATAGGGAAAACCGTCTAGGATTCTTATCTTACCGCAGATAGTTCATAGGGAAAAACCGTCTGGGATACCTATCTTATTGCAGATGGTTCACAGGGAAAACCATCTGGGATACCTATCTTATCGTAGATGGTTCAATGGAAAAATCGTCTGGGATATACCTTATAACAGATGGTTCAATGGAAAAACCATCTGGGATACCTATCTTATCGCAGATGGTTCAATGGAAAAATCCTCTGCGATATACCTTATAACAGATGGTTAATCGAGGGAACCATCTGAGATATTTATCACAGAGGAACTCGATCATGTGCACAGAACATGTCACGGATTTTCACAGTTTTCACAACAATAGCATATGAATAAGAGTCAGAAGTCAAAACATATATACATCGATTTCATGTGCATAGAATTACATCACAGATTTCATAGTTTTCACAACAATAACAAATGAATTCAATATTGTAGGGGTTAGTTCTCCAATTATGCTCCAGAGAGGCTCAAAGGTTAAGCTCCGAGTATATCTGTTCATCAGTCACAAATGGGGTTCGTTATCATAGATTTGGCACAATTATCATAATATATTTCATCAAATTTATGATATAAGTGGCATAAGTCATCACTAATACCACAAAAATAGCTCAATTCAGAACTAATATATAACAAACAAATTTCATTCCTCATTTACTTGCATATTTCCTTTAAATAGTCGCCCTTCATGATGATTGTCGTGTGCATAAGCAGCCTCATCAGGTAGTTCTTCATCGACCCTTATGCGGTCTCCGATTGGACACAAATTGTTAAATTTATTATACTCTTAATCATCTACTACATTCTCAACTCCGACTATTTTCATTTTTCCTTGCATCACCACATGACACCTTTTATTTGACAGGTCGGTAACATAGAAGATTTGGACAACCTGGTTGGCCAGCATGAACGGCACCTCTTTGTATGCAAGGCGGTATCATCTATGCAAGTAACACATGCATTGCCTCCCTGCGTAGTTTGGCCCGATGCATTTCTAAAAATGGGATAGTCATGGATAATGCTGAACAACAAGGATTGTAGAGCAAAGTACTCCTTTTTGAATGCATCCCATACCTGTACACCTGGATTCCAAAGTGTCTGCAGATCATCATACAATGGTGCAAAGTACACATCGATGTCGTTACCAGGTTGCCTTGGCCTTTGAATACGTATCGACATCATAATATACTTTTGCTTTATGCATGACCAAGGAGGGAGATTGTAACTACAGAGAAGCACAGGCCAAGTGCTGTGCCAGCTGCTCATACTGCCAAAAGGATTTATTCCATCTATACTCAATCCGAACCTTATATTTCTCACCTCGTCACCGAATTCTTCATATTACTTATCAATGTTTCTCCACTGTACGGCATCCGCGGGGTGTCTGTACTTTCCATCAACATTCCTCCCCTTGGCATGCCAATGCATCAGTTCAGCTTCCTTTGGATTTGCAAATAAATGCTTCAGGCAGGGATTATTGGAAGGTACCAAACAACCTTGGCTGGAGTTCCTTTAATTACTTCCTCACCATCCTCGTAGTCATCTGGTTCAGTACTCTTTCGCTTGTAACGAGATGCTTTGCACTTAGGACATGAATACAAGTCGCATACTCTTTATGGTAGAGTATACAATTATTGGGACACACATGTATTCTTTCAACTTCCAATCCCAAATGACAAAGAACCTGCTTGGCTTTGTAGGTGGTTATCGGCAACTAATTTTCATCTAGGAGCATGTCTGCTAACAGATCTAATAGCGTAGTGAAGCTCTTGTCGGACTATCTGTTGCTTGCCTTCAATTTCAATAGTTCAAGCACGGTTGACATCCTTGTAAATTTTGGCTTGCATCCAGGGAGTCTACCGTCAATCTACGAAATTTACTGTGACCAGCATCGCCATGGTCGTTCCCCTCAGCATCCCGAAGCATCTGATCCAAATTTGTGCATTTATCATTTTCTGATAACTCATCATCGTCATCTACACTACAATCAACTACATTTGGAATATCACTAACTTCATCATTGGCTCTGTTACTATCTTCATGTATGACGACCTCCTCCTCACCGTGCTTGGTCCAATATGTATACCCGTCTTTGAAACCCCTTTGGATCAAGTGTGCTTTGATTTGCCTTGCATTGTCGAACATCTTCACATTATCCTCTTTGGCGGCTCTTCTAAAATAATCAAGCCCTTAATATACTCATCACTCACATGACTGCAATTGTACATCCATCTTCGATCCATCTACACTACGCATTAAATATTTAAATTCATTAACGTAAGTTACAATTAATACTTCTAATTAACAAGAATAATTTATATTTCATCATTAATTATATTTTTAATTAATTATCAAAATGCTAAATCATCGATCATATCTATCTCTTTTTTATATGCCAACACTAGGGGAATCATCACTATTCGATCCATTCCTCTCTCAGTTCTCTCTATTGTCAACATACCTAGCAACCTTCATCTAATTTAATTAAAACCTCAAGTCAAATAATTCATCACTAGAGAAATCGTTACTATTTGATCCAGTCCTCTCTAATTCTCTCTCTTGTCTCCATGCCTAGCTAGCAACCTTCGTCTAATTTAAACCCCAAATCAAATAATTCAACACATTCCCTCTAATTCAACAATTCCCTCTGAAATGAAAAATGCATGCAATTAATGAAGTAAACTATTGTAATGTGATTACGAAACTTTACTAACCTTTCAAAGTCAATAGCCAAGAGATCTTCTTGGAAATCCTTCCTGCCCACTCTAAAAATCGCCCCTAAATCGCCTTTATTGCTCCCAAGACAAAACCTAGATCAAGATCTATCTGGTGGGTGGTCGGGCGCCGGCAATAAAGGCAGGATATATCCTAGCCGGCTCAAGTAGAAACAGTCTGAGATACTAAGATTATCCTAGGCCATTTTTCACAAAAACCGCGTAGGGTATATCCCAGACGGTTATTTCGTACAGAACCATCTAGGATATCTTCCCTACATCCCAGCCGGTTCTCTAGAAAGGTTTTTTTTGTTAGAAACTATCTGAGATTGTAGCAATCCATTTTCCCAAAATTATTCCCAGACTGCATGCTATTTGGAACCGTCTTGGATTAGAATTATCTGAGACTGTTTGTTGGAACCGTTTGGGATTTGCCGTCAGATATGCTTGTTTCTGTGCTAGTGCTATGGTTATTGGTGGAAAAAATAGACACTGAGGGCTATCATAAACTAAAGTCCTCGCCTAGCTACCTAAATTTTGATCGAGCGAAGGGCGAATTCTAAGATAAGATTTGCACAAGTGCACGAAAACACTCAACACCACAATAGAGTTCGGATTCAGATGAACCGGTTCTAATCCATAGAATTGAAGAACATAACAAAAAAGTTGGATGGGGGAAAGAAGAAACGGCATTCGAAGTAATCGGCAAAGACCACGATCCATCCTGGATTAGGCGCTGGGAGTGCATGATCTCCAGCAGATCGGAATTCAACTTCATGATGCGCCTAGAGAGCTCCAAGCCCCTTCTTATCCTTCAACTGATCGGAGGTGAGCTCCGACCTCATCTCTAGCGAAGATGACCCCCGGTCAACGCTCTTCTTCTTGCCCATCTCAAGAGACAAAAAGGCGAGAGCAGAGAAAGCGCAAGAACATGTGGGAGGAAGAAGATGAAGAAGTTAAAACGCTAGAAGCAAGAATGCGGTGAAAAACCCTGGGTCCCCATAGGACTTATAAAGGTAAAAAGTTAACCAATGCTGACCACCGCGCAATAGATCCAACCGCAACCGTGGCCACGATCTCTAGTTCATGTCCTATCGCAACTAATGCGTGCAATAACATTACGTGCATGAGTAGTGGTTTGCACGAGAAATAAGGAATTGCAGGCGCACGACCCGTCAAACGCGTCACAAGTTCCTCACGTCATTACAGCAGTTGCTGAAAAATAGGGAAAGATTCTCACCACCACGTGAAATCTCTTCCACGACGGTTCAAATTTTGAAAAACCTGTCAGTTCATATAAGCATGATTGAAAAATCACGGGTATGGCCTACGAGAGTTCCTGCTCAGACGTGGGACAACTCAAGAGTTTTTTTAAACTACCTGAGGCTGGTCGATTCCCCAACTAGGAGGTTTTGGATGACCAAAGCCCCGAGTGGATGGACTTATCCTACTCAAGAGTTCTTACCACAACTCACGAAAAAATCTGGTTGGATGTTATCCCCGACTGGGTTGATTCCTTTTGATCTGTCTTGGCCTTATTTCAGGTACTGATGGGGGGTTTGACGATGAGTAGTGTACAATTACTGTATACGATGATGGTATCGATCCGTATATGAATACACCACGACTAAGGAGTATCCTACTTACCCGGGGAGGAATGTACTCCGGAGAGGTACTCTGGGTCGATAAGGGAACACCCATGGGTATCCAAGACTCATGAAATTAGGCAGTCAATCCTGATTTTTTAAGGAAAGTGAAATTCTACTCGGAGATAAGTCTGTTTCCCTTACAATATAGTGTACCCTCTATAAAAGGTTCCCGATGGCTTTCCAAGAAGACAAGCAAAATCAGCCAGAACAAGCCTTTCAGGATCAATCGACTTCCGAGCAAGTAGAAGGGAAGATCCGCCTCGACAACCACCTCCGATTAGTTGTAGATACCACGGAGGGCTAGACACCCCCCTTTGTACTTTTTCTCGAGATCGATATAAACCAACAGGACGTAAAGTTATTATCCTGAGAGAGGTCTGAACCTGTATAAAGCCTTATCGCCAGTGGCCCGATTCGTGGTTAGCTTATCGATACGATCCCCTCTTCTCAATTCTCTCTCCTCCACGTATTACGTAAGATCGGCAGTTTACCGATCGTCGACATGATGAATATATATCGATGATCATGTTATTGTTGAAGTCAACTAATATGAAAGTTTATGATTTTGCACGATATTCCATGCACGTCAGTTAAAATATTTTATTAAGTAAGATTTGTTATTAAAGTATTTTCAACTAAAGACTAACAATGTAATACTAGAAAAATTTCTACCAAACTCTAATTATATTTTCTTGGGACATACTTTTGGCTAATTTTTTCTATATTTTAAATGACATATAGAAAAGCTAACGACAGATCAAAACAATTAGTGACAGGGGATAAATAATTGACAGAAGAAATAATACAAATGCGATATTATGTAGTAAATCTAACCGTGAAAATGCATGGGCCATCCCGCTAGTTCAATCAACAAAAATAGTTGTACAATTCTTTACTGGAAAATATGACAGGAATAGTTATGAAATTTTATGTATCCTAAACAGGTTTCCCCGTTAAACACAAACCTTTATTTTTAAGTCACTGATCACTAGCACAAAGTTTCATGTAATATATTAAGCTCTTTAGCAACGTTGCCATGCCTGGATAAAAACAGAGACAGGGAGAGAGACTACTTACATCTGGTGCGACTGGGGAGCACATGGAGCAAAAAAGAAAAACGATAGTCATTCCTGGTAATTTAGGTTTCAATTCATGAATATATACGCAGCCATAAATCTTTCCTCCATATTACTTGAATCTATTGGTATGCCATATATATAATAATATGCTCACATGTGTCAAGCACACAAAGAGATGAGAAAGTACACAATGAACAGCCCGTCACTAATCTTCCATGCTGCAAATTGCATATAAGTAGTATGTATTTGGTAAACTTTTCAATCTATATGCTGATTCTTCTCATTCGTAGTCCTCTTCTATAACCGTTGATCTAATAAAATTAGGCGGTCCAAAAATAATTCGTTTTAATTACGAAAATTGCTGCTGCCCTTAATTTATTCCTAACTTTTTGGTCTTTTCAGTTTTTTGTTTCCCTTGTTTTGATCTTGGGAACCGTTTCGTCTTCTTCTCCAACAGATGCTTTGGCTTCTGGCGTCTCCACTTGCGTGATGGTGCTGCAAGCTTCGTCTTTTCTAGCGCGGCTCTCTTCTCCGGAGCCGCCGCTTTGCTGCCTCACATTGGCCCTCTACCCCGCCGGTAAAAGCGCTCTGGTAAACTTCGCTAAAGAATTGGCCCAAGTAAAAGCGCGGCCCAAGAGAGAGATCTCTCTTAAATTGAGACTATCAATTACCGCATTAAACAAGAACGGCCAACGGCCATCGTACCGGTCATTATTTTTCTCAGTGGGCTAGCAAATAATATTAAAATCGCCACCTACTAACAAAGGATGTGTCACCCGGGCACAAGCCTACGCCAACTCGGTTAAAATCTCAACCTTATGCTCTATTTGATAAGAGCCATAGACAGCCATCAAAGTCCACTGGAAATTATCTGCCTTATTCCTAAGTTGAAATTTGAAAAAGAACTTGCCAGGTTTGATGGAAGCAATATCAAAAACAACAAGGTCAATGCCCAAGAGGATACCCCTAGACTGCCCAACAGGTGGAATCCATCCCCAAAGAAAATCCCTGCCACCACATAAATTTTTTTGGCAAGAAGAAGAGAACTCATCCTTCCGCGTCTCAACAATAGCTATGAAATCTAAATTATGTTCTCTAACTAGATCAGACACATAACGATGTTTAGCCATATCTCCAAAACCTCTACTAGTCCAAAAAATGCCTCTCATCTGCAATAATATTTTTCCTTAGCTGCACGAGTTTTTGCTCGAGTAAGCCCTGGTGATTTTTTTCAAAATAACATGAGCTTTCTTAGCCCTACGTGTCAATTGGAAATCGAAATAACCTTCTCCACCATCTAACTGTTCTTGCACCAAGTCCCGAGAAAGAGAATCTAGGAAGCTAATTCAAAACCTGAACCCTCCTCCACTATTTTATCCTAACTATGCAAAGCTTTGTGAGATAAATTCATATTCAAGGAATCTAGCAATCTCAGATGCTCCACCCATTTAAGCAAACTAATGGAATCATCTATCTCAGAGTCATTAACCCCTAAAGTAATACCAATCTTAAGCAAACGGGAAGAAATAACAGAATTTGGCATATTAAGAAAGGACGTACCGGTTGGAACCTCCAAATTTTTTGCTTGCGCCAAACGCTTGGCGCGCTCCATCACGTCCTCATCAGGATTTTGGCGGCGACTAAGACGGTCACTCCGACGGGGAACTGCCGGCTCAGCCGCACATCTCGTAGTAATCGGCGTAGTTGTGGCAGACGACCGAGTAGGAGCCAAAAAGCTTGGCCCAACAGCCACCTCGGCTTCCTCCCAGGTGTAACTGGCCTCAACAATGGCGCTGATCTACGCTTCCCGAGATGCTGGTGAAGAAATGCCGTCCACACAATCCCCTCCGACGGGAGTGGCTGCCATGTACGCGGTGGAAGCAGCAGCCTCCCCAGCTCCCATAGACGCGGCCATTGCGGCTGACCGCTTACCGGCAGCCACACCACGCTGAGGCATGCGGACGGAGGCCTCAACGCCCGTGAGTGGAGAGCACGCAGGAGGTGACGAAGATGTGGCAGCTCCTGCCACGTTCATCTTTCCCACCGCAGGGCGATCCAAACAAGGGCCAGCCACCGGCGCAGGAACCGCCACACCCCCTGAAGCGGACGAGGCCACCGCGCAGGCCGCGACAGGGGCGGGAATTACTCCCCTGGGCTGCAGAATCCAAGGCCTTGCCGCCATCGAATTCCCCACCGGTGACGCCAACGGAATAACGGCAGAGACGTCAGCCACCACACGCGGTGAAGAAACTGTTCCAACTGCGGATCCTGCCACGGCAGACGCCTCAGCCATGGCAGGACGAACAGCTGGAGGAGGAGGCATCGACGCAGTTGGTGAAACCACCGTGGCCGCTGATGAACCCGCAGCAACATAAGGAGCAAACGCGGCAGCTGTTGGAATTTGCTCCAAATTTCTGTCACCTCTTTCACAGAAGACGTTCTGCGTTATCGGTGTCAGTCAGCTGTGTCAGACAGCTGTGTCACAGGTGATATGTCCACTGGTGACATAGGTAAACTGACACAGATAGGGTTAGCTTCTGTGTCAGGTGCTAGCATGTTAAGTCACTGCCTATGTCAGTCAGCTGTGTCACAGGCAGTAGACTCAGATACCTCTTTAGCCACCTATTAGTATATATACCCTACCTTATAGTCGTTATGGGATAAGCCAAGTATTGTAAATCCCTAACGGGTTAGAACTTCATTCATCATAGTGAAGTTGACGTCTTCGTGCGTCCGTAGTTTTTCACCCTTTCTAGGGTTTCCACGTAAAACTCTTGTGTCTTGGATCGTGTTCCTGCATTCTTGTGTATTTGTTTTGCATTCTGCGCCCCCTTGATCTTTGCCGCGTTTCTTCAGCTACTCTGATTTCACTCTTCCTCTGGTCCGTCCATCTCTAACAAGTGGTATCAGAGCATTGGTTGCTCGTTCTTGAGATGGCGTCCATGAAGTTTGATCTTTCATTTCTTGATCGAAATACTCGATTCTCATTGTGGTAAGTCAAGATGCGTGCTTTATTGGCTCAGGGCGATTATAAGGATGCTTTGAACTCCTTTGGAGGGAAGGCCATTGCTGTGGGATCCGATGATGAAAAGAAGAAGGATCGCAAGGCCGTTTCCCAAATTCAACTCCATCTACACAATAATATCTTGCAGGAGGTTCTCCAGGAGACACATGCTGCTTCGCTATGGTTGAAGCTTGAAGGGATCTGCATGACCAAGGATCTGACCAGCAAGATGCATCTCAAGCAAAAGCTGTTCCTGCACAAGTTGCAGGAAGGAGGTAATTTGCTTCACTATCTCAGATAACACTTTTGCTGCACGCTCATCACTAACGGGCACCAAGATGACCGTCACTGATTTTAAAAAAACACTGACAGGCGAGTACGGGCCCGTCAGTAAATGTGATGAAGAAGGCGAGAGAGACAACTTCTACTGACGGGCGTAATAAAAGCACGTCAGTAGAAGTGGCAGCAGACGAATCACCACTGACACTAAAATTCGCTGACAGGCGAGACAAGAACACCTGTCAGTGAATATTTAACTTTCACTGACGGGTAACGGAAGGCCCGTCAACAGAAGTGTCAATAGAGGAATCGCTACTGACGTTTACCTTCTCTGACAGGCAGTTCAAACACGCCCGTCAGTGAATCTATAAATTTCACTGACGAGTAAAATGATGCCCGTCAGTGGAAGTTATCTGCAGAATAACCCTCGATGGCCTGCTGATCACTGACAGTCGACTTTTGTGTGCCCGTCAGTGATAATCCTGCAACTTTATAAAGGAGTCTGCACCAGCAGCTGGCCGTTGAGCTCGCGCGCCTCAACACGGCCAGCTGCAGCTCCGGTGATTTGGTCGGGATTTCGGTAGGCTGCTGCTCTCCTTCTTTGTCCTCCTCCTCCCTCTCCTCCCTCCCTCCTCATCTAGATCTAGATCTAGATCTAGATCATTAATTAATCCCTCCTCCCTCCCTCCCTCCCTCCCTCTAGATCATTAATTAGTCCTCTCCTTCCTCCCTCCCTCCCTCCCTCTCCTCCTCCCTCCCTCCCTCCTCCTCCTCCTAAATATACAATCTATATCTAGATCTCTTTAACCCTCCTCCCTCCCTCCTCCCTTCCCCTCCCCTCTCTTAATTTCCTCCCTTCCCCTCCTCCCTCTCCTTACCCTATTTCGAAGGCTAGCGAGTGAGTTCTCTTTGGTACGATGTAATACATGAAAGAAAATAATAAATTTTATGATTATTTTATTAATTTAGATTATAATCAATCAGTTTGTTGTCGTAGGGATCGATGGATCGAAGTTGGATGTATGGCGAAAGGGCAACACGAAGTTTCGTCGATGCTTTGAATGGGTTTCTAGATGCGGCCGAGGAAGATCGGGAGAAAAAGGGTGCGAACAAGATGTGTTGTCCGTGTTGTGTATGCAAGAACACGATAATGGTCAGGGAGAGAGGCATGTTGCAGCTACACTTGTTTAGAAGAAGAGACCGTACACGAAGACGCAGAAGAAGATGAAGACCATATTTCTGAATGTAGGGACGACTTGATGGGAGAGGCGGGGAACAATTTGGCTGGAATGTTGAGAGACAGTCACATGGCGGACCAGGTGGTCGAAGACCCCGAGGATGAAAGAGGGGTTGCAAAGTTTGCGAAACTGATGGAAGACTCGACAAAGCCGTTGTATCGCAGCTGCGATCCTGAGCACACGCGTCTGTCAGTCACGCTAGAACTTCTGAGGATCAAGGCAGCCCATAACTGTCTCGACGCAAGCTTCAATGAGACACTGGCTTACCTTGCGACGGTTTTTCCACAAGAGAACGTGCTGCCTATGAGCACCGAGGAAGCCAAGAAGGTGGTCTGCCCCCTTGGATTGGATGTAGAGAGAATCCACGCTTGTCAGAACGACTGCATTATTTATCACAAGGAGTATACAGAGCTACACAAATGTCTGGTGTGCAACACATCTCGATATAAGCGGGGCAGAAACCAAGACAATGACGAGGAAGAAGTAACGAGTGGTGCCCCTGCAAAGGTTGTATGGTACCTTCCAATCCTCCCTCGTTTGAAGTGTTTATTCGGTAACAAGAAGGAGGCAAAACTGATGCATTGGCACGAAGAGGGGCGAAGAAAGGACGGGGTGCTGAGACACCCAGCGGATGCTTGTCAGTGGAGGGCCATCGACGCCGAATACCCAGATTTCGGTAGTGATCCGAGGAATATCAGGTTCGGTATGAGTACGGACGGAATAAATCCATTCGGCAACATGAGCAGCAGACACAGCATATGGCCCGTTGTTCTTTGGATGTATAACCTCCCTCCATGGTTGTGCATGAAGCGGAAGTACATGCACCTGTCTATTCTCATTCAAGGGCCAAAACAACCTGGAATGGATCTTAACGTGTATCTACAGCTACTGAAGGATGAACTAGCTACGCTATGGGAAGAAGGGGCTCAGGTCTGGGACGTGGACAAAGAAGAGTTCTTCACTCTGAAAGGCCTGTTGTTCACAACGGTGCAAGATTATCCTGCGTACGGGAACAACGCATGTCAGTGCACCAAAGGATACGAAGCATGTGTTAGGTGTATGGAAGAAACGACGAGTGTTTTCTTAGATGGCTCTAGAAAAATCGTGTTCACACTACAAGAAATCTGTTAATCCGTGACGGATTGAAACCGTCACAGATGTGTTCAAAACCGTCACGGATGCCAATCCGTGACGGTTCTAAAATCCGTCATGTATATCGCGTCATAGATTGACCGCGGCACCTTCCATGACGGTTTCCCTAGACCGTCACAGATGTTCTCCAATCCGTGACGGTCGTAAACCGTCATAGATCAGTCCCCGAGGCCCTACCCAAGCCCAGGACTCTGTGACGGATTAAACCGTCACGGATTTACATGACGTGGCATCTATGTGGATCCGACGTGGCAGTCAATGTAGCCCGCGTTGTGTACAGCCCAATATGGTTTTGGGCCCACTTATTTCTATCGGCCCATTAGACCATTTTTTGGGCAATCTAGCCTGGCCCATTAGCCCTTTTTTCAGGCAACCAGCCCGGCCCTTTAGCTCTTTTTTTAGGCAATCCAGCCCAGCCCATTAGCTCTTTTTTTTTAGGCAGCAGGGTTATTTCGGTCCAGTCCATAGCCATTTTTTGGTCCAGCCCAGTAGTCCGTTTGGTCCAGCTCACTGATTCCCATCATTCATCATTCACATATGTTCAAATATGATTGAAATTAAACTTTATTGATTAAAAGGAATTGCAAATGTCATGATACAACAATTGGTGATTACAAATGGATAAAGAAGAAGAAAATAAAAATTACATTGAAATATTTCTACCTATACATCAGCTAAACCTAAGCTTCGACATCTTGAGCAGTAGAGGAGAGGAGTATTTAAAGTAAGGTATTGTTCCTTTAGCCGAACACACTGACACATAAATAAAGGAAACAGAGAGAAGCTAAGTAAGTAGAGCATTGTTCTAATCAGAAATAGAATAATGAACCAAGTAAAAGCAACTGTTCTCACAGTTCAATAACTGATATTGATATATGCATTCATGTAGAAAGCAGAAATGACAGAACCAACCACTCGCACATGTTCTTACCAGATTTCTAAAGCATCTAAATATGAGCCATACATACATTTAAGTTAGCCAAAAGCAAAAATAGCATCTATCCTTATCAGATTTCTATTCTCTAACCTTTTTCTCGAACAAGTAAATTATCACAGGATTCAGTTTAGCATCAAGCAATACATTTGTTCTTCAATTAAAAACAAAACTGATCTATGCATACATGTAAGAATCACAGAACAACCAAAATCAAATGTAGTACACATGTTCTTATCAGTTTCAAACACACAACCTGTTGCCGCCGGTAACTGGATGGTAGAATCTTCCCTGATCATGTCCACTAGTAAAGGGCATTTTGCAATGTATTACATATAGCAGAACTAATACAAACAAACACTATTTCTCAAGTCCTGCTTATAATAGAAATCAGAGAGGAGCTAAGACCGAACATAAGCATTTGTTCTTTCAGTTTAAATAAATTCTTTGTAGAAACAAATAGCAATAGTGATCAGCAACTGTCAGCTAGGAGTCTAGTTCATAAGCATAAACACACACACACCTGATACCAATGTTCAAGTAGTGTAAGTTTCAGAACAAGAATGCACTGTCAATCTATAGGATTTTCAGTATTGAACATGATGGCTTCTATATAGCTACGGTGTTGGGATTAGTCAATATTAAGCATGATTTGTTTGCCACCCAAAAAGAATTAAGAAGGAAGATGGGACTTCAAGCTACAGAAAAATTACATGGCATTATAGTGATTTTGCTGGTATTAACATATTTTCGGGCGACATACAAGATCAATAAAGCAATGATCTCCTACTAGAAATGCACAGCCTGATGATGCAGAAGGAGATGTACATCATGCAGATGTAACTCACCAAGCAAGAAAACTAAATTCACACACATAAAAAAGAGTAATCACATCCGAAACCCATACCTCATCAGGAACCCTAAGATACTTGATTGTGTTCCCACGAATGTAACACTCTGGCATGCTCCAAAACTTATCACCGTACTGCAAACCCAACCATAGAACATAAGAGAAGGCATTTCACAGTCTAATCTAGTAAGACAAATCGGTAGGAATCCCAGAGAACACCCCAACATTCTCCACATCAAATTGCAATGCCGTGCATAGTTTCCTTTTAACAAGTGCCCATTGTACGTCTCGCCATTCTTGAGCTCCACGAGCTAAAAATCAGGAAAAGTGGGGGAGGCGGCGGGGATGAGGGTGGAGTTGGGGGAGGCGGCGGGGATGAGGGGGGCAGTGGGGGAGGCGGTGGGGGTGAGGGTGGAGTTGAGGGAGGCGCAAGGGAATAGATCTCCGACGGCGCGGGAGGAAGGCGGCGGGGATGAGGGGGGCAGTGGGGGAGGCGGCGGGGATGAGGGGGGCAGTGGGGGAGGCGGCGGGGATGAGGTTGGAGTTGGGGGAGGCGGCGGGGATGAGGGGGGCAGTGGGGGAGGCGGCGGGGATGAGGTTGGAGTTGGGGGAGGCGGCGGGGATGAGGGGGGGCAGTGGGGGAGGCGGCGGGGATGAGGTTGGAGTTGGGGGAGGCGGCGGGGATGAGGGGGGCAGTGGGGGAGGCGGCGGGGATGAGGTTGGAGTTGGGGGAGGCGGCGGGGATGAGGGGGGCAGTGGGGGAGGCGGCGGGGGTGAGGGTGGAGTTGGGGGAGGCGGCGTGGGAGCGAATGGATAGGGGTGAGGAGGAGCCAGATAAGAATGGTGCACATTTCGCTGGGCGCGGGAGATTTCGCTGGGCGCGGGAGATTTTGGCGCCCATTTCGTCCAGCGCGGGAGGTTTTGGCGGAGAGCTGGAAATTCCTAGTATTTAGTCAAAATAGTTTTTATATAGTACTTAATAGTTAGTTTATATAACAAATTTTATATTATATCAAAATATTGTATTTCAAACTCTTAAAATTTATCAAAATGACTAAATATTTTAAGTGGGTCAAGTGGGTCCAACTAATCTGACATGTGGGCCACGGAAGCATGTGTCCACGTAGGCAATTCCAATTCCATTTCACATTTTAAAGTGCATTTCACATTTTAAAGATTGGTCTTACTGACTTCGGAATCAGAAAGCTTGCTCTCACATTTGAAGGCAGTGGTTACATGAGAACTATACATCGTTCGACCTATGCGATATTGGGGACAATATATGATGAAGATTGGGTCGATAGGTTTTAAGATACCCTATGTGACCAGATTAGAGGACCTTGGTTTTAAGATACCCTATCTCAGTTGGTTGTAGTCCTTTTTGAGGCACTCATGAGACTTATCAAATTTTGCTTTGGTGAGTTTGTAATCCTTGACAAGTTTCACCAAAGTCTCATTCTTCTCTGAGAATTTGTCTTCAAAATATAAATTCATACTCTAAGAATTGAAAAAAAAACTTATCTAAATGCAGAAAAATCATCACAAGTCCTCCTAAACTTAGAAATGATGATCCAGATGATTGATGCCTAGTCAACTCAATGTTTTCCATGGCGCTTGTATAGCCTTGACAGAATAGTGTTGTTGCCCGACGTCATGTTAGGTGGTCGGTCACGCGGCATGGAAAAAGTTGAGTTGACATAAGCGTGCATTAGGTATGTGTATTGAAATGCTCCAAAGAGTTCATAGACAATCTTTTAAACATTCATTTAAGGATTTAAAAGTTATTTGGATAAATGATCAATTTTAATCTTTCAAGGGCTTATAACAATTTTACTTGAGTTAACATGACTCAACTTAGTTCAACCTTTGATTTATTATCCTTAAAGTTTAATATGATCACTTACTCTATTTTTGTTGTCTTAAGGACTAATTTATTGCTTAATCTTCTTTGGAGATGTCTATTATGTTTTACTTAATTTTAGATAAGTTAATTTCCTTCCCAAAGAAATTATATTTTTAACTTAAGAAATCTCTTTAAACTTTTAATTTGCTTTAAAGCAAGTATATACATATATACATATATATACACTCAAAGGTTTAACTTAAAGAAAGAGAGTATATAATCATCCAAGTAGAAGATCTATAGAAGTAGAGAAGAAGTTTTGAAGAAATCTTTCTCTCTTTCAAACCCTACTTCACTTACTAATTATTGCACCTAAAATTTTATTCTTCATCCAAAAAGATTTAATTTACTTTAACTTCATTCTTTATTTTCTTTTTAACAGGGAATAAGCTGCCGGCCTTTAGTTTTTCCCTGGGCAGCCCGTTTGGCCCAGCTGGACTGCTCGGCCTCCTAATCTACTCCCTTACCTGGTCTCTCTCTCCCTTACCTTTCTCACGCCGCCGCTGACTGCTCCTTTTCTCCCCTTCCTCAAGCAGCTGTGCCGCCCGGTTTCCCTTTCCCTTTCGGCGCCGCCGCCGTGGCTCTCGGCCTCCCCCGCCGACGTGGTCTCTCTCCCCTTTCGGGCGCAGCTCCACCCGGCGCAGCTCCACCTCGCCTCTAGCCTTAGGGCCTAGCCCCCGCCGGCCTCTCACCACCTCCTTGGTCCGCCGGTGCCCGCCCCAGTCGCCCCTCCGGTTGCCTTGCCCCGGCCGCCTCGTCGCCG
>JAGXJF010001267.1:0-26273 GCA_019208055.1 Stipa capillata
ACCAAAGAGAAGTCGCTCGCTAGCCTTCGAAATAGGGTACGGAGAGGGAGGAGGAGAAGGGAGGAAATTAAGAGAGGGGAGGGAAGAGAGGAGGGAGGGAGGAGGGTTAAAAGAGCTAGATCTAGATATAGATTGTGTATTTAGGGAGGGAGGGAGGGAGGGAGGAAGGAGAGGATTAATTAATGGAGGGAGGAGGAGAGGGAGGGAGGAGGAGAGGGAGGGAGGGAGGGAGGGGAGAGGGAGGGAGGATCTAGATCTAGATCTAGATCTAGATGAGGAGGGAGGGAGGAGAGGGAGGAGGAGGAGCAGCAGCTGGCCGTCAGTGGAAGCAAAATCGCCGGAGCTGTGCAGCTGGCCGTGTTGAGGCGCGCGAGCTCACCGGCCAGCTGCCGGTGAACAGTGTTTTATAGAGTTGCAGTGTTATCACTGACGGGCACAATATATTACACCGTCAGTGATAAGCATGCCACGGAGACATTCCTGGAAGCAAACTTTCACTGACGGGCACTACATAACCCGTCAGTAGAAATCAAACAATCACTGACGGGCATTCCTAGAACGCCCGTCAGTGAAGATATGTGTCAGTGGAGGACCTCCTTTCTGACTTCTACTAACGGGCAGACGGTTACCCGTCAGCGGAATGGCAACCATCACTGACGGGCCCGTTAGAACGTGCCCGTCAGTGAAGATTCGTGTCAATGGAGAGACCAGGTTGGCATTACGTGCCCACTTCTACTGACGGGTCTTGTTTGTGCCCGTCAGTAGAAGTTGGACATCTCCTCCAGTGCGTGACCATCGCTGACGGGCCCGTGTGCGCCCGTCAGCGATTCATCTAATTAGCGACGGGCCTCGGGGTGCCCGTCAGTGATTGTGTTATAGCAGAGATCATTTCTGAGGTAGTGCGTGCACATATGTCCCCTAGTAGGATGGAGAGATAGGTACTAGGTTTATACGGCGGGTAGGATGGATTAATGCCGCAAGCATGTGTATTAGTAGTATACACATATATGGCTTGCCAATCATTATTGCATGAATAGGATTGGTACAAAGAACCTACTATTATAACTAATAAGAGTAAAGTCCCGATATGGAGGCGAAGGTGGAAATCCTCATGCGTCAAGGAATAATCACAGTCAGGCACCTACTTGGAAGAAAGGAACTAAGTTTTAGAGTGTATGTGTCCACATACACATGGGAATTCAAGCGTTTATATGGTGGTGACGGGGTTAGGTTTATGATAGGAAGTCACTGTGGGCTTGGGTTTGGGAAATCATCACTGGTATACTCGTATATATGCACAGGGTTGGTGGCAGAAATAATCGGAAGTGTAAAGGTTTAAGGTTTTTGCGGATCCGGGTTTCAGGTAATAGGGTGGACGATAAAGTTTTGGTTAGGTTTATTTAAGAGATTATCATCATTAGCACAAAAGTTTTTGTTGGCCCTAATTTTTAGATCTTGGAAAATTAGGGTGTGACAAAGTCTCACTACGTCGATTCTCGACATCTCCGATAAATATCCTAATTCCATAGATGGGGCCAATTGTACTGTTACTCACGGTACTGCTGTTAATCTGTGATCTAGATATGTGCTCTGAGATAGTTCTATTGTTGTTGATCATGTCTAGGTTTAATTCATTGCTTTTAGTCATGTTAAGTCTTCGGATTAGTTTCACTATATTGCCTAAATTTCCAACATTCCAACACTGGTTGTAGCTGAAATTGATCGAGCGCACACAATCTAGCGCTCAAGGGGCAAGGGAGAATTGGCCTGGCACATCGGTGAAGCTGTTTGTCGAGAGATCTAGAGATCGCAAGGTAGCAAGAGAGCATATGAAGTCAAGTACAGTGGAGTCGGAGAGGTCAGGGCCAGACATGGAGAGGTGGATCACAACTGCAGATGAACTGGAGTAAGACGATGCAGAGCAAATGACCACTCCATTCCACAGGCACGGGTTCGAGTCGGCCATGTTCCAGTTGGTCAACGGAGCCATGGATGAAACCATGCATGAAATGTTCCTCATGATGCTTTCTTGCGCTTTGTTCAGCCACGGTGGTTACACTTCAGCCATGGACAAATCAAAGAACAAGAAAAATAGCAGTGCTAGCAGTAACCCAAGATAAGAACAAGAGCCGAACCTGCTCTTCTCCATGGTTACTTCGACCAGCCAGAGGCCTATCCCGAGCACAGCGCCCAGGCCCACGAGCCCAAGCCGCGCAGGGGACCAGCGGCGGCCCGTAGTAGCAGTGAGAGTTGTAAGGAATTCGAAAGCCGAGCGCGCAGCTGCCCTTTTAAGCTAGTGCGCGCGCTGCTCGCTCGGCGAGGTGGGACTAAAGATGTGCATTACCAGTGGTGGTAGCGTTATCACTGACGGGCCTTTTAATTCCGCCCGTCAGTGCTACTGTGCTACCACTGACGGTCTCTTAACGGACGCCCGTCAGTGATGACTTTTCTGTGAAATCTCGTATTTCTGCTTAAGTCATTACTGACGGCCGACTTTTTGCCCATCAGTGATATTCTCGATATCTCTGACGGGCTAATTTCATGCCCGTCAATGATGACTTTTATGTGAAATCTCGTATTTCTGCTGAAGTCATTGCTGACGGCCGACTTTTTGCCTGTCAGTGATATTCTCGATATCTCTGACGGGGCTAATTTCATGCCCGTCAGTGATGACTTTTCTGTGAAATCTCGTATTTCTGCTGAAGTCAGTGCTGACGGGCCGACTTTATTACCCGTCAGTGATGACTTTTCTCCCCCTAAAACGGAACATCTGATAGAGTCACCACTGACGGATATCCGGCTGCCCGTCAGTGATAGGTGAGAAGTCTGACGGGTTTTTTCCTGCCCGTCAGTGATAAGATATAGCGGATGACCTTTTTTGTAGTAGTGTTTCTTTGTAACCTATCGGGTCAGTTGTTTGCAGATGTGCTGATGACTGCAGTTGAGAACTACCATGTGCAAGAGGAAGAGTAGAAGAAGCAATGGTAGAAAGAAAGAGATTATTATCTTTGAAGGGAGGAGTACATGAGCTCTGTTTAGCACTTGGCTGATAATATATGCATAGCACTTGCGGGTGATCAGTGGCATGAAAACACCATTTGATGCTTACAGGAAGGGGGCCAAAGTTTGGCCGTCAAACTGATGTGCCATACCTCAGGTTGGTATTATTGTCATATTGTGTCTGTGTCAGCCTGCAAAGTGGAACTGTATTCGTGCCACTGACAAGTGGGCCTTTGCCATTGCAAGGTGAAGATTGTTGTGGAATACTACTCTACTCGCAGAATTGGCGAGGCAGCCTAACTTATGGTGCCCGTGGTGGAACAGTCCATTCTGTGGAGACCACAAGTCAATGCCAATGGTTAAAATAGAAAAGATAAATGGCTAATATAACAATTACATGTGTTCAAATTTTTTTCGTACAACACATAAATGGACATATTTTTGCAAAAACTTTGGGCAGTACCCTTTATTTTGCACAATGTAAATGTGTGGTTGTTTATACAAAATATTTTAAACTTGCATGTGTTAATATTTTAAACGTGCATGTGGCTTTTTAAGCAATAAGTAACATGCCTTGTGGGCCTTAACGGGCCAATTTAAGATGTGTCCACAGTTAGGATTATCCCACAACAATTGTATCCTTTTTCACTCATATAACTTTCATTTCCCTCTAAAATAGTAAAATAAAAAGTCATATATAACTTTCAAGTTTGTGACAGCATTACGTTCTATTTTGTACCTCTAAAAAATGTCTCAATTACAACTTTTGCCAATATTGCTAGTTTGGTTTGGTGGTCATTATACCGTTGAACCAAAGGTAAGAAACACTACCTCAGGAAACACCAGTACTGACAGGCAAAAATGGCAATCACTAACGGGTTCCGCGCCCGTCAGTAAGCTCCTGTCAGTGAAAGTGCTAACGGGTGGAGGACCCGTCAGTACAGACAGATTTTCACTGACGGGATCCCGCCCGTCAGTGAAAAGCCTTCCAGCGCTGCCTGGGCGGCATCCTGAGAAGACTTTCACTGACGGGTGGGGAACTTCCGCCCGTCAGCGGTAACTGTTTCCTCTGACGTGTACATGTCCTGTGCCCGTCAGTGGAAGTATTATTCATATATTTTTTTAAACATATCTGAATAGACAATATTAAGCATATATAGCAATTAATATCACAAATATTAAGCATATATAGCATTTAATATCATAAATATTAAGCATATATAGCAATTAATATCACAAATATTAAGTACATACAAGCTAGTTTACAACGAATTAAAACGACAAAGATATGAATTTAATAATGTTTATTTTTACTAGCCCTACTCTAGGTCTATGATGCTTGGCTAATACTTGCAGGATGGCGGTAAGCGGGTAATTGGACTCCCACGTAAAAATCACCGCTTGGCCGAATAACTTCGTTGTTGATAATGTACACGAAGGTCTTCTGGATGAGGGCAAAGTCCTATCTCCAGTCGTACTTATCATTGGCCAGATCGTGTATGAAATTATTGAATTGATCCTGACTCCATTGTGAGTTATGAGATATGATGAACGCGTCTATGTGAGCGCAGACGTAGTACCCACATGTCACGCTACCTTCCGGCTGTTGCCTGCAAGGGAAGTTGAATTTGTGGATCAGTTTTTTGCTCTTGTATTCTGCTCTCCCCCTCGCAAGTTGTATTCCCAAAAGGCGGCTTCCAGAACTTCCTTAATTCCTGAGTAGTCCCGCTTGGCACTTCTTTGGGAATCAAAATAGTATATCATTCTTGAAGGCTTGTGGATGACAATGAGGATCCAGTGGTTGCTGCGTAAAAGGTAACGAATGAATATAAACGAACAGGGATACGTGCTTAAGAAAAGTAAACTAGGCACGGTAGTAAGTAACGTACGGGGGTTGTAGGGTATGAGTACGTAGTCCTTGTCCTTATGGTATATCAATGTGTGGGGGACCCGGTATTTTAACTCGATCTAAGGAATTCACAAGTGAAGACGGTGACCATAGCCGCTACCTGTGACGGATTATGGCCCACCCCCGCCCCGTGCGACATGCATACGACACAATGCGTATGACTCACCACGGCCTGATTGAGGGATCACGATTCCAAAAACATACGCCACAATGCGTATAACTCACTTTGACAATGGACCGTACATTCACTTTGAACTTCACTTGAATCGAAATAAAATAGCAAGTACCTCCATATGCATCTAACCACACTCCCCATTTCAACATACACGCATGACACACGGGAGGTGGGGGCATATGTTGGACAGTAAGAATATAATCACACGAACCACTACGATATGACAATAAGCTAGCTGTCCACATCGGACTACATGAGTTGCATCATTCAGTAATAACCGGAAACATAGTCAAATCTGAAATGATTATACAACAGCGGAATAAATAAACCAAAATCCACAGCGGTGCATCAACCGCTGCCCAAAAGCCAAAAGAACTCCCATGAGTCGAACGCCAACCAAGGAAACCAAGCAACTAGGCATCATCGAAGTAATCTGTGACCACTGGCTCACCTGCAAAGTCTAGGAATATCCTAGGTGAGTACAAAGTACTCGCAAGACTTATTCGTGCTTGATTAAATGCCCTACACATTTATATACTATAGCAGCAATTGAACATGATGCATCTCAAGCTAACAAGATACGTAAATACGAGACATAGCATTCTCGGTACAAGGTAAAGCATGGAAGTTAACTAGCAGTCCAGATTTCCTGCAGATCAATACACGAACATAATAGCACTCACATTGTCATTTCCAAGTCAAATGGGACAGCCCACACCTCGATTTAAACATTGAGCCATCACAACAACATTTTAATCAATCTCTCGGATCGTTACCGGCGATACGTCCGCCATGGGAATAACGAGTGCTCTTCACTCGGAGGTTGCAAGGCTCCAAGTGACCGAGACTTGCCATCAGATAAACCCATAGCGGTGATTCCGGTGACGTCCATGCGGTGATAAGGGAGTAACACGATAAAGTCACCTCAGGTTGGTGTGGCGACAAAACACTTCAAAACACCGGGGGTCATCCCATCACTTCAATTAACACCAACTTTATTCATCGTGCACACCCTCGTCTCTCACATCTCACTTTAGCAAGTTCAAATTGATAGAACAACAAGATTGATTCTCAGACATGCCTGAGCATATACACGACACATCCTAAACATGCTAGTTCATCAATTTCCGGTCATACTATTCAAGCAAGCAATTTCTCACGCAAGCACAAATAGGTAGAACATATAAATAGCAATGAAAGTATGCAACAAGCTCTGCTTGCCTTGGTCACAAAGCTCGGGGTCTTGGGTAGGATCAAAAGCCTGATGCTCTTCTTCTCCTTCGGGCTATATTGCAAACAACACAAGATACCGGAAAAGAAACGATAAAAGAAGGCAATGAGTTTCCAGCATGAATGCATGATGATGAATGCTAGGCATGAAATCTAAAGTGATTTAGGGATGTTAGAGATCTACAGCAGTGAACATTCTCAAGTTGAACTTGTGGAAATTAATTGGTTGTCCTACAATGCATGCATGCCATATTATGTCCATTTTCGAATTAGGGTTAAAAATTGTTATTCACAATGAATGGTCATGCCCTAAGGTGGTTTATTAGGAATTAATCAGGAATACAAGATTAGCATAGTTAGAATTATATAGTTTGGGTTTGCATGTTATAATTTCTTGAAAATCGTTGCAAGGGAGGGAAAACTAGTGCACAAATGAAAATTGACCAAACTTTTACTAGTAGGTTTCAACAATGTGTTTGGACCAAGTTGTAGAGAGTTTTACAAAGATTCCAAGGATATAAATTTTACAAAAAATTTTTTGGAGCTATGCTTACAAAGTTAGAGCATTTTCAAAATACCCAAAATTGGGGAACAAAACCCTAACCCTAACAGCTGTTTTTCTGCAACAATAAGCAAGATAACTGCTAGGCCCACCCCAGGATCCACCCCACTTGCTCCTTGCTCACTGAGGTGGAGCAGATCGGAGGAACTCCGGCCTGGCCGGCGGAGGCTCTGGGCTTGGACCTGCGGAAAGGGGAGAGGAAGAGGTGAGGGAAGAGATGAGGAGCTCGGGAAGGGAAAGGAGGAGGGGCCGGCTCACCGGACTGGAGAGCAGGCTCGCCGGAGTGCTGGCCGGAGGCGGAGAAGACGGCGTCGGGCTGGGGAAGTTGAGCACGGGAGTGAGAAAGAGAGGAGAGGAGCTGCGGGGGAGGAGAAAAAGAGGAGGAGGAGGGGTCCCGGCGGCCTTTTATAGGGCGGCCGGAGGGGCTTGCCGCAGTGGTGCCACCACCCACCACCCCAACCGACGGTGGAGACGTGGTGGCCATGCTCTAACAGGGGAGTGGCTCACCTGAAATTAACCCGAAATCGGTCCGGAGTCGGGCGACCCGGACATACAGCCCGGAGGTTCCGAACCGAACCTCCGGCCTTAATAAAACCATCGCTCATGCTCTAAGGACTCCCCCGGAATTTGGTCCGGAGACCCTCCAGAATCTGGATAGCCCAGATGTCCAGCTCGGAGGTTCCGGATCGAACCTCCGGCAGGGCAAACTCTCGCTCAACCCGCTCTGGACTCATCTGGAATTTAGCTCGGAATCCCTTCGGAATCCGAGCATCCCGGAGGTCCCACCGGAGGTTCCGAACACCACCTCTGGTACAACCCGACCACCACCCAATCCTCTCTGGACTCCCCCAAAAACTGGGTCGGAAACCATCTGGAATCCGGCTAGCCCGGATGTTCCATCCGGAGGTTCCGGATCAAGCTTCCGGATTGAGTAGCAGAGAGGAAACCTTGTATAAAATTATCTTTGGACTATTGAACAAAATAGATTGGGTTCGTTGGTTATCCAAATAAGTTGATTGGTGTTAATTTACTGAAATTAATTTCCAAAGATGAGATATGCACGTATTCTATAAAACATAGTTTTTCAACATTTAAATTTATGCAAGGGTTGGTACAAGGATGATGACATGTATGCATAATGAGATGCAAAAACCTAATCATAGGGAATGGGTATCACACGATGACTCCAGGACGTAATTTATTAGGACCGGCTTCGCTTCTCGTACATAGTAGTCGTTCATGATGACCGGATCCATTATTCCAAAAACGCAGTTGGGCAGACGCCTACACTCTTGGGCTTGGTGAAGCGCCCACAGCCTGACGAGCATGGTGTAGAGCCGGAAGAGGTTGAGCAACATAAATATATCTTCAAAATTGATGTCAAATGTGTCATGCTGTTTGTCCAAGAAGTAGCCGTAATCTTTTGGCATCTCGACCTTAAAATGTAGTTCATATTCATCCCGATTCTGTGACCTCATCATGATTGTGTCATGCAGAAGTTTCATCTGTATGGGCAACCTCTCAACCTCATCATCTGGGAGCAAGGGCTCACCTACCTCGTACACTATTCGTCGAGGCTTCTTGATAGTTTCGGCAGATGTCTGAAAGGAAAAGGCTTTTTTCTTGCTTTCCTTGCTTGCCTCCTTCACAGCAGTGCTGCCCCATTTGTGTGTTCATTTTCTTTTCCTCTCCGGCTCTGGAGAGGAGGCCCTTTTGCCTCCCGTCAACGCTTCGCCCATTGTGGCATTGAGTGTATTTGGAGATAACATCTTCTTTCCTGCTGCCTTCGGGTCATGGTGATGCTTGGAGCACCTTTCACGGGGCGGTGAGTCTGTCTTGGGTTGCTCCTCCTCCTGGGACAAAAGGATCATCATGTGTTGCTACTCGGCAAGATCGTCGTCCCTCTTCGTGCCAACGCATCAGCTTTGCCTCTTTCTTGTTACCGAATAAATGCTTCAAACGGGGGAGGACTGGAAGGTACCATACAACCTTTGTAGGGGAACCACTCGTCACTTCTTCCTCATCATCTTCTTGGTTTCTGCCCTGCTTATATCGAGATGTGTTGCACACCGGATATTTGTGTAGCTCTTTATACTCTTTACGATAAATAATGCAGTCATTCCAACAAGCATGGAGTCTCTCTACATCTAATCCAAGGGGACAGACCACCTTCTTGACTTCCTCGATGCTCGTAGGCAACACGTTCTCCTTTGGAAAAACCGTCGCAAGATAAGCCAGTGTCTCATTGAAGCTTGTGTCCGGACAGTTGTGGGCCGCCTTGATCCTTAGAAGTTCTAGCATGGCTGATTGACACGTGTGCTCAGGATCGCACCTGCGATATAGTGGTTTTGTCGAGTCTTCCATCAGTTTCACAAACTTTGCAACCTCTCTTTCATCCTTGGGGACTTCGACCACTTGGTCCGCCATGTGACTGTCCCTCAACATTTCAGCCAAATTGTTCCCCGTCCGTCAAGTCATCCCTACATTCAGAAATATGGTCTTCATCTTCTTCTGCGTCATCATGTATGTCCTCTTCTTCTAAACATTCAGGAGTAGCTAAAATTTCCATCTCCTCACCGTGACTTGTCCAACGTGTATAACCTTTCATGAAACCTCGAGTCAACAAGTGTAGCTGCAACATGTCTCTCTCCCTGAACATTATCGTGTTCTTGCATACACAACACGGACAACACATCTTATTCGCACCCTTTTTCTCCCTATCTTCCTCGGCCACATCTAGAAACTCATTCAAAGTATCGATGAAACTCCGTGTTGCCCTTTCGCCGTACATCCAACTTTGATCCATCGATCCCTAAAACAACAAACTGATTGATTATAGTCCAAATTAACAAAATAAACACAAAATTTCATGTATTACATCGTACCAAAGAGAGCTCGCTAGCGCCATCAAGGAGCGGACTCGAGAGCCTTCCGAATAGGGTAAGGAGAGAGAGGAGAGGAGGAGGAAAGAGAGGGGAAAATGGGTGGAGAGGAGGAGGGAGGGTTAAAAGAGATCTAGATCTAGGTTGTATATCTAGGAGGTGGAGGGGGAAAGAGAAGGAAAAAGGGGTGGAGAGGAGGAGGGAGGGTTAAAAGAGATCTAGATCTAGATTCTATATCTAGGAGGAGGAGGGAGGGAGGAGGGGGAGGAGGGGGAGAAGGAAGGAGAGGAGCATGCGGCGCAGTCATGGGAGGCTTGCAGCTGGCCGTGTGAGGTGCGCGAGCTCACCGGCCAGCTGCGGGCGCCTCCCCTGTTTTTATATATTTGAAGAATTATCACTGAGGGCAAGCCGTCTTCTCCGAGGGGGGAGAGGGGTGTGGTAGTAGGCCGAAGTCATGGAGATCCCTCAGGTGTTGTTGGTAGGCCGAGTCGCGGAGATCCTTGATCCTCTAGAGCGTGTGCCTCGAAGTCGCGTGGCCATTGTTAGCCCAGGAGAGGCGTTTGTTTGGCAGAAATCGTTGACTGAGGACTTGTTTATGAGGTGAAGGTAGTTCTTAATTGTGGGGGTTGCCCTGCCGTTGTCTGGAAACCAACTTTCCTATAGGTTGATCTTAATTGTGGGATTTGCCCTGTCGTTGACTGGAAACTACCTATGCCTTACTCCTTTATTCGTATAAGACGTCTTGGTTAGTCAGGTCTCCAGGTGTAACTGATTGTGCTGTAGCCTCCTGCAGTAACGATAGGTCTATTAAAACAATGTCTTTTAAAAATGCTTCATGTATATGCTTTGAAGACATTGAAAAAAATATTGCAAATTGGAAGGTACCTAAAGTAAATATTAAGGATATATATCATGTTGGCATATTTTCCTTACGTTCTGATTACTTTATAAAAACATTGAAAAAACCCTTCCTATTAGTTCTTTGCATGAGACTTTGCATCTTCTATCTAAAAAAGAAATTGATATGATAAGACGAAAACCCCAGTATCACTATCTACACTTTGGTCTGGTCCAAATGGCTATCCGGTCTTTAACAAGAAAAGGCTTAAATGTATCTGTGTTGGCTTGTCTAAGGGGTTGTAGAAATAAAAGATTTCAAGATTCTTTACTAGGAATGGTTGAAGCCAGTCTTAGTAACGGTCCGGTATTCTTTAACACTTTCCCAGACTTCTCAGTATCTCTTTCAGACACAAACATCCATAGGGTCTTAACCTTAAACTTGCAAATGTCTGGCTATGATCTTGAACCAGGAAGCGAGAACATTTCCGTAACATATAAGATCTATTACAAAGCCATGACAACACTAGCCCCTTGTGCAAAATAAAATACACCAAAAGGGTTAACCACAGTACTCCAAGCCAACCCTAGAAATCATCTTAACTCCTAGAACCTTAAAATGGGACGAGATAATACTTCCTGAGAAGTGGACGCTCTTCCAAGCTGTTGAGTCAAAAGCAACACAACAAACCAAGGTTGAGTCCATGACTGAAACACCAGAAGGGGATGTTGAAGTAACATTCTCCTCGAAGAGAAAGGTTTTCATCCAGTCTAGACCATCTAATAGCTCTGATAGCAGACCTCGAGATAAGCCGCAAAATATCGTCTATGCAACTTATGAGGACAATTCGTATGAACCCTCAATTTCAAATTTTGATCTTAATGTCATTGAATTACAAGATGATTATTATGAAACTGATTCTGATTATGAGAGTGATGATAACTATCCATATAGTTATGCTAATAATTATGATTATGATATCATGATTCTGACTTTGAAAACAGATTTATTGTTGCCATCCAAGAACCTGAATTTGAAATCAACAAAGAACTCCTTAGGCTTGAAGTTGCGCTTCCTAAAAATAAAGCTAAGGTAGAAAACTATTTAAAACTAGACCGTCTTTCAGGATGAAAATTAAGGAAGTTTGGTACAATGAAATGAAGCAACAAAGGAAAAATATCTTCTTTTTTGATTGGCATGAAAATAGCCAAATTAGGCATTTTGAGGAATTCTTTAGGCCAGAAATCCAGCCTAAGCTTGAAGACAATGGTCAGTATGAAATCAGAAACCAAAACGAACTTGCAGCTAAAAGTGACTATGAATCTAACGTTGAAATCAATAGTGAATCAGAATCAATGATGAAAGCTAATAGTGAAGATGATAATGATAATCTTGCTGTCATAAAAAAGGCGTCAACAGAGTAGACAACCTCTAGTGGAAAAGCCATAGAAGCTATTCATCCTCCTTTTGAGTCTATTCAACTGAGTGATAATACAAAGGGTGAAAGTATTAAAGCTAGTCCACTCAAAAGTATTGCTAGGAGCACTTACCATGACCCTATAAAGGTGGAACATGTGGGCCACCAGGTAGAATAATAAAACTTTGCAAACATTTCATTACATACTCTTGGGCAGCAAACCGATCATATTGAGAACATCCTCTTGGAGGGAAACAAACCAAGCAAAGGTGAAGTTAAGGTAAATTATCCTCTGAACTCCCAACATGAGTCATCTAGTTCTCAGCAAGTTACTCCATTATTTATCCCTCACATGCTAAACTCCAACATAAAACTTGGAAAGCAAAAGGCTATGGGTTCAGCTCTATCTGAAGACTTAGTCAATGAAATAGCAAATAAACTGAGTAGTCTAAAGGTTAACAAAAATATCAATCAAATTTCTGATGAAAAAGGCGGTGATATGATCAATAAAATATTTAAAACTGCTACACTAACATCAAGAACTAGAAATTATTATCCTAGGCCAACGTATGCAGATTTACAATTTGAAGAAACTCCACAAATAACTAATATGACATACTTTAATGGGAAAGAAATTGTAGAATGGAATTTGGATCGGTTTACAGAATATCAAATCTTCACACTATGCCACCAAATGATCATGTATGCCAATGCTTGCATTGCAAGTGGTAATAAAGAAAAAGAAGCAGCCTCAATGATCATTGTTGGGTTCTCTGGTCAACTGAGAGGCTGGTGGGATCACTATTTAGAAGAAGAGCAATGAGAAGCTATTATAAATGCAGTAAAACTGGATGGTAATAGAATCCCCATTGTTGCCTATGATGAAGAAGGAAACCCCAAAGGTAATATTTCGGATGCCATGACCACCTTACTTTACAATATAGTTTATCATTTTGCTGGAAATTATCAAGATATTTATGAAAAAAATAGAGAGCAATTGATAAACCTTAGATGCAAAACCATGTCAGACTTTAGATGGTATAAAGACACATTCTTATCCAAATTATATACCCTACCTGATCCTAATCAAGATTTTTGGAAAGAAAAATATATATCTGGTTTACCTCCTTTATTTGCTGAAAAGGTTAGGAACTCCTTGAGAAAGAAAGGAGGAGGAAATATAAACTATCAATGCCTAGACATAGGAAAGATTACCCAAAAATACAACTGGTAGGTGCTGAATTGTGTAATGATCTTAAAATTAAGGATCAGCTCAAGAAACAAAAAATTATTGGGAAATGAGAAATGGGAGACTTCTGTTATCAGTTTGGTTTCCAAGACCGCTATGATTCTAGAGCTAAAAGAAGGCCTCCTAAACATATCAAAAAATATTCTGGCAGTCATAAGAAAGAAAGATTTCCCATCAAAAGAAGGAAACCAAAGCCCTTTTGTCATAAAGAGGGTAATACCAAACTCTATAGAAATAATACAAAGAAACCCATGTGTTACAAATGTGGTGTTGAAGGTCACATAGCTAGTAGATGCTTAAAGTCTAAAGTCAAAAAAGAAATTCAAGCCCTACTAGAATCAGACAATGGAGACATAAAAGGTAGATTTGGAGAAATTCTGAACCACATTGATAATGACAAGTCTAGTTCAGAAAGCCAAAGTTATTCAGATATTAACTGTTGTGAAAATAGTGAATGTTCTTGCCATGAGCAAAATCCCTCTGAAGAAGACTCTGATGAGAACCTCCTAGTCCTTACAGACTTAGAACAATTCGTTCTAGACACCTTTAACACTATTCGCGACTCAATAGAGAAGGAAGGCATCCTAGAAAAATTCTTATCAAGAATAAAAACTAATAAAGATAAATTAGTAAAAGATATCCAAAATAAAAAATATTTGTCAATAGATGAAGTCTTTAATAGGGTCCAAAATTACAAAAAGAAAAATAAACAATTAGATTTGAATGACCTCTTCAAAGAACAAAATACTATCAAAGAAGAGTTACGCACTCTCAGGAGGAGAGTAGAAATCGTAGAGTTTTATAATGGAGATGGATCCGAAAAGGATATGCCTCAAAAGGATTTTGAAGAGCATGTCGGTTCTATAGAAAGATATTTCAAACAAAAATGGTATGCCGAGGTTATATATAAATTTATCGATGGATTTCATTTTAAGTATAAAACATTGATTGATTCAGGAGCTGATGTAAACTGCAGCAGAGAAGGGATAATTGAAAATTCCACCCATAGGGTTCATGCCGCTGATGGAAACTGTTGGGGAAGGGGTCCCCGCGCTACCCAGTTTCGACGCTTTTCATACTTAGAGGAGACCAGCGCAACAACAACCTCGTCGCGACGCCAAGACCGCGCGACGCCGACTCCGCGACAACACCAACCTCGTCGTAATGCCAAGACCGCTTGATGCCAACTCCGCGACCATACCAGCCTCGTCGCGACACCAAGACCGCTAAATGCCGAGACCGTGACGGCAACAAGTCCGTGCATGACGGGCGGGACCCCCGGGATATTCCCAGAATATTCTCAAGGAAAAGGACCTACACGCCCCTAGGGGCGTTAGTACATCTAGGGGCGTAATTGTAAAACGCCTGAGGGCATTCCTGTAATCTCCCTTACCCCTCCTTTTTCCCTATAAATAGAGGGACACCCCTCCCATTTGAGGGGATCCAGAAATTCTGAAATACTAGTTGGCTTGCTCCTCCACTTCTCCGGTTTGCAACATCACAGCGAGTTCGAGCGTCTTCGCGTCAGGTAATCCGCGTGTGCGGCAGCGGTGTCTTCACGACGTAGTTTCCCGTGTAACCCTCGTTGGTCTGTGGAGCCGTACGGGGGTGCCACAAGTTTACTGTCTAGCCTCGTTGCTACGACAGTTGGCGCCGTCTGTGGGAAAGCTAACAAGAAGCCGTGTAACGAGGACCGCAGCCACCACCGGGAGCGCAAAGGCGCCACCGTCAACCCGTAGGATGATCAAACCATGCCGCCCAAGAAGCGAGGAGGAACGAAGCGGAAGGCCGTTGCCACCGCCACGGCAAGCGCGAGAGCAATGACCCGAAGGACGGCACGTACCGAGGTGCGCGCAGCAGACACTGCACCCAACCCCTCCACCGATGCACAGGTAGTCGGCTCAGAAGCCTCCGCCCAGGTTGCCAATGGCGAGGCGGAAATCGAAGCCCTAAGGCGGCAAGCTGCGGAAGCAAACCGGAAGGCGGAGGAGCTGCAGGCTGGGCTGGAAGTGCTCAAAGCCGATGGCCTGCGCATGGAGGGGCTCTTACGCGAAGCCACCGAAGCACGCGCACGACAGTTGGCACCGTCAGCGGTGGTGGACACGGCGAGCCCGGCCCTCGACACTGCGACGGCACAGGCTGACGCCCTTCGCAACCAGCAAGCACTAGGACGCGCAACGGCAATGGAGCAAGTCCAAGCAAACCCACAGGTCGCCGAAGAACAGCAACGCCGACTACAGGAGACAGTTGCGCGCGCTGAGACCTGCGACCCCGCCGGGAACCTCGGAAGCGGAAGCGCTGCGGGTGGAAATTCGGCGAAGACGCGAAGCGGCCCTCGCCACCCTGCGCGAGACGGACGCCATCCTGGACGTCGACGAAGACGCCCGCGAGTACGTCGCCGTGCCAACTACGCACGCTGCGAGGCACGAAGTCATCAACATCGCCGACGACCGAAGTCCCCTCAGCCCCGGGCTCGAAGCAAAGCCGTGGCCACACAAGTTCCGTCTCGCGGACCTCCCGAGCTACGCAGGTGACGCCGACCCGGCCGAGTTCACCCACGTGTATGAGGCCGCCGTATCTGCGGCGGGAGGGAATGAAGCCACCATGGCGAAGAGCCTCCTCCTCAAGCTCTCTGGGATAGCGCGGTCGTGGTACCTCACGCTCTCCGCCGGCTCAGTATACTCCTGGGAGCAACTCCGCTAGCTGCTGCACTCGCGCTTCCAGGGAAACAAGACCAAGGCCGTGACAGTTGCGGATCTCTATGCGCTGGTCCAAGGACCGCGGGAAACCATCCAAGCATTTCACAAGCGCTTCGCCAACGTGCAATGTCAGATACGCAGCATCACCGACGAAAGCGTGTGCTCCGCCACGCGAAGGTCCATCTGGAACCCGGCCCTGTGCGCCAAACTGGACCGGAGCCCGCCGACCACCATCCAAAAATTGTACGACACCATGGAGAGATACGCTCTTCAAGAAGAAGGAGAACTCTAGCTGCGAAACAAGGCGTTGGCGGCCACCAGGCAACCCAAGGCAACTCATGATGATCCTCAGCCACGCCATCGTGGCGTGCACCAAGTGGATAGATACGACGAGCGGTCCCCCGCCCACCCTAGGCATGACGACGAACGTGACCAAGCGCGGGGCCGCGAGCGCCCCGAGGACCGTGACCCCATGCGTCGGGGCCTCCACGGAGGAGAGCGAAACCACGATCGTGGTGGAGGACGTGGCAACCGTGGCCGACAGAGCCATCAATATGCGGCCGGGAACAGCAACCAGGCGAGGAAGTTCTGCGAGCTACACCGGTCATACAACCACTCCACCGCCGAGTGCGATGTGATCCGAAGGACGCGTGAGCAGCTTCGCCCAAGACTGACGGACGATGCTCGACCCCCAGCACGGGCTCCCGCCCCAAGGGAGCCACGCCTTCAGTTGCCACCGCCACCGCCCCTTCCCCAGGGCGCGGCACCGGTACAAGTGATCAACCCGCACCGTGTTATCCACGCCATCATAGGAGGCAACGCGCATACCTTCCCGTCCAAGCGCCAAAGACGCGCGTATGCCCGATAGATAAGCCACATCGCCTCTTTTCCGCCCTACTGAGCTCCCTGCTTGGGCATCCACACCCGTGACCTTCGGGCCTGAAGATGCCGTGGGGGTCACCCTCCCTCATCATGACGCGCTCGTCATAACTGCGATGATCTCTGACGCGGAGGTGCATCGCGTCTTCGTCGACAGGGGGGAGCTCCGCGGACATCATGTTCTCGTCAACCTTCAAAGAGATGGGCATACCGTCATCACTCCTCCGAGCCCCAGGCATCCCCTTGCTGGGCTTTGGAGGCGAGCCAATCGCCGCCATGGGACGCATCGAGCTCCTCGTCACGTTCGGCTCGGGTAATTGCTCCCGCACCGAGAACATCACATTCGACGTCGTCGACCTACTGTACCAGTACAACATCATCATGGGGCGGGTGTCACTCAACAAGTTCGGTGCTATACCCCACCACGCATACCTGTGCATGAAGGTTCCAGCACCGCAAGGCATCATCACGGTGCGTGGGGATCAAAACTTGTCCCGAAGGATCGACGAACGAGCGCAAGCTGTCAACTGCTACGTCCGCAACGTACAGTTAGAAGACGGCCCGACGGGGCCAGGGACTCACCCCTTACTGGGCGCGGGGCGATGGACCCCGAAGCCGAAGCCGGACGGGGAGACGCGTGCCATTCCCCTACGCGACGACGCTCCGGGTAAGACCGCGCTCCTTGGGGCGGATCTTGCTCCGGAGGTGTCTGAGGAGGTCCTCAAGGTCCTCTGGGACAACGCCGACATCTTTGCTTGGGAACACGAGGATCTCCCTAGGTGTCCCATGGGAGATCATCGAGCACAAGCTGTACGTCCACCTGGACGCCCGCCCCGTGAAGCAAAGGATGAGGAAGATGTGCGCCGAGCGCCAGCAGGCGGCCCGCGAACAGGTCAATGAGCTTCTGAAAGCCAGAGTCATTCGAGAAGTCTTGCACCCTGAGTGGCTCGCCAACCCTGTGCTTGTGAAGAAAGCCAACGGCAAGTGGTGCATGTGCGTCGACTACACCAGCCTCAACAAGGCATGTCCAAAGGACGAGTTCCCGCTCCCGCGCATCGACCAACTCGTCGACGCCACGTCCGGCTGCGAGCTCATGAGCTTCTTGGACGCATTCTCAGGGTACCACCAAGTCTGGATGGCCAAGGATGATGAGGAAAAAACGAGCTTCATCACACCATCTGGGACTTTCTGCTACGTACGCATGGCGTTCGGCTTAAAAAACGCTGGAGCATCCTTTGCCTGCTTAGTGCAGAAGGCGCTCCACGCCCAAGTGGGGCGCAACGTCAAGGCCTACATGGATGACATGGTCGTCAAGAGCACCATCGCACACTCTCACGCGCAGGACTTGGAAGAAATGTTTAGCAATCTCCGCGCGGCTGGGATGAAGCTCAACCCCGAGAAGTGTGTGTTCGGGGTGCAGGCAGGTAAACTGCTGGGTTTCCTTGTGTCCAAAAGAGGGATTGAGGCTAACCCGACCAAGATCAAGGCCGTGCTGGACATGCCCCCCCCCCAAAACATAAAGGAGGTGCAGAAGCTCACTGGGCGCCTTGCCGCGCTAGGAAGATTTGTGTCCAGGTCCGCCGAAAAGGGACTGCCGTTCTTCAGGGCCCTTAGGGGCTCATCCAGTTTCGAGTGGGGTTCTGACAGCCAGCAAGCATTTGATGAACTCAAGGCATACCTGACTTCGCCCCCTCTGCTACAAAGCCCAACCACGGGAGAGACCCTGCTCCTGTACTTGGCCGCGACACCGGGAGCCGTGAGCGCGGTGCTAGTTAAGGAAAGAGACCTGATGATGAATAGTACTGTATTCAGCATATTAGGGGTATCCGTATATAGAATCCCGGGACTTTAGGAAGGTACCACGTATCTAGTAAGGGTCCTCGGACGATAAGGTAACCCCTCTAGGGAAGGAAAGACTCCCCTTAAACTGGGAATGTCAATCCCGACGTTTAAGGAAGCCAGAGTCCTACTCGGGCGTAAGTCCACGTCCGGTACGACCCTGGGTACCCCCTATATAAGGATCAGCAATCCCATAGGGGAGGACAGGTCCAACAGATTCAACTAGTCGCAGCACAAGCAGCATAGGATCCCAGGAGGCGAAGCTCTAGAAGACCCGCAGTCTCGAAGGAGTCGAGCCCAGAGGATTAGCTAGGATTAGTCTACGATTAGGCCTAGGGTAGCCACTAACTTACACCCCCCATTGTAAAGCGTGTTCCCGATCAATATATAGCAACAGGACGTAGGGTTATTATCCTGAGGGAGGCCCAAATCTGTATAAAAACGGCTGTCCCCTGCTGTCAGATCTCTTGGCACTTGGGCCCTAGAGGTCCCTACCCCCCAGAAATCATCACTCCACGCATACCGTAAGATCGCCGATCCACCGATCGTTGACAGATGGCGCCGACCGTGGGGACCTCTCCGGACCAAGCCGTCCAGGAAGAATCAAAGTCGGCAGGACGCGCAACTAAGCGCGATCAGATCCCAGCGCCGTTTGCATAGCCCTCCCCGGTTTCGACTGAGGAAGAAGTAGCAAGCACGGTAGGAAAACCGATCGCAATCTCGCCCCGTACTGGGTACTCGGACTAGGGTTTCTACGACAACTTTGGCTCTATGGACCCGTACCCGGTTACGGATCGAGTGGACTTCGGAGAATACGCCCCTGGAGAGGACTCGGACGGTGAAGCTGACCACTTCAGAACCGAGTGCGCCAGGGCCTTCAGCAGGAAGTTGGTCTTGAACGACGACTCCCCGACAGGAACGACCAGCCCCATGGTTGGAATTTCTCCTGTAAACTCTGATCGTGTGAATGATCAAAATCTTACCCACATCGCGTCTGACGAGGACCACGTGATGGAATACGAGTACACATCATCTAATCCAGACCCTCGAATGGTTCTCGCGATCCATGACGGTCGAGAAAGATCTCGAGAATCCGGATCAGCATGGGGGCTCACGACGCCGGAGCCCGACGAGATCGTTCAGCAAGACCTCCACCGCAACTACGAGCGACGACTTCGGAAAATACCCCCTCCAAGTCGGAGAGCAGGTTCTATGACCAGTTCAGAACCGGGGCAAAAAGGGCTTTCTCCTCAGCAGGACAATGGCTCCACATGAGAAGACGCCCGATCTAGGTCGCTCGGGTTAGCAGTAAGGAGATAGTCGAGTCCCCTTAGAGAGTTCCTCGTGCAAGCACCTTCGGTAAGATCGCACAGTCATCACCCCTCCGACCGCCAGTCTGTCTCACGTTGTGCCAGCTCCAACCTCAAGTTGTCAAGCTATGAACAAGCCGATGATAAGACGCCCCGGGCGCCGTCGCCTAGCACGCGCACTCGACAAGCTTTTTCAGCGGGTCACGACAAGAGCACGAGAGTTTCTGGTGCAACCAATGACAACTCGAGAGGAGGTGATGTTTTTACTTCTAGTTTTTTCTAGCAATTTTTTCTTATAGTAACGTATAAATGATGCTTCAGTCAGTTCACAGTTTTTTAAATATCAAGTTCCTAGTTTGATATTTATTTTTTCAGACTGCTTATCCGAGAAACTTCTCGAATAAGACAGTCGGGGGCTGGGATAAGTATGTGGCATCAAGCGAAAAACTGGCGTACACATGCACGTACCGACAACCCAACCTAAGCAAAGGGAAAAGGGTTCTGCGCTGCGACCGTCTGGGATGAGAGGAAAGCCCCTTAACGTGTCTACAGGTGACAGGGGAAGCCACTGAGCCCCCCACCTGACTAGACCTAAGGCCTGGCCGACCAAACTCCCCGGTTCCCGCATCAAAGTTCCCCGACTCCGAGCAAGGGAAGAAGAGAAGGTACGAATATGACTAGGCCAACAAAATCGTACGCTTACCGGCCACCCCGACTACTTTGAATAGAAGACGTCCCGCATAGAGTGCAATGTCATCAGAGCAAGGGTTACGAGAGGTTCACTAACTAGCGTCCAATACCTCTTCGACAAGGGAACACAGGTTGCTGCTATGGCTATGACAGACTGTACGAAGACCCCTTATCGTGTTTACTGATGACGAGGAGCCTCTGAGACCTCCATCCGACTAAACCTAAGGCCTGGTCGATCGCAGTCAGCGGCATACGGCGCAACTCGTAAAGCCTAAGTCAAGGAAGGTGGACGTGAAGTTCGACTAAATCCTCGAGAACCTTTGCATCTGACAACATTCACAATGCAGTTGTTTTCAAAAATGATCAACTTTCAGAAAACAAAACACACAGATTAAGCATAGTTACTAATCAAAAAGTGTTAAGTCAGTTTAGCAGGCTATCTGCATTCAGCCATTCGAGACCTCTTCGCCTCGAAATCGGTTCCCCGCTCCTGCTCTGACCAGACCAATCGCTCCTCAAGGTCCCAGACGAAACAAGCAAAAAGGCAAAAGGTTAGTTTCAGTAAAGGCAAATTATGACTAACGTTTTCGGTTGTTGATTATATCTAGAAGCGCCACGACCGGGGGCTAGACCTTTGCTCAAGTCGGATGACAGGCGTCCTAAGCTGGGGACTCCACAGCCTACTAGCCCCATGCCAGAACTGACTTCACCAACCGGAGAATGCCTGCAGTATGCACTGCAGACTGACTTCCCGGCCACGAATAGTATGGCCGAGTATAAGGGTTTGCTCGCCGGTCTCCGAGTCACGTTCGCGCTTGGTATCCGTTGCCTACTCGCGAGCGGGGACTCACAGCAGGTAGCGAGATAAGTGTCCAAGGAATATCAGAACTTAGAACAGAACATGGCAGCTAACTAGCAGAGGTGAGGAAGCCAGAGAAGAAATTCATCGGGCTCAAAGTACGGTACATCCTAAGAAAGGATAACTGCCGAGCCGATAGTCTTGCCCGCCTGGCGTCCTCACGATCTCTATGTCCACCCGGGACCTTTGCAAAAAGGGTTTCGACGCCGTCCGTTGCTTCTAACGAACCTGTGGACAAAGGAATGGCCACCCTCAGACTAGAGCACCATTCAAGGACGTCACCAGGTATTGACGCTCCAAGGAGAGTAGTGGGTCAGCTCGTTGCTCCCCTCGGTCTTGAGGATTCGTGGATAGAAACCATCCGCAGGTACCTTCTCGATCGAACTACGCCTGAGGACGATACGCTTTCCGAGCAAATTGCCCGGCGCGCCAGGATATATTCCCTGGTCGATGGGGCCCTCTACCGGCGAGAGTCTCACGGAGTGCTCATGCGGTGTGTCCCTCAGACGCAGAGTATAAGATTACTCGAAGAGATCCATGGAGGGGTGTGCGGGGCGCATGCATCTTTCCAAACCCTGGTCGGAAAGGCCTTTAGACAAGGATTCTATTGGCCGACAGCCCTGCATGACGCGAGCGAGTTAGTGAAGCGATGCCGTCAGTGTCAAATTTCACGGTAGACACATTCACCAGCCCGCCCAAGCATTGCAGACGATTCCCTTGTCGTGGCCCTTCACGACATGGGCTTGGATATTCTGGGGCCCTTCCCGGTCTCGCCCGGGGGCTACAAGTTCCTGTTCGTCGCAATTGACAAGCGCGCTGCGGTTTCGCTAATGTCAGCGGTACAGTGGCACAGAAAAATGAAAGATTCTTCATCACCACGCGAAAATTCCACCATGACGGTTCGGTTTCCTAGAAATCTTCCAGGCGAATGCGTGTCCGTGATCAATGGATCGGATTAAATCAAAAGATGCTTCACGGGCAAGCCAGCCTAGAAAAATGCCTTGGACTACTCGGAGGTTTATCCCGACCAAGGATATCACGACTACCCGGTAGAGATATTACCTACTCGGGAACGTAGTCAGCAAAAGTACTCGAAGTCGCCTACTCGGAGTTGCTTCCCGACAAGGGCAAATTTCCAACAGAACCATCATGACCTCACTTCACGTATTGATGGGGGGCTTGATGATGAATAGTACTGTATTCCGCATATTAGGGGTATCCGTATATAGAATCCCGGGACTTTAGGAAGGTACCACGTATCTAGTAAGGGTCCTCGGACGATAAGGTAACCACTCTAGGGAAGGAAAGACTCCCCTTAAACTGGGAATGTCAATCCCGATGTTTAAGGAAGCCAGAGTCCTACTCGGGCGTAAGTCCACGTCCGGTACGACTCTGGGTACCCCCTATATAAGGATCAGCAATCCCATAGGGGAGGACAGGTCCAACAGATTCAACTAGTCGCAGCACAAGCAGCATAGGATCCCAGGAGGCGAAGCTCTAGAAGACCCGCAGTCTCGAAGGAGTCGAGCCCGGAGGATTAGCTAGGATTAGTCTATGATTAGGCCTAGGGTAGCCACTAACTTACACCCCCCATTGTAAAGCGTGTTCCCGATCAATATATAGCAATAGGACGTAGGGTTATTATCCTGAGGGAGGCCCGAACCTGTATAAAAACGGCTGTCCCTTGCTATCAGATCTCTTGGTACTTGGGCCCTAGAGGTCCCTACCCCCCAGAAATCATCACTCCACGCATACCGTAAGATCACCGATCCACCGATCGTTGACAAGACCGTATATAGCACCCGGTCTATTATGTGTCTGAGTCGCTTCAAGGTGCAAGGGTTCGCTACACCGAGCTAGAGAAGCTTGCTTACGCTCTCCTCATGGCGTCGAGAAAGCTTCGACATTACTTCCAGGCACACCCCATCCAAGTACCATCCTCATACCCTATTGGCGAGATGCTCCGCGACAAGGAGGCCTCAGGACGCATCGGGAAGTGGGCGACAGAGCTCGCGCAATTCACCGTCGAGTTCCTCCCTCGCACGGCGATCAAGTCACAGGCCCTCGCAGACTTCGTAGCAGAATGGGTCGCTTCCGAGCACCCAACACCCCCGGGACACGCCGAGCCAGTGTGGACCGTCTGCGTGGATGGCTCATGGTGCGCCGAGGGCACCGGCGCAGGGGTAGTCCTCGAGTCGCCGGATGGAGCACACACTTCATTCGCCGCCCGACTGGAGTTCAAGGCCACCAACAACATCACTGAGTACGAAGCCCTTACTACTCGGCTTACGCAAAGCGCGGGCCCGCTGGAGCCCGACGGGTGTTGGTCAAGAGTGACTCCCAGCTCATCGCGGGACACATTGACAAGAGCTATCAAGCAAAAGAGTCAGAAATGATCAAGTACTTGGCCATGGCGCGGGCAATGGAGAAGCACTTCTCGGGCTTCACTGTTCGTCCCATCCCACGGGGCGAGAACACGGAGGCAGACATGCTGGGCCCGAGCGGCAAGTACTTCCGTGGGCATGCCGCCTGGTGCCTTCTACGAAGTTCTCACAACCCCTATGACGAAAGGGCTACCGGAGGTGAACATCATAACCCCGCAGGACTAGCGAACGCCCATGGTACGGTACCTCGTCGATGAGACTGAGCCCGAAGATCATGTCGAGGCCCGCCGGCTCAAGGCGCGGGCAAGGGGCTTCGTCATCCACCAAGGCTCCCTGTACAAGCGCGGCGTGTGCGCGCCGTACCTCAAATGTATCTCGAAGGAGGAAGGAGCCGAGCTGGTTCGGGACATACACGAGGGGCTGTGCGGATCCCACCTCGCTCCGCGCGCCCTAGTCTCCAAGGCTTTCCGTCAAGGCTTCTATTGGCCAACGGCGCTACACAACGCGCAAGACTTGGTGAAACTATGCCCGGCGTGCCAATGGATGGGACGAGGCACGAACCTTCCCGGCGCACGACCTGCAGCCCATCCCACCTTCATGGCCGCTCGCACGCTGGGGGGTCGACCTGGTTGGCCCGTTCAGGACCACGAGCCATGGCGCTAAGTTTGTAATTGTGGCAGTCGATTATTTCTCCAAGTGGGTAGAGGCGGAACCGCTCATCAAGATCACCTCCGCCTCTGTGCAGAAGTTCATATGGAAGAATCTGATATGTCGCTTCGGCGTCCCGCGCGAAATCACAGTCGACAATGGCACCCAATTCGACGCCGAGCCATTCCGCAAATTCTGTATTTCACTTGGCGTCAACCTCTGCTTCGCCTCCGTGGCCAACCCTCGGGCGAACGGTGCTGTCGAGCGCGCTAACGGCGTCCTCCTCCACGGCTTGCGCACGCGTCTCTTCGACCTCCCCAAAGGGCGCTGGGCGGACGAGCTCCCCAACGTGCTGTGGTCAACTCGCACGGCTGCCAGCAGGGCCACTGGCTTCACCCCGTTCAAGCTGCTCTTCGGCGACGAGGCCGTCACTCCCGAAGAAATCAAACTAGGCTCCTCTCGCACCGAAACGCCGCCTGAAGACGAGACCCGCAAAGCCTCCCTCGACGGCCTTGATGCGCTGAGACAAGACGCCACACTCAACATCGAACGCTATCAAGCATCCATGGCGAAGGCGTACAACAAAGCCGTTCGTCCGCGTCCCCTCCAGGTGGGTGACCTCGTCCTGAAGAAGAAGGCAAACCCCGAAGCCGACGGGAAGCTGAGCTCCAAGTGGGAAGGGCCATACGAGATCGTCAGCCAGTCACGCCCAACGTCGTTTCGATTGAAGACACTCGAGGGTGAAGAGCTGAAGCACAGTTGGAACACAATCAACTTGAAGAAATATTACGTATGAAGCCGCCAGGGACTCGGGAAGACCTCACTCATTTTGTAGGCCAACCGTGGCCGAGACCGCTGCGTCGGTCCAAGCATTTACTTACGCTCTTTAAATTCTCCCAAAGTGCCGCTGCGTCGGTCCAAGCATTTACTTACCCTCTTTAAATTCTTCCAAAGTGCCGCTGCGTCGGCCATCGCTAGATTTCCCGAGGAGTGTCGTCTTGTCACGACCTTTTCGTATCCTTGTAACAAATGCTAAAGTCATCTCGTGACATATATATATACGTATGAAACTGCCGCAACAGGTGTGAATGCCGAAGTCTACTCGCCTACATCGCGTGCCTGTCCAAACAAAAGTCTCCTCGCGTTGGCCGGGAGGAACCACCTCCCCCGCGCGAGCCGAGCACCTAAAACTCCTCGTGTGCGCTGGGAAGCCCTATCTCCCCCGCACGAGTCGAGCCAAAAGCCTCCTCGCGTTGGTGTCAGGGCCCCGGAATTACATATGGCTAAAGGAACGGATAATCGCTAAGGACCGAGAAACCAGTCGGCCTGGTGGCACGGTACCTGCGCCGCGCACACCGAAGCGGAGTGGTCCGACACCTGACCAACGCACCGTACGCTTACCGAACGTCGTATGCCTTCACCGTTGGTCAAGCCGGCCGGAAGCGACTAAACTTTCGAAAGCCACATATAATTCACGAAGTCCTGTGAAGATTTAAAGTCCTTCTCAAACCCACTAAGCAAGACAAGATTGGAGGAGCCCGGCAATGTACCCTCACCCTAACCTGACACAGGAGTCAGTGGGTCACCCGAAGGCCCGGTACCTGTTGGGGAACGCGCTACGCAAAACAAAATTTTTCCGCGCACGAACCAAACCAAGAAACACTATCGAGGTGTAGATAACGATATCATACCTTCGACGATCA